>CAJHNH020001206.1:152942-190442 GCA_905116865.2 Candidula unifasciata | reverse complement strand
GGTTCTGGACCAGGGCTGCAGTCCAGAAGTGGACGAACAACCAGAACTTTCCACCAGTTTTCAGCTGTTGAACACAAAAAAGAAGAAGAAAAGGAGGCTGAGACAGGAGTTGCTAGGCAGTTTGAAATCATGACATGGAAGATCATCTGTGTCAGAAATAATTGAAAATACACGGGACAGAAGGTTGTGGATATACACTGACTACCAGCGTTACACGGTAGGGACAATAAGAAGAAGAAATAACTATAAAAAAGACTTTCGAAACGTGGAACAGAGTGGGCCTCGCAACGAAACATCCGCTTGTGGATTGCAGGGCCCCGTTGTGGGGAAGACAGGAGCAGACCCACGGTCTATTCAAAAGCACTGTGTAAGAGTCGACTAACTGGGAACTTCATTCCAAGGCGAAGTCCATCTGCCTGAGAGGCAATAAACCGACAGTCTGCATAGAAATGAGTCAAATCCGTTAAACGCAACACTAAGATTCTGGAACAGGGCTATAATCCAGAAGTAGACAAACAACCAGAATTTCCGCCGGAATTTACCGCCGGTTAAAAAGAAGAAAACAGCGGAATATTTCCCTAAATCAATGTAGGTTAGTTGCGTATCCTTTACAGGACGTTGCAGAACCAACCCCAGCAGCCCCTGGCTGTTGTGTGGTTTCACTAGGCAAATTTACGTTTAGTTTACGTTTAGTCTGCTATTGCCTCTGGACGGTCGACCCACTGATACCACTGTCGAAACCAACTCAGGGCTTATGGCCCGCAGCTGGGATCGAACCCGGTACCCCGGTATTACGAAGCGTTCGCATCGACTTAGCCACAGAGCCGACCCCTAAATCAATAGTAGGTGCAAATATTAGGGTTGCTGTATGTAGGACATTCTAAGAACACGTCTTCTTTCAAAGGTATATACGAGCATCCATAAAATTGCGGACATGTGGCAACCTAGATGTAGCTCTTCGCTCTTTGAAAACATCAACAATTTGTCCAGCATCATGTGAAAAACTGTCAACGGCCAAAAACACCGAAACTAACATTTTTTTTCGTTTCCCCCAGCCTTTACAAATTGTTGGCGCCGGCGGGAAACCACATTAAAATTCTGCTGGCTGCCATCATTCGCTCATCTTCTACATCAGACTTTACAGCCGAGTCGGTGGCTAATATCAGATTGATTACCGTGTCAAGATTGTTTCCAAAGCGAAGACGGTTCGAAACGATGAATGTCGATGATTTCGGTTGTACTGAGCTGAAAATCTTTGTTCCAACTTTTTTCTACTTTACACTTATAAAATGTCAAACTGGGGAGAAAAGTTGAAATAAGGACAAGCAAGAGGCAGACATAGATACAAAGAGGATGACACATCAAAACACAGATAAACAACATTATGAGATCGTGCACACTGCGGTCGAGACACAGAGGATATTGAAGATTATTAGTAGCCAATCCTGAACTGAAAACGAGACTTAATTCAATCTTTCCCCTGAAAAGTGTTACTGGCTGTGCGTGTCAACATACTTATACATCGTTTCGCCCCATATACGCTACGTTCTCCAATGCAGAAGCCATCTGAGCGTCTCCGCGCCTCAAGTGCTAGAGGTTTCGGGTTCAATCTACAGGAAGGGCTGGGATTTCTATTTCACGTGGATTGGACTTCTAGTAATTCCCCCGAGTCTCTGGGTAGTGCGATCGGACGCCCTTATGTATTGTTGCTCTCGTGAAAAAAAAAATGTCTTGGCAGCTGGAAATCGAAAAGAGTAGCCTAACGACGCTGCACAGGCAAACATTTGGAGTTGAAAATCTATCCAAAATATTTCAGGATCCTCGCGGGTGCTACAGAGCCTGTGCATTGCGCTGAGCTTCTTCGCACTCAGAGTTGAGTAAGAAGAAGAACGGAGAACTTATTTTGATCCGTTGTTCCAACCTGAAACCTCACCCCTTGTCTCGGCGTGTCTGGAGCGCAGCGCATTCAGTATGTCTATCCTGCTAAGACTTCTTCATCCATTAACCACGGTAGAAACGGTCAGTCGGTTAGCTCTTTCATTTATTCATAATCCTGAATATTGTCATTCATCCCCATTGCCATGATACAGTTTAAGAAATACTTAACGTCCAACTCATTTTATCAACTTTTCCCATCTGATCTAGTCCTTCACAGCAGAAAGGTTAGTCGCTTACACAGAGCAACGCTCAAACAAAGCATCAAGTCTGTAACTCCAGCGAAGTTCTCCAGACATCTCAGTTAAAACTGCACATATGACCCGAATGACGTATCCACGACAAGAACCCTGAACAAACAACTTGGCTACTTCTCCACTGAGACCTATCGACACATGATTTCTCCATCTATCATGACCGACGATTCGTACAAAAGAGAGATAATCAAGAAGTATAGAAAAAACAAAGTAAATGGGTGAGAAAAAATAACTGTCATGAAAAACTGACAAAAAAAAAAAAAAAAACAGTATATTTGACAGACAGACACGCAGGTGGGTTGGAAGACAGACAGACAGACAGTCAGACGGACAGACAGACAGACGCACAGACGGACAGACAGATGTGCTGACAGACGGATGGATAGACATACTAACAGACAGACGGACGGACAGACAGACAGACGGACAGAAGGACAGACAGACATACATACAGACAGACAGACAGACAGACAGACAGACAGACAGACAGACAGACAGACAGACAGACAGACAGACAGACAGACAGACAGACAGACAGACAGACAGACAGACAGACAGACAGACAGACAGACAGACAGACAGACAGACAGACAGACAGACAGACAGACAGACAGACAGACAGACAGATAGACAGACAGATAGATAGATAGATAGATAGATAGATAGATAGATAGATAGATAGATAGATAGATAGATAGATAGATAGATAGATAGATAGATAGATAGATAGATAGATAGATAGATAGATAGATAGATAGATAGATAGATAGATAGATAGATAGATAGATAGATAGATAGACAGATAGACAGATAGACAGATAGACAGATAGACAGATAGACAGATAGATAGATAGATAGATAGATAGATAGATAGATAGATAGATAGATAGATAGATAGATAGATAGATAGATAGATAGATAGATAGATAGATAGATAGATAGATAGATAGATAGATAGATAGATAGATAGATAGATAGATAGATAGATAGATAGATAGATAGATAGATAGATAGATAGATAGATAGATAGATAGATAGATAGATAGATAGATAGATAGAAAGAAAGAAAGAAAGAAAGAAAGAAAGAAAGAAAGAAAGAAAGAAAGAAAGAAAGAAAGAAAGAAAGAAAGAAAGAAAGAAAGAAAGAAAGAAAGAAAGAAAGAAAGAAAGAAAGAAAGAAAGAAAGAAAGAAAGAAAGAAAGAAAGAAAGAAAGAAAGAGGAAAACCGAAGAAAAGACTTCATTAATGATTATCATTTTCAGTGTCACTACATGAGGGAAGCAGAATAAAAAAATAAAAAAATACAAACATAAAATATAAAAAACACCGAAGGGCATTAAGATACACATCTGGCAGACTACACCTTCGAATCGCAAACAGTAGACAGATTAATACACAAAAATAATCTTGTGGACTTTTGGTTTCAGGGACTAAACTTTTCGCCGGAAGCACATCCGGCCTGGGATTACTTCATTATTACAGAGATCTATTTCTTGGGCGGAGTAATCTGCCCGCTGGCGGCAACTTTGAACAAACCATGACCTATTTTCGGCTTGAAGATTGCCTTGTGGCAAAATCGTTCTTACCTACTCAAGACTGCACATTATACCAGTCATAATTTTAACCTTAAAAAAAGGTGAACGGGGTATGTTATAGTGGATCCCCATGTGGGTCTCTCTTTTTCAGACTTTCTATCCCCCCATGGAGCATAGGCCCTCAACAAACCCACGCCAAGTTGTTCTATTTTTCGCTATCGCATGCAGATCTCCATATGTCCTCATCAACTTTTTAAACTTTTTCTCTCTAGCTTCCTTCTCCCTGTTTTGTTGTTTCCTATCTTTATTTCTATGCTTCTGTGGGTCCCAGTGCAAAGACATTTTCGTTATATTGTTCTCCAGTTGTCACAAGGTGTGTCCTATCCAACGCCAACGTTTTTTTCCTCACCTCTTGATCCACTGGAACCTGTTTAGTTCTCTCCCAAGACTCTTCATTAGAGATTCTATCATACCTTTTATTTCTCTCTGATGCACACGCAACACTCAGGTTCTGGAGCAGGACTGCAGTTCAGTAGTGGACGAGCAACCAGAACCTTCCGCCAGAGTTTACAGCTGGTGAACGAGAAGAAGAAGAAGAAGAAGAAGATTTCTCTCTATTGTGCCCCATTGTCGGGGAAGAAAGAATAAACCAACTGCACCCTATCCAGCATGCTGTAAGAGTTGACAAGTCAGGGATGTTTCTTCCAAAGTCGTAGCTACCAGACAGGCGAAGAACCTACAGTCTGCATACAAATAAGCCAGATTTGAAAAATAGATGTGCACAAAAAAACTTAAGTTTATAGAAAGTCAAGAAATGGATAATCATCCAGAACTTTCTGCTCGTGCTTACAGCCATTGAGCGCGAAGAAGGAGCAGATTTCATGATGGCAAACCTGCAGGCAGCAAGGCCAAGAAGACAGTTGGATTGAGGGATTAAACCTTGCAGGCAGTCCTCTTCGAGACAGATGAAAACAGTAAGCTTAGAGAAATTAGACGTAGCCGCTACACCAGGCCAGCTTCCCGGGACAGTGTTGGTCGGGGACAATCATGCCGCTTCCGGGAAGTGAACATGGACTCTGCTCTCTCGGTACTTACGGGGCTGGCCACAGAAACAGCCAGGTGCGCCCGTACCTGGGGATTATCACACCTTGAAGCCCCACGTCGTTCCAATAATATTTAGGGAGCTAAGTCTCTGCCGATGAACCCGTCTATGTACAACAGGGGCTCGTCTCTCTAGCGTAGTTGGCTTAACCGGATTGCGCATTGCGCGGTGAGCGGGTGACGAACTCCTTGTGGTCCGGGTTCACTCCCGGGGGTGGGCAGAAAAGCCACATTTCACCCAGATTTACGGTATTTAAAATGGAATCAAGGCCGAAAGGTTGCGATATCCATAATACCGAGCCTAAGGGTTAACAACTCATGGCTTCTGGATACTAAAACAAACAAACAAACATGTACAACAGGGCTAGTTGTTTCTTTAAAACCATGTATGGACATTCTCTTTTTTACCGTAATACATTACATATTATTTAAATGGGGCTGCGTTGTCTCAAGACATGGCGTCCGCCTCGAGTGCTGGAAGTCCTGGGTTCAGGCCCCAGTGAAGGCTGGGATTGTTTCACGTGGACTTTCCCCTGGTCTCTGGATAGTAAGATCGCAAGTCCGTGTGTTGTGCTGCGCACGTACAGAAAACCCTTGGCAGTTGCAAATAGAAAAGAGTGGCTGCCCGGGCCAAATTTGGAGCTAAAAATCTACCCAAAATTGTTCTGGATCCTCTCCGGTTCTACGGATTTCGTGCACAGCGCTGAAAACCTTCGGACTCAGGCTGAGTTAGAAGTAAAACGGAGAACATTTTTTACTACACTTGTGTGATGATATTGATCTTTTGTCTAAACCTAAACCTATATAATTTAAAATGTATTATTGTATTATTTTCAAAACAGCGCATTCTATTTCAATAATAATAATGTTTATTATTACTATTGCGACCTAAACAAGGCATAAGTCCCTTAGGACCCTCTAGAAAGCTACGATGGTTGAGTTCTGCCACTTATCTCACCACCGCATTCTAAACGATTTCTTCGTATCTGCTCGCTTTAGAGCAGCTCCTAATGCTATGGTGTAAGATGTGGGAAAACTTTCCTGAAAAAACTGCCTGCCACCACTGTCCGAGGGAATCTGACCAAGATGTCAACACCTGCTCGGTTTCTGCTAGCCGGTTTCCCTGACTTGTCAACCGACGCCGCTGACCTGTCAGTTTGTGAGCTAACGCTGATGTTTCGGCCTGTTGCCTCGTGAACCAACGCTGATGTGTCGGCGTGTTGCCTCACATTTTTGTCTACAGCAAAGTGGCGTAACTCTGACACCTTCTGTGGTTATCTACGTGGTCAGTTAGATAGGAACTGTTTCCTACGTGGCAGGTGTTGGTGTGGTTGTGTGAAAGGTAGGATTGTAAAAATTGGTTCCGACGTTAACTTCACGATAGAAGAAGGAAGAAAAAAAAAGAAGAAGAAGAGGAGGAGGAGGGGTCAGAAGAAGAAGCAGAAGAAGAAGAAGAAGAAGAAGAAGAAGAAGAAGAAGAAGAAGAAGAAGAAGAAGAAAGAAGAAGAAGAAGAAGAAGAAGAAGAAGAAGAAGAAGAAGAAGAAGAGAAGAAGAAGAAGAAAGAAGAAGAAGAAGAAGAAGAAGAAGAAGAAGAAGAAGAAGAAGAAGAAGAAGAAGAAGAAGAAGAAGAAGAAGAAGAAAGAAGAAGAAGAAGAAGAAGAAGAAGAAGAAGAAGAAGAAGAAGAAGAAGAAGAGAGAAGAAGAAGAAGAAGAAGAAGAAGAAGAAGAAGAAGAAGAAGAAGAAGAAGAAGAAGAAGAAGAAGAAGAAGAAGAAGAAGAAGAAGAAGAAGAAGAAGAAGAAGAAGAAGAAGAAGAAGAAGAAGAAGAAGAAGAAGAAGAAGAAGAAGAAGAAGAAGAAGAAGAAGAAGAAGAAGAAGAAGAAGAAGAAGAAGAAGAGAAGAAGAAGAAGAAGAAGAAGAAGAAGAAGAAGAAGAAGAAGAAGAAGAAGAAGAAGAAGAAGAAGAAGAAGAAGAAGAAGAAGAAGAAGAAGAAGAAGAAGAAGAAGAAGAAGAAGAAGAAGAAGAAGAAGAAGAAGAAGAAGAAGAAGAAGAAGAAGAAGAAGAAGAAGCAGAAGCAGAAGATGAAGAACAAGAAAACGCCGACAAAGAAGAAGAAGGAGGCGGAATCGTAGGGGCAATGAGGAGAATAATAATAATAATATAATAATAATAATAATAATAATAAAAAGAAGAAGAAGAAGAAAAAGAAGAAGAAGAATTAGGGGGGGGGGGGGCGGGTGGTGAAGAAAACAGCGATTTTACTTTAAATTAGTTGCCAAATATTGAGGTGATAGAAATTGACACGTTTATTAATTGTGCATAATTGACAGTCGCATGTTGAAAACTGGCTCTATATAGCATGCCAGAAATATGTGTCTAACCTCTAACCTTTAATGACACGAATCATGGATTGATTGCATAAAATATTTTTCATTTTATAAACTCCATTTTCAGCTTGTGCTATTCTGTTCTTTATCTCTTCGATACATCTTCCGTCGGGCGTTATCCATTTTTTGTTCACAGGTACATAAATATTTTTTATTTGTCCTAAAATAACGTCTTCTACTTTTATTATACAATTAGGCACAATCCTGTTCTTTTATATTATTTTAACTTCTGTCTCCTAGGTATTCGGACTGAGGCACATCTTATCACTTTCCACCACCACCTTATCTATCAATCCCTGTAATTCTTTCTGACTTGCCACTATCAAGACGGTTTCATTAGCATAAAGTTGGTTATTTATGTGCAGCAATGCCTTTTCGTATCCATACACAAAACATATACTTGTCTCCCTGAAAATAAGACTAGGTCTTATATCAATTGTTGCTTTTACAAAATGCTCTAGGCTTGTGTTCGGTTGTATTTTTAGAAACAAAATCTGAATTGACTAATGTACAAATTGTTACATTTACACAAGTACAGTTATGCAATCTTGTTGAAAAGCAACCAGAAAATGCCGGGGCCAAAAAATCCTACTTCTTCATTACACAGTGACGTACCTTGAATTATGAACACGGAAAGAGAGAGAGAGAGAGAGAGAGAGAGAGAGAGAGAGAGAGAGAGAGAGAGAGAGAGGGGGGGGGGGCAAAGTGGTCTAGCCGTTTGCCTTGCACTCTGAAGGTCGTGGGTTTGTTTCACGGCTGCGTTGTTCGGTCCACGACTGCAATTTTTCCATAGATTCCTGAGGATAGTGGCCTTAGCTAAGGAGTTTCGGCTTTGTGTGACACTCTCGGCAGACTTATAGCCGTCTGCAGAGACAGACCGAGCTACGTGGGATAAAACCAAATGTAATGAAATCAATTCTTTTGACTCTAACATTGGCGAGCAGGTAAATTCATTATTAGGTGCGTCCTAGTCTCCCATTTCAGCAGACGATCTCAACTAGGGCTTATATTTGGGGTAGGTCTTATTTTCGGGGAAGCTTGGTGCTTACAAAAACGTCTACACTTGGTTATGAGGTTCGTTTAGCCCCATAAAAAGCATTAGAAACATTTGAAAAAAAAAGGTGTCCTAGCTGCCAGTTCCGTAGGTCCTAGTTAAAAGTTAGTTTTGAAGGAAGCCTCTTACGACATGCTTGTTGGGCAGGCAGTGGGCGTATTCTTGTTTTCCCCACATTGGGACCCGGAACCCACAAGGTTTTGTTTCCCTGCTATGATCCTTCCCTGCACTCTAGTCGAAAACTCTCAGCCAGATCTTTCACCTCTATGAACAGAACCAACGATGTGCACTATTGCATCATCTAGCCCAATGTTTTCATCCATCAGTTGCTGTACCTCTGTTTCTGTCAGACCGTTGCATCACTCAAATTCTCTCCCTAGCATGTTAATGACCTGATAGAAACTGTTGTTGTATGTGATCCCCCTGACACATGTCTCCCCCCCCCCCCCCCCCCCCCACGCCACCATTTTTTTTAACTTACGCGTATGTTGAGTTGAGTCAAGAATTGACATCACAGCACTCGGGGCATTTCCATGCATGCTCCGTCCTCATATTCAGCAGCCAGCGTAGAGTTCCAATACTGATGGTACCGTTCACAATCTGGTTAAAAGTCCGCCTTGCCTTTCCTCTGAGTGTAGTGAGCCGGCCAGACCCCTCTGGTTACACCCAAGTGCCTCATTATTATACTTACGTGTATTTACCCAGCTGAGACCGTTAGCCTAATATTATCTTTCTCGAGGTCTATACACGTGTTTTCTTTCTAAACTGTCTCCTTAACAACCATTAGGATTGTCATGTCACGGATGTCTTTCATCACTGGTAGGTCACATGTAGACACTGGCTTGGTTAACACTTTACCGATGTCAGCCTAAGCAAGAGTAGCCTAACGACGCCTCCCGGGTCAAATTTGGAGTTAAAAATCTACCCAGAATACTTCAGCACCCTCGCCGGTGCTACAGGTCTCGTACACTGCGATGAGCTACTTCGGGCTCAGACTTAAGTCAGAAGTAGAAAGGAACACTTATGGGTTACTACCCTTGTGCCATGATGTTTATACGTTGTTCAAATTCCAAACTTTCTAACTGGTGTTTCTCTTGTGTAATTGAAAAGACTCTTGGCATTCCTTCAGTCTGAATCCGTTCAAGCAGGGCCGTGTCGTAGATTTTCTCATTATGATGCAAGTCTTTGTAATGACACCCGCCTAAATAGTTTGAATTGTGTTTTCATTTCGTTGTTTATGCCGCCCCTCTAGTGTGCCGATGTGGGCGCCTCTCGACCCTGCGTTCAAGGCACTCTGAGATAGTGTTAAAGTTCCCAAGCGATAATTAGGGTTTGAAAGAACCCGATGGCTGAGCAATAAGGCCAAAAGCCTCTGTTCCGTATATGTCGCGGCCAAAGTCTTGTAAGACCTATGTTAAATGTAAGATCATTAGCCTATGCTCCATCTGTGTGGCCTCCGTAGTTTTCTGTGTCGCAAAGCCGCGCTAGCACTTGACCACAGTCTGCTCTTTGTGATGTTTGCACAATGTGCGATCAAAAAGCAAACCAAAGAATTTTAATCTATCTCTTCTTTAATCGTTTGTATCTTTTATGGACATGCAAGGTAGGTCTTCCTTTCCAGTGTTGTTGTTTAATGAGTACCAGAAAACACCGGCCTTCTCAAGTCTTCTGAGTCTACTGGCTAGGCATCAACCTGGCTGCTTTGAGATACGAAGATAAGTGATTTTGTGCATTTGTGTAGTTTTATCTAATTTATGTATGTGCTGATGAAGGCTCCATAGCTGCAACGGTTTTGTTTGTGTTTGTTATATTGTGAAGCTCGCAGATATTCTTCTCGTTCGGTTTTATATCTTTAATTGGTCTTCTCAAAGTTCACCCTTGACCCAGTTTGTTCACACCACGTGGTCATCTTATGCGAAGCACTCTTTGCGGACACCATCACAAAGCTTACATGTATGGGAGGGAGAACAACGTCGAGTGATGGACGAACAGCAGCCAGCCTGAGAGAGTGCACAACCAAGACAGGAGACAGCGTGCTGCAGATCCATAACAACCTGCTTTCCACAACCCTCTCTAAAATCTTTCTCTTCTTCTTCGCGTTCACCGGCTGTAAAGTCTGGCGGAAAGTTGTCGTTTTTCGCCCACGTCTGGGCTTTAGTCTTATTCCTGAACTTAAGTGTTGCCTGCACATCGGTTTTACATATCTGACGTTTTTGTATGCAGACTGTTGGTTCCTCGCCTCTCACGGAGATGCTCGCAGACAGCACCCAGTTATTCAATTTACATCATGCGTGTTGAAGAGGCAGTTGGTCTAATCCTCTTTCTCCCACAATGCGCCCTCGGAACCTATAAGGTCACATTCTAGAAAAATAAGGTGCCGGTACTTACTAAAAAATGTCTATTGTAAAATACTGAAACAATTACAGGTACCGTAGTAACGAAAAGGATAAAAAAAGCCGAGATTGCAGCCAACCTTCGTTGTAGAGACGGCACCTGATTGTTTGAAGGCGAACTATCGCTTATAAGAGAAAAGCAAGAGTAAACTGGCAGTTCAACTACTGGTTTAAACATATTTTTCGTATGATACGGTACTAAAGCTCATTTATGTTCAGTCAATACGTCGATGGGGAACGGAAATATCATAAGTGGCCCCGCCTGTAGGAGGCGGAGAATGTACCCTTTCTAACCTTTGCTAACTTTTGGTCAGCCCCCTTGACAGTCGGCTTTTGTTTATGTTTCTGAAGAATTCTGGCGTCTAGTCCTTTTAATGAGTAAGGTAACTGTTGTGTTAAATGTAGCAGTTAAAGATAAGAAATGAAATCTACAACAGTAGGTACAAATTATAGTATTTTTTTTAAAATGTGCTTAAGCAGAGGCTTTGATAAAAAATTGTAAAAAAAATGAATCCAAAATGGGTAGTGTAAGACTGCAAAACCACCGTTGCTCATTTCTTGGTAATGGAGGCGGGGTTATTGTCATTCGTTTCTTTTCTGCGTGCTCCTTACAAATGATCGACAGTTTGAGTGAATGATTATAGCCAGTCGTGCAGCGCCGCGCTAGAAGCCGCTAATTTCGGAGCCTGTGCATAGCCGTCAATCATTTTCCAGCGTCGACCAATGGTAGGAAGGCTGGGCTTCAATCCTGGATGATAATGCTCAGAGGTGAACCTGGTTGATTCAAATGCATGAATAACTCAGAAGACTAACAGCTTGGATTTTGCAAGTCAGATCAGCCGTTGGTATTGTGGAGTGTTCTCATTTGACCAACCTTGTGACTGTTTGCGTGTGTCTTACATCGTTGGAAGTAGATTAGGCAGAATTTTGGGGACAGGGAAGTCCTCTGTATTTGTTTCATAGGACACATTCTTGTTTCGGATTAGAAGTAATTATTGAATTCAGTGAACCGGATTTTTTTAAAGACTAGTTCTTCGTTTAATCCTGGTGTCTTTTCTCTTCTCTTACCTTTCTCTGAAAGGTTGGAGTACTGGTTGTTATATTTGTAAGTGCGCGATGTTTTACTTTATGTAGACTAGAATCTCAACTAAGTGTTAGACTGCAGTGTCGGCTTCGCAACATAGCAGTGCATTGTTACAGTATGGCGGCACCTAGTGCCTCCTTGTATCTCGGCGTACCTTCGCCTCTGAACACTGGTCAACAGATGAGCAATCACGGGATGCATGGACACGCCAACCAGCACTACTCCCCTCACCGTGACATGCCTGAGATGAAGTACGTACCCCCGCAGCATCATCAAAACGGTCACAACCACCACTTCAGCCAGCACCACAACTCGTGGTTGAGTACCAGCCCGCACATGGAGACTGGACACTGGTCAAACATGGGTGCGCATCTACATCACCAGGATATGAAGGTGGGTTCGATTAACAGCATGGATAGCCACATAGGGACCTTACACCATCGACCTCAGAGTCATCAACAGATGCAGATGGCGCCACATAATTGGCAGATGCCGCCCCTGCAGAACCTGTCCTCTCTTCAGAACGTCAACCATTCCATGCAGCACCAAGGTTACATCAACATGAACGGAATGATGTCCCCCACGCACCAGATGCATCACATACTTCGAGAACAGGACCCTGATCTCGACCACCACCCGCCGTCCGACGAGGACGCCCCGACCTCTGACGATTTAGAAGCCTTTGCCAAACAGTTTAAGCAGCGCAGAATCAAACTAGGCTTTACACAGGCTGATGTAGGTTTGGCTTTAGGCACGCTGTACGGAAATGTGTTTAGTCAAACAACGATCTGTCGTTTCGAGGCCTTGCAACTTAGCTTCAAAAACATGTGCAAACTAAAGCCTTTACTGCAGAAATGGTTGGAAGAAGCCGATTCGTCGACGGGCTCCCCAACAAACATAGACAAAATAGCGGCCCAAGGAAGAAAGAGGAAGAAACGAACCAGCATCGAGGTAACAGTGAAAGGAGCGTTAGAGAGCCACTTCCTGAAATGTCCCAAACCATCAGCCCCCGAGATCACTCATTTAGCCGATCAGCTGCAGCTAGAGAAGGAAGTGGTCAGGGTTTGGTTCTGTAACCGCCGACAGAAAGAAAAACGCATGACTCCGCCAGGAAACATAGGTCCTAACGGAGAGATCCTTATGTCTGAGGGAAACGACGATGGATCCTCGATTAACGACGGCAGCCCTGGTCAAGACTCCTGCAGCCCTTTACACAACAGCAGCGGAGGAGGAGGAGGAGGCTCCCCGGGGCTACCCAGTTACGTCAGCTCACTCACTCCTCATTCTTTGAGCAACCACTCCGGCTCGTCGCCGATGTCTCAAGTCTCCTCGTTACTTTCATACTCTATGGGCGGGCATCATCACCATCCGCAGCACATTCCACTGTCTCATTCTCCTCCACCACACTTATCACACCACTACCACCTTCAGCCGCAACATCAGCCTCTCGGACTCAAACACTCGCCGCCGCTGCACTGACTAGCGGCCGAGGAGTCGCATGGCCACATCAGGTATGCGGACTCCTACTCCAGCCACGCAGGGCACCATCCTGAAGACTTTACCCCATTCTCTTCCAGATAGCACCAGTCTGGATTTTCCTTTTCCCGTAAGTACCAGCAAACGATTTTCGTTCAGTGTTGTCTTTAATGTACTTTTGTTGTTGTTAAAAATCTTCTTGTTCTTCGCGTTGACCGCTTATAAACTCCAGTACAAGGTTCTGGTCCAATCAAGGACTTAGGTCTAGATCCAGAACATAAGTTTTGCGTGCCTATCCGATTTACTAATTCGATTTATTTTGTGTGCAGACAGTTGGTTCCATGTATCTCATGTACATGTACTCCAACTTTAAAGGAAACGCCCCTAAATAAGTCGCCACCTACGTCACGCTTGTGAGGAGGCAGTGAGTCTATTCTTTGTTACCTAAAATGGATCCCTGGAACCCACACGGGTTTTTATTTTTTAAAGATGACGATAAAGCAACAAACTACACGACCCTTTATCGCGTTTTGATATGTACAAAGTTGATGGTGATAGCAATTTTCACCTAGAAAACATGAAGACTACTTTTCCCTTTTCCTGTTGTACAACTTTATCAACTTTTCGATGATTGTTGCCTTTTGTTTTTCTTCTTCATCTATAAATTATAACGTAGTCAAAGATAGGTTTCTTACCTGTTAAGTCTGTGAGTACCAGATATTTTGTCGGATATTCGCAAGAATAGCAAGTCGCAGTGAATATAAAAATATGATAACCTGAGTGTCACCAGTGCAGCAACACACATGCCTAGTTGGGGCAGTAAAATAATTAGCCAGGTTTCTGTAGCATGCTTAAATTAAACATCAGATCACATTATTGCTTCCCCGGTATGTACGGGCAATGGCCAGTACCGGATTCAGGCAAAATCTAACTAAGCTACAGTCCGGAGCAGTGCTTTCCAAACCGTTTTGTGTGTCATGGCGCCACTTAAGCCTTTTTGAAATTTTTATGCCCCCAATCTAACTTAAACTTTAGACGCCCCCCCCCCCCTCCCCCTTTTTCGATGGGCCGTGAGTCCTAATTTGGGAAATACTGGCGTAGGGTGTCGCGCTCTGTGAAGGTCTTTGAATAATTCTTGTTTTTATAAATGGAATTGTGTTTATACATATATTTATATTTATATATCCCAAGAAATGTTCGAATTTATTACTATTATTATAAGTATATTATCTTAGTGTTTAAAGAAAATTATAACGTGTTGTAGCTTACTTAAAATTGAATAAAACAATCAGCATAATATAAGTTAAAATAATTTGTTATTAGCTCGTGTATATGTTATAGTTTTTCTGAGATTAATTGATATAATTATAAACGGTTAGGCCCTCGCGACTTTGTCAAGCTTAAGGCCACATCAACTGTAAATCTGGCGCTTGTAAGAGCTGATCGTCATACACGGTACGTTGGTTGGGAATGAAAGAGTTAAGAAGAACAAAACACGTTTGTTGCTCCAGGCTGATAATTTCCCTAGTCTCCTAACAATTATGTCTTTATCAAGTAACAGAAAGTATTGTCAACGGCACTCATAGAAAGAAGTAGAAAGATAGAATTCTTGGGTGTTCGTCAATTTGGACTTTGGCTTTCTTCTAGAGTCTGAGTTTTGCGTGTACATCCGTTTTACTGGCTTGTTTGTGTGCAGTTAAATGTTCCTTGCCGCTCGGCCAGATGCACTCCAACTTCAAAGGAAGTCCCCATTTTGTCGACCTCCTACGACATGTTTGTTAGGGATTTAGTTGATCTAGTCTTGTTTTGTCCACAGTGGGGCCCAGAAGCCACACGAAGAATTAATTTTACTGTATGTTACTTTATGTCTATGTCTTGTATAAAATCTTCTTGATAAAATAAGCAATTTTCAAATAATATATGGTATCCTCCTTCTAATCATCAATTAGCAAGTCCTTTACAGAACGTCGCTCTCTTGACATCCCTTTCCCTAGCCAGCTCTACAACCCCATGTGCTTTTAATGCCAATGCATCTTCAGTGTCTTGTATCCATCTTCACGGTGGTCGACCCCTGTCTCGCCTTCCACAAACCGCACCTTCCATCACCGTCTTTACCAAGCCACCATAACGCGAGAAGTCGCCAAAATACTTCAACTTTCAACTTCTGATAACGTTTAATAATCAATAACATCATCTGGCATCATAGCTCAGGCCCTCTTAGCCCTTCCCCACCTCCTCCGTGTTTTTGGTAAATCTCTCAAATGTTCTCTCCCTTCCAGCGGGGTGGTGGAGGGGGGACCTCATTTCCTTATCCCTGGCAGAAAATTGGCAACAATGTTAAGCTTTAGGGATGTACATAAGTTCTCTTTTTAAGCATTTGTTTATACACGCCAAGTTATTTAAGACCTATAATTGTTTATTTACCATACGAAATATTATTTTTGTTTTATTGTGCGCGTAAACAAGACTAAGTCAATTCTATGATGATACAACTTCTTTCGGCGTCATTGACAAAAGCAAAGGAGCCTTTTGATGTCTGTCGCGGACATAATGTTGTTAGGGTATTTAATAGACGTGTTGAGTGAAGTTGTCAACAAGAAAGCCGGCCCAATCCTCCATCTACTTTGTTTCCTGAATCCTCTAGCAACTCCTTGCATAACCTCTATGTTTCTTGCCTCAGTATACATAGTCCAGAAGTAATGAGAGTACTTTTTAAGGCCAAAACAAACACGCCATCAATAAAGGCAGGCTGGAAATGCTCCTAAAAAGGTTGAAACTCCTCCTCTGCTTCTTCTTCTTGAGTTAAGTTGAACTCAGTCAAGAATTGACATCACAGCCCTCGGGGCATCTTCAGATGCGCTCCGTCCTCATCTTCAGCAGTCAGCTTTGTTCACTGACTGGAAACTCCGGCGCAAAGTACTGGATGTTCGTCTTTTTGGATTTAGGCTTTGTAATAGTGTCTGAGTTTTGCGTGTAAATCCGTTGTACTGGCTTATTATGTACAGTTGGTTGTCCCTAGGCGCTCGAGCAGATACACTATGATTTCAAGTGATCCCCTCAATTAGTCGCCTCCTACGACACGCTTGTTGAGGTTGCAGTGGATCTTTTATTGTTTCCATCACAATAAGTCCTAGGCACCCACAAGGGAACAGTATTTGAGTCAATTAGGTACGTTTATGTTGATCAATGTTTGTTAAAGTGAACATCATACTTATGTGCCATTATCCTCACAATCTGGCACCAGTCTCACTTCTTTGGTTTTAGTGATGCGTTCATCATTACAAACAGAAATAGGACATCTCAGCCCAGCTTCACCTTCGAACATTCCCACAGCAGTTTTGCATCGAGAATACCACCTATTGCACGAGGCTAACATTGATCAGAGTAAAATTATCAGTTCAGCTCGGTTCTGTGCGGTAGATTGTATTTTGATTTCGCTGCTTAAGCCGCCCCTTACGGTGACGCCTGATGCAGTCGAATCTTTGTATTGTAGCACGGCACGGCCCTGATTTAGCTGTCTCGATAGTATTTTTCTAAAGTTTGAAATATAATTGATATTCATCTCTGGTTCCATATTACATAGGTAACGGCGCAACTTTCGCTATCTAAACAAAATGGCTGACCTGGCTGCGTTCTTATTTTGCAAGATCATAGAAGGCTATTGAAATGGCATGCTTTGATTTATGGACAGCGTTTCTGTTTTGACAATAATAAAGCCTTCTTATTTAATTGTCAAACAATGTAAAAACAATATAGACACGTTAGCGTTTTCTTGACTGGTATTCATCTCTGTGTGTGTCTTTCTTTCTTTCTTTCTTTCTTTCTTTCTTTCTTTCTTTCTTTCTTTCTTTCTTTCTTTCTTTCTTTCTTTCTTTCTTTCTTTCTTTCTTTCTTTCTTTCTTTCTTTCTTTCTTTCTTTCTTTCTTTCTTTTCTTTCTTTCTTTCTTTCTTTCTTTCTTTCTTTCTTTCTTTCTTTCTTTCTTTCTTTCTTTCTTTCTTTCTGTCTTTCTTTCTTTCTTTCTGTCTGTCTGTCTGTCTGTCTGTCTGTCTGTCTGTCTGTCTGTCTGTCTGTCTGTCTGTCTGTCTGTCTGTCTGTCTGTCTGTCTGTCTGTCTGTCTGTCTGTCTGTCTGTCTGTCTGTCTGTCTGTCTGTCTGTCTGTCTGTCTGTCTGTCTGTCTGTCTGTCTGTCTGTCTGTCTGTCTGTCTGTCTGTCTGTCTGTCTGTCTGTCTGTCTGTCTGTCTGTCTGTCTGTCTGTCTGTCTGTCTGTCTGTTTCCCCTCGTGTATGTGCGTGTTTGTCTGTAATACTAGTCACACATTAGGGTCCAAATTCCACCACACATACGCACACATACATTCGCACTTCCCTACACACACACGCCAACCTAGATCGCTACTAGAGCCAACACACATGTCTAACCTGACCCCACACAGAAGTAACTATTCCACTCCGTCGATAGCAATGCAACAGTTGGCGCTAATATGTATATGCGAAATTATCGATTTGTGTTTTTTTCACAGCCTGAACACCACAGGCCGACTATCTGGGCTGGTGAAACAACACATCAGTCTATCAGTCTATCAGTCTATCAGTCTATCAGTCTATCAGTCTATCAGTCTATCAGTCTATCAGTCTATCAGTCTAACAGTCTATCAGTCTATCAGTCTATCAGTCTAATAGTCTAACAGTCTATCAGTCTATCAGTCTATCAGTCTATCAGTCTATCAGTCTAACAGTATAACAGTCTATCAGTCTATCAGTCTATCAGTCTATCAGTCTATCGTGTTCAGACATTAACAACGTGCACCCAGTCTAGATATGTGAGCTTTTTGATTTCATTCTTCCACTTCGTCACCATCACGTGCTGTAAACTTCGTCACCCTCACGTGCTGTAAACTTCGTCACCCTCACGTGCTGTAAACTTCGTCACCCTCACGTGCTGTAAACTTCGTCGGAAAGTTTGGGCTGTTTGTCCGCTTCTGGGCTTGCTCCAGAACTGAAATTGTGCGTGCACATCCGTTTTACACATAGAGACTTCTGGTTTCTTGCCTCTGAAGCAGATGCATACCAATAAAAAAAAAAACAGCTGTAATTAGTCGCTTGTTACGATATGCTTGTTAGGAACGCGAATCTATTCTCTCCCCCCCCCCAATCTAATAAAATATGGGAACCCACACAGGTAAAGTGGCGATTGATCTGTAACAATAGTCTAGCTTCATATGGCTGATGCGCCACTAAGGTGAAAATATCTTTTACTTTATAAACAAAATAAAAACTTACTGATACTATTAGCATGTCGACTCTTCCTTCGTTTGCTACTGAAGTAGAGACAGAGCACGTGTGGAAATGTCCGGCGTGCAGTTATGCCAGTTTTTGATTCGTTCATTTATTCATGAAATAAAAATTAGCTTAAAATGAAGTCGACCCCTCCCCGCGACCCCAAACACAACTTTAATTTCATTTAAAAAAAAAAAATATGCTATTACAGCCCCTTTGACATATCAGATCCCCGGGCAATGTCACTCCCCGGTTCATTAAGATAAGAAAACAGTCACCCAAACGTGAATATCACACTTTTAACTTTCACCCCAGGGGTCTCCATGCCGCTGTTGCAGCTTTGCCCTTTTCACATCCACCCCTTTGAAAGATCGACCGTGCGCCTACCTCGACAATATCATCCACAGAAAAACTGAACAGAGGTAGGAAAGAATTATTTTACAAAACCTAATATTTTCCCAGTACTTTGGGCAGATAGTCGCTTGAGGTGTGGTTTGAAAGGCGATAGCTTGCAATAGTCAGCAGAGGTTTATTGAATGTTATAATTTGAATGTTGGCTCTGTGGCTAAGTCGATGTTTTATCCTTTGTCTGCTCTGTGGCTAAGTCGTAATGCCGGGATGCCGGGTTCGATCCCAGCTGCGGGCCATGCGCCTTGCGTTGGTTTCGACAGTGGTATCAAGAAAGCCGACCGTCCAGTAGCAGTGGCAAACTACTGGACGTCAATTTGCATAGAAAAACCACACAACAGCCAGGGGCTGTTGGGGTTGGTTCTGGGACGTCCTGTAAAGGATACTCAACTAACCATTATTATAATTCGAATGGTGGTGTTTTTCGCGAAGTTGAAGTCAAGATGATCAACATAATTGCACACGGTTTCATCCTTCATGACTCAATCGCACTCCGCTGAATGGCTAGCCGCATGCACGGGCGTCACGCGAAGCACGAGCTTCGCAAATCCAGGGACGTTCTCTGGGGATCTCCGCGAAACGGCTCTGGTAAACCGAACCAGGAAGTCTAAGAGACGAATCCACAAGATTATGATCACATGATAAAATAAGTGACCACTTCCCCATGGAGACCCTGTCAGATTTCACTGGACAACAAAATTTCGTGACACAGGGTAAGAATGTCTGTCGCAGATGACAACCGGGCTAGTTGAATCTACCATCAAGAGAAGATGAAGGCTTCGGAGCAGCTGGTTTCGTGTCCCTTCCCTCCCCCACATCTCTCTCTCTCTCTCTCTCTCTCTCTCTCTCTCTCTCTCTCTTTGTTTCTCTCTCTCTCTCTCTCTCTCTCTCTCTCTCTCTCTCTCTCTCTCTCTCTCTATCTCTATCTTTCTCTCTCTCTCTCTCTCTCCCAGAGGCAAACTTTTCAATGGAAATGTCTTTCGGAAGTTCGGGAACAGGAAGTTCTTCACCACGTGACACTGATCCAAGAGCAGATTGTGTATTCAGGTACCATATAACCTGCTGTTCTTTTTCTTGTGACTTCTTACAGAGGTGCAACCATGCAGAAATAGCAATCATTTAGTTATTGCTGTGCTCTCTCTCCAAACCATTGCAACTGCTAACGGGCATCGGTTAAAAGTGGTTTCTTTTACAGGTCCTGCAGCATACATGTGAGGCCCAGGCTTTGCCAAGGTCTCCGACTGTGCGTCAGAAGTAACAGTCATACACCGTTTTCAGTACTGCTGTGATAACCTGTCTTTACCTTACAAATGTAATTTCCCAGCAAATACAATACAAATTGTCTGCTCTGCTAGGGCACTTTCGAAGCGTTTCCGTTGCCACATTGAAGCCACGGGGATTACATTTGTTCACACTACGAACGTTTTTGCTTTTTACTAATGATTGCACGATTTTGTTTTCTCTCGCTAGCAGTACTTTCCTCGTTGGTGTGTATATTTGAGTGATTCAATTCAAGCAATGTGTTGCATTGTGTAGTTGAAAATACCGTGTTTTAAAATGCCAACACCTGTACTTTAGCAGGTCGAGTAGTTTATACATGACGGTCTCTGAGTCTCGTAAACTGGAGACAGTCAATTCATGTTAGTGTCACACTCGTTGTCAGAACCCCAAATGTAGTAACGAACTTTTGTCTTAATGTCAATACCAGGATCTTGTTGTCCAGTGTTATTATCAAAAGGAAAACATATCTTCCTCGCGTTCACTGGCTGTAAACTCTGGTAACAAGTTCTGGTTGTTCGGCCACATCTGCACTTTAGTCTTGTTCCAGAACTGGACTTCTGCCTGCACTTTCTTTTGTGTGTGTGTGAAGCAAACAACCCTGATGTTTCTCCACTTTTTGCCCCCTTTTCCCCCACCACATCTCTTCTACACTGTCCAGCTCTCTTCCTCATTCTTTTGTCCTCTCTCTACTCTTCTAACTCACTTCCTCTAGCTTATTTTCTCTTGCTCCCTCTTTCTATCTCTATCTCTCTCGCGCTCTCTCTCTCCCCCTTACTCCCACATCTCTCCCTCCCCTAAAGTTGCTGACCTGTTATTTTATTTCTATTAAAACTAACGATATATGTCCATGAAGCGTGACTTGTTAAAATCATCACCAGGCATTGTCTTCCCATGGACCAGCACGGGCTGTTGAGACAGATGGAGGTTCTCGTGGCTCTCTGATGCCAGAGCAGCACTGTGGAAGAAACTGGAGTCACGTGACATGATATTCACAAAGACAACAGTTGGTAGTCAAAGCAGTTGAACTCCACAGATGAAACTAGACTGAGCTTTTGAGATTCTACTTTGGAGGGAAAAGCCCTGATTCGTCGCCGTTTTCTTAGGGAGGAGTTGATCTGACTGTTGTCCACCAAAACTGGACCCCGGAACCCACATGTGGACTGCCATCGAAATAATTTATCTCCTATTTCGTTTCTTGTCCCCAAATCACAGTCACCAACCTCATCTGCCATTCTCATCTCTTCTATTAAATGGCTACTTGGTTTAAAATGTCGACATCTTTTAAAGCAACCACCCCCCCCCCCCGCCCCTTTCACCCCACCGCAACCCAGCATCTTTTTACCTAGCATTGCATTCTAAAAGATTAGCATCCAGTACCTCAAAGAGCTACTATGCCGATAAAACTGCAAGAGCAGAAAATCCCAGACACCCGTATCAATTGTAAAACACAGTTTTATCAGAGCATCGGAAAGTTAGGAAGTAACCCGAAGTCCATTCGCTGCAGTTTCTTCTTCTGTTCAAGTCTTGTTCCGTCTTTCACCGCCAGTTTTTGAAAAAACATCGGGTGGAAGCCATCATATGTGCTACTTAGATGCTTTTAGTGACGACCTCGGATATTCCATCTACACACCGTCCATTGTGAGAAGCTAGATACTGTGAGGGCTTACTGGGAGCGAGTGAACAGTGCGGAGACACAGATAGATCATTACGGTCTGAGGATAATGGCGCTGCGGGTAGTTACCAGGGGATCTGGCCGACGCTCAACACTTAAAGTAAGGGCGAGACGGATATACAATCAGACACTTACTGGTGCCAGCGGAATTAGAACTCTTCGCTTGCTGCTGAAGATGGGGACGGGGAGATTATGGAAGTGTCCAGAGTTCTATGGTGTCGATTCGTAATTCATCATTCAACCGTCCATGTCTATTGCATCATTACTTACAGAGGTATATATTCTGCTAGGTAGGCCAGCAGAATGGCAGATAGAAAGAGATACAATCAGACAGGCTGACGGACAGACGAACCCAGCAGTCATCATATTTATGTGTCGTACTGTATGTCCCCAAACCTCTACCTACACATCACTATCATTTTTTCTCCTATAACTAAATCTTTCACATACATCGTAATCGCCTTCTTCAAAACTATACAAAAGATTAGGCCGCCATGTCTTCCTCTTGCACTTCAGCCACCCAGATGCAAATGGCCATTCTGGCCAAATGGCTGGGCTTTTTTGCGGCCCCTGGCAAGAGCTAAGAAATGGCGTTAAATAACGAACAATTACATCTCACAAAGGCATGACAAGATATAAATTTAACAATATTTGTTATTAAGTAAGTCAAAAGTAAAGGACCCTTTCCAAGCCTTAGGCGTATAGGGCATAGAGGGCTAGACCTCTATTTTTTATTGACCAAAGGCACAAGATGGGTGATGTAGCATCATGCTGGCCGCCTCTACTTCCCGGGACTGCACCCGGTACCCACTCAAGGCTGGGTCGATCTGGAAGCCAAGGTCATTTTTGAAGAAAAGTCCGGCTCCGCCAGGAAGCGAACATACGACCTTCCGATCCGCGGCGCGCGTCTACCCGCTCTGCCACGGCGACTCCCATTTGTTATATTATGGGGCAATTTAACAGGGTTTGAGCCCCTTCCCCGCCCCCTATACAATTTTTTTTTTGTTGGACCTTGACCTTAGCCCCGCCCCTGTATGTCCTTTGAGGTGTCGCTCCTGATTAAAACACCAAATACATGATCACCAAATACCCGATGCAGCCAATGGCATGAAAGAGATTTACTTTACTTGTCTACTGTTGCTTGGTGCAGTAGCTGCTATCCTAAGGTCACTCTAGCCGTTCACTCTAGACTCAGTACGTCTTTCTCTACAAACATTAAATAAACATCGGACAGCCAGGGACAGCCGCGCCACGGGACCTGCTATTATAGTATCAGTTATCAGGTAACAAGGACAGAGTAATCCGCCTGCTTCTCCCACTGTCTGCTGTAATCAATAATTACACAAGAATACGAAAATTATTCACTGTTTACCTTCGCCTGGCAACCGATACTAAAACATTATGCAATGTTTACTTTTGAGTGACAGCTGATACGCGAAAATTATCGCCCAATTAGAACAAGCCTGGTCATAATTGTTTTTGTGTGTTTATCCAATGGCGGGCCTGGTTGATCTGTGCCATTATCTCATTGGTCGGATTACTTGTGACTTTGCTTACAGAAATTTAAAACTGTTCATTAAAAAAAAAAAAAAATTCTGACAAGGTCTGCCACCTTAAAGGGAATGGAGTGTCACGTATTTGTAGCCTAATAACTTTTGTTTCCAAAAAAAAATTATTATATTTATTTGACACTAAGCACACACACACACACGCACAATCAACAACCCCTATATATATAAAATAGACACTCGTACACACATACATATATAGATAATGGGTGCATAAACAAGACTTATGTCTATTTAGGCCTTAAACACCCCTCCCCGAATATTGTCTTTGTGTCGACGCCTCTGTGGAAAGGGGATGTGTCTAAGTGGCAAAGTGGTTAATAAGCCATTCGTCTCACGTTCTAAAAGTTGTATGTACGATTTAGACTCCACCCTTCGCAGAAGTAAGTGCGCCTGCTATTGTCAGTTTCCACATGTACATTGTCATGGCAGAAATTACCTTCAGTAAGATGCAAAAGATACTTCCCTGGAGAAAGATGTCAAGTTTTGGTAAGAAACAAAAAGAGTGTTAAAGCGCAATGTTGAATCTACGTCATTGTACACTCGCGTGAGGTGACCAATAAGCAGGCAAGCTGGACAACTGTTTACTGGCAGCGGGGTGTGGTTAGTGTACACAGAATAAAGTGAAATTGTAGAAAACCACACGAGGCAGTTCTCAAGAAAGACGAAAGTCGTAAATTAATCCCCCCCCCCCCCCCCCCCCCCAAAGTCCAAACGTAAAAAGTCTTTTAAAAAAATTGTTCTCGTTATTTTTTCTTGTAATAAAAATGTTATCAGAAGTAAAGGTTGGGAATGTAATATTGTTTTCATTATTCATCAACATGTCAGTAAAATTCAGATGCAAACGCAATCCAAACCCCTTCTCTCCCCCCCCCCCCCACACACACACACACACATATCTTCCTGACTATACCTCAAGATGTTTTAAATTTATCCTGTCCTCAGATCGCTAATTGCCAGCCACCCCTCTCCACCCAATCCCCACCTCTAAACTTGCCCCTACCAACCAACCTGCAAGAGATCGGAACTCAGAAATAACGGCGATTACTGCCCCTTGTGGAGTAAATGATTCTCTGTTGAGTTAGAACAATCAGTTGTGATAGTGCCGTCATGGATAATGTTTGATTTATGGCGGTCGATTGGAATCAGTCCTTGGCAGCTCTGCCGGCCACCACCACCACCAGCTTGTTCCCCAAACGCTGAAGTAGAAATAGCTGTCCTGCAGGCACAAACAAGTTACCGAACAACCGGGCGCCGCCATGTTTAGGTCCCCTGTGGAGAATATTGTTCCATAAATTCTCAGATTTCTCCTATTCTATTATCTATTCCCTGTGTTGGCGAAAGTTTCCCGCACTCTATTCTATAGTCTCTGTGCTGGCTATCATTTCTTACCTTCTATTCTATTCTACAAATAAGAGAAGAAATCCTGACAATCTAAAATATCTGATCATCGAAGAAGATTGGCTAATAAACAGCATCTTCTCTCGGAAACTGAAACATTTAGGTCATATTAAGTGCCATAGCGGATTGGGGAAAAATGATATCATGATGTTGATCCATGGAATAAACATAAACATACTCAGGAACCACAAACGGGGACTGTCACAGGCCAGAGGCATGAGCATCTTAATAGAATGATCATTAGAACAAAACAACTGGAAAATAGGCTCTGAAAAGACATACTATTCTTCTAAAAGCCATCCTGGTGGAATAGTGTGATGGCGGGCAAGCAAGCTGCAGATAGTTGTATGCACTGGAAGATAATATCACGAAATTGTCCAAAAGAATGTAGGGTTTGTTTGACGTTAGTCTCCCCAGACCCCACCCATATACACACTAGCTCACTTATGATTGGTAGTTTTTGAACCCCGTGTCCTTCGCACAAGGTTACAGGGGTGTTCGCTTTTTGTGAATGTCAGAACGCCAGCGTTCTTAACATTCCAAAACAGGGAGAAATTAGGTCTAACACAACGCCCCTAGAGAGTGCTGCAACCTGTGTCACAGGCATTCTAATTCTCGGAATTAAAACATAAATGCAAGACATCGCAGAAACCAAACAACAGAGCGGGACACACCCGTAACTTTAAGGAAAGTCGACCAGCCCAACAAACTTGGGAATGAAAACTAACCTACTATATTTAGGAAGACCAACGTCGAGCTAACCAAATGTAGAACCAGTTGGAGAGAGAATGGAAGACCCACTGCAGCCAACCTTTATAGCAAAGACGGCACCTCAATAACTAACAGCCTCATGCAGCCTTCTCTTTACTCCATACAATTACACAACCACAAGCCCCAACCACTATCCAGCACCTACCACCACTCATTCATTCTGTTTGTTCAAGCTAATATATGTTAATTTATTCAGGCATTCCTATGCACCAATTTCTCTCGAACAATCGGCCATAGAACGCCGAATCAAGCTAGTGTTACACAGCGGATTAAGGCTATCCTATTATCTGTTTTATGCCTGCGTCTCTCCATTTCTCCTGACGTTTATGCACGTTCAGGATTGCAAGTTTTCATTGCCTTTGTCGGGCACATGCAAATCCGGCCGCATTTGAACATTGGTTTGTGACTGCATTTTCTCTCTATCGCCTGGGAACGCTCAAATTCAATTAACGTTGCTGAAATAAGGGCCTTCCTCCTAGAACATAGTGTCATCCTTCCCTTTCCTTCTTGTTCCCTAATTCTGCATTACAGTGTCACCTTTCCACTTCCTTCCTGCTTGCCTTCCATTGGTATAACGTCACTTTTCTCTTCTGTTTTATTTCATATTATTAATGATGTCATCTTTCCTACCCCCACTACCTTTCTACTGGAATACTGTGTTCCCTTCCCAAAGGAGCAGTGTCACCTTTCCCTGACACCCTTTTCCATCTCTACCTAAATACATTTACCTTCCCATATACACCCCAGCCCACCCCTTTTTTTCCTAATGGAAAAGCGTAAAAGTTCCTATTTCCCATATTTTCCTTCCTGTTGGAATACAGCAGGGCTTTTCCACAAAGTTTACTCATGGGCCCAAATGTTGAAAATGGGGAAGGTCAGGGGTATCCAGCATAGAAAGATCATTAATGCAATTCCACTGGCATTGATCCTCAGGCAACTTGCTAGGCCTCTGCGGGCCAAATCTGGCCCGCGGACCTCAAGTTGACACGCCCTGGGCAGCGTGATATTTCCCCTTTCCTACTGGAACACAGCACCATCATTCCTTTTCTCTCCATTTTCCTTCTAATTTGTTACCATATGAAAAAAAAGTTCGTTCGTTCGTTCGTTCTTACTGGAATACAACGTTACCATTTCCCATCTTTAATTTTCCTTTCCTACTGGAATACAGTGGCCATGTTCCTCTGCCCTGTCCCTCAAATTGGAATGCAATGCTACTCTTTCCTTCCATTTTCTTTATTGTTACTGTGCAACTGCAATGTTGGGGTATCCTTTCCCTTGCCTCTATTTATATTTATATGTCCCTTTCTTCGATAATATACTGTCACTCTTCTTCTTCCCTTTTCTTCATTTTTCTCCAATAGAAATGATTCTTATATTTAACGTTCGTAAAGACAATAATAATAATAATAATAATAATTTAATAATAATAATAATAATAATAATAATGACGATGATGATAATAATAACACAGAAAAATAATAGCCTCTTCTTCTTCTTCTTCTTCTTCTTCTTCTCCTTATTTTTTCATCTTCTTTTTCTTCTTCATCATCATCATCATCTTCTTCTTCTTCTTCTTCTTCTTCTTCTTCTTCTTCTTCTTCTTCTTCTTCTTCTTCTTCTTCTTCTTCTTCTTCTTCTTCTTCTTCTTCTTCATCTTCTTCTTCTTCTTCTTCTTCTTCTTCTTCTTCTTCTTCTTCTTCTTCTTCTTCTTCTTCTTCTTCTTCTTCTTCTTCTTCTTCTTCTTCTTCTAATCTAGTCATAATATTAGTAATAATAATAATAATAATAATAATATTCCTCTTCTTCTTCTTCGCGTTCACCGGCTGAAACTTCTGGGGGAAAGTTCTGGGTGTTCCTCCACTTCCAGACTTTAGTCTTGTTCCAGAACTTGAGTGTAGCGTGCACATCCATTTCACAAATCTGGCTTATTTGTTTATTTACTTGGATCATTGCCTCTCTGGCAGATGTACTCCGACTTCTAACGAAGCCCTCAACTAGTGGTCTGCCACGACATGCTTACTGGGGAATCAGTTAGTTTGGTTTTGTTTCCCCCACAATGGGACCCTGTAACCTATTTGGGGAGTAATAATGACAATAATAATAACAACAACAACAATAAGCAGCAGCAGCAGCAAAAGAAGAAGGAAAAGAAGAAGAAGAAGAAGAAGAAGAAGGAAAAGAAGAAGAAGAAGAAGAAGAAGAAGAAGAAGAAGAAGAAGAAGAAGAAGAAGAAGAAGAAGAAGAAGAAGGAAGAAGAAGAAGAAGAAGAAGAAAGAAGAAGAAGAA
The DNA here is from genome assembly GCA_905116865.2 of Candidula unifasciata. NCBI lineage: Eukaryota > Metazoa > Mollusca > Gastropoda > Stylommatophora > Geomitridae > Candidula > Candidula unifasciata. The sequence continues at coordinate 162,556 of CAJHNH020001206.1, read as the reverse complement.
GAAGAAAAGAAGAAGAAGAAGAAGAAGAAGAAGAAGAAGAAGAAGAAGAAGAAGAAGAAGAAGAAGAAGAGGAAGAAGAAGAAGAAGAAGAAGAAGAGAATATGACTGTCATCGTTACACCAGTTGAATCTTCCTTAGTTTGCAAATCTCTATCTCTGCCTTCTGGTCATTGATCATGTTCTTGTGATGAACATACCCTGCCGGTAGATTCAGCTCACGTTCAGTTTATCACCGCCACTGTAGTGGATGTCCACCTTCGTGGCTATATCGCGTGGTTGAACAGCCTTCATTTGATAATAAAATATGTCACTAACCTTAACTCTTTCAGCACCAAGCGGACTCGTCACGCGTTTGTTGTTTTCAGATAACATGAGTCATTTGTCTGTGTACATTGTGATGCATCCTCCTGTTAACGCTTACCCACGTTATCTCAGCTGTTGCTTTTACTCCCTCCGCACCCCGAGCAGAGTATCGATTCAGATATTCTAGGTTTTTAGCGTCATTTGGATATTTCTCCTGGTGTGTTGGGAAATGAACAGCCAGATAGATCGACTGTTTCTGCCCCATTAGCGGTAAATTAATGCATTGCAAGCTAGATGTTGTAAGGGAGCGAAAGTAAACAGTGCGTAGGCACAAATACATTCTCATGGTCTAGAGAGAATGGGGCGGCGACGAGTGAACGGGTGATCTGGCCGATACTCAGCATTCAGAGAAGGAGCGAGACGGGCACACACGCAGACTGTTACCTCGCTATTGCTGCTGAAAATTGGAACAGAGCGCTTGTGGAAATATCCTTAGGGCTTTGATTTCGGTTCTTAACTCATAACTACTTTCGCCTAACTGTTATATTGTTTCAACTGCAGACCAAACATTGATTACCTAAAACCACAACTTTTGAGAATGGAGCGAACTGAAGTGAGATCACCCTTTTTCTTCGTCGTGTTCATCAGTTGTAAACTCTGGCGGAAAGTTCTGGTTGTTCATCCTCCTCCGGACTTTAGACGTGTTCCAAAACCTGAGTTTTGCGTTCACATCCGTTCTACAGATCTAAATTATTTGTATGTAGACTGCTGGTTCTTTGCCTCCCAGGCAGATGTACTCCGACTTCGAAGGAAACCTTCAATTAGTCGAATTTTACGACACATTTGTTGATGAGACAGTGTGTCTATTTTTGTTTTCTCCTCAATAGGGCCCCAGCACTCACGCGGGGGCGGGGAGAAGAGTAAAATCTTTAAGGTCCGATTACTACTCACAAATCTGAGCTGGCCACTTAGGGTTATGAGAGTCACCGTGGCCGAGCGGCTAGACGCTCGCCGCGGATCGGAAGGTCGTGGGTTCGCTCACTGGCGGAGCCGGACTTTTTTCAAAAATGGACCTTGGCTCCCAGGTCGACCCAGCCTTGAGTGGGTACCGGGTGCAGTCTAGGGAAAGTACAGGCGGCCGGTGTGATGCTGACCACATCACCCGTCTTGTGCCGACTGGTCTATAAAAATATAGGTCTAGCCCTATACGCCTAAAGGCGTGGAAAGGGTCCTTTACTTTTTACTTACTTGGGGTTATATCTGTGATCCAGTGAAAGTGAGGAGTAAAGCGTAGTGAAGTACGCCTATGCATGTCTTCGCGGTCAAGACAGAAGACATTATAACAAGCTGCTTATAGGAATAATCAGCAGAGGTAACTTGGAGGGGCATCGGAGGACTGAGCCTACGTCGGAATTCCCAGTCCTTAATGACGTCGATTTTGATAACATAACATAATCAATAGTTTAGCTACCGTTCTAAAGCTCCATTTCGTGTTGGACTTTGTCCTTCTGCTCCTGATTAAAGTGATTTCCGAGATCCTTGAGGTGGTCGCCGAAACTATGAAGTTTTCACGCTTTGCAAGACCATTTTAGCCAGTGAACTGTCGTCTTTTTCAATAGAGAGCGAGCGTCACAAGATAAAACCAAACACAAGCAAGTCTGTATCCTCGCCTTGCTACCTTTTTGAATACAGAAGATTCCGCCTCCGAGTGTATTATGTAAAGCCCAACATTGCTTGTTCTGTTCTCTGGTGACTTTAGAAACATCTGGTGTGCCGTCTCCACAACGTAAGTTGGCTACATTGAACCCAGAGCTGTACAAAAGTGCGAAGCAAGGACCCAGTCTCTTCCACTGTGCGACTCTCTTACAATTGTCCGCAAACCACGATTAAAATTTTTTTCCTTATTCAAAAGCGCCACACGCCTTAGGAGTGCATATACATGCCAGACGAAGAATCATTTGCAATTAAATCAGCTGTATCTGCTAAACGGATGAGCATGCAAAACTCATGTTCTAGAACAACACTAATTTTCAGAAGTGGACAAACAACCAGAGTTTTTCCCCGGCGTTTAATATCGTCGAGCGCTACACATCTTGCAACACTGAACAAACCTCCCATTCTCACAGCTCACCACACACAGTACCTGTAATGGGATTATCCTTACTTACGCCATTCCGTGCGGCACCAGATGCTAGTGACAGAAATCACCATAGCACAATTGTTATTCGCGCCAGAGGATTGTAAACACTCCCGGGTGGCTTTACTTAACGTTCGTGTTATTTATTGACGTGGGTCTGTCGGCCAGGTTTCAGAACTGCCAGCTAATGGCGAGAGTATCGCAGCCTCGCATTGATTGATCTGGGCGGCGTGGATATTAATAATCACTTAGTCGATAGTTGATGTATCGTGTGGAGCTTCGTGTGGGCCTTGTCACCTGGGTTATGTTTTCTAGCACTTGCGTTTGGGGTAATGTGTTGAAATCTATTGGCTGGCCAAACGGGAGGATTAGAAGAAGAAGAAGAAGAAGAAGAAGAAGAAGAAGAAGAAGAAGAAGAAGAAGAAGAAGAAGAAGAAGAAGAAGAAGAAGAAGAAGAAGAAGAAGAAAAGAAAAAAAAGAAGAAGAAGAAGAAGAAGAAGAAGAAGAAGAAGAAGAAGAAGAAGAAGAAGAAGAAGAAGAAGAAGAAGAAGAAGAAGAAGAAGAAGAAGAAGAAGAAGATGGAGCAGGAGGAGGAAAAAAATGTGGATGAAGTTAAAGATAGAGAGAAGTAATAATATTATCATTATTATCATTATCATCATTATCATCATCATCGTCATCATCGATATTATTATTAATTGCTAGACCATTTATCTCCAACCTGAGAAACAAAAAAAAAAAGGGGGGGGGGGCGAGGATGTTTCAAGGTGGTTGGGCAAGCGGGGGGGGGGGGGGGGGGGGGGGGGGGAGGGCGTCCCACAATTTGAAAGGAAGTGCATTTGTACTAGTAATAGTCTGTTATTTTCTTCTTCTTTTGCCTTTCCAGCCCCCTATGAAACATAGGTCCTCAAACAACTCACGCTAAGTCGTTCTATCCTTCATTATAGCATGCAACTCTCCCCGTGTCCTCTCCATCTTTCTAACTTTATTCTCCAGCTCTCTTCTCCATGTGTTTTTTAGACTTAGATTTTATTTTGACTTAATTATAAAAAATAAATTTTACAAATTTTTTTTTTTTAAACAAAACGACCAGGGCGTTTTTGTTTTCATGAACAGTTTGTACATTTGCCGGTGACAATAAAATATAGGTGAAGATCCAAACTTTCTTCATGATTTCCGTTTCTCTTGTTGCGGAATGTATTGTCGCCCTCTTTTTATTCACAGTGTGATATTTTGGGGACCCGGGGGTCTTATCATGTGCTCAAAGGTGGGGAAGGGGGGGGGGGCGTTGGAGTCTTGCCATATTTTCATGGGGAGGGGGGGCGTGGTGATCTTGCCCTATGCTCGAGGAGAGGAAAAAAGAAGGGGTTTGCCACATGATCGGGGGGGGGGGGGGGAGCGTGGGGGGTCTTTCCATATGCTTAAAGGGGTGGCGCGTGGGGATCTTACCCTATGCTCGATTAGAGGAGAAGGGAGGGGTGTTTGCCATATGCTCAAGGGGGGGGGGTTTGCCATATGCTCGTGGAAGGGGGGGGGGTCTTGCCATATGCTCAGTGGGGTGGCGCGGGAAGATTTTGCCATACTCTCAAGGAGAGAAAAGGGTGGTCTTGTCATTTGCTCAATGGGTTGGCGAGTGAGGATCTTGTCATATGCTCAAGGAAAGAGGAAAGGGGGGGGGAGGGGTGGAGGGGAGGGGTCTTGCCATTTGCTCAAGTGGAGAGCAGCCTGAAAAAAAAGAAGATTAGAGACACTCGCCTGCGGATCCGAAGGTCGGGGGTTCAGGTCCAGGGTTCGAACCTACGACCTTCCCATCCCCAGACGAGCGTCTAGCTGCTACATTACGGCGACTCCCTGTGAGATTTAGCAGTCCACAGACCAACCGGCGTGCGAACGATTTCTTTTAACATATTTTAAAAATCCCTCTATGTTGTATTTAGCAGTCCACCAACCAACCAGTGTGCAAACGGAATCTTTTAGCACTGTGTTTATATCTATTTACGTTAGATTTAAAGTCAAACAACCAGCCTGTGTGAATAAGAAAGAGACAAACACTGTTCTTTGGCCACATAATGAGAAGAGAGACAGTGGAGAACATAGTGACAACTGGAAACGATCAGTGGGAAAAAAGGTAGAGGCAGAACAAGAGAGTTGATGATGGATGTGCTGAAACGATAGCATGAAGGAAAAGCATCAGAAGAGCTGTTTCATACAACCAAGGATCGTGATCTGTGGAAACGTATGAGCGCCTACGCCAGTTGACAGGGAACATGATGATGATGGTGATGATGATGAGTCAGAGTGTAAAAACCGATTGCTTTACCATTAACAACAAAATCACTTAATTAAATATTTAGCAATCAATCCCAATCAAACAATCATGCATTGAATCGTATTGTTTTACCACGGTTCATACACCCAATTTGTCCCCCTTGTATCAAACAGGTGTGTTGCAACTAACAGTATTTATTTGTTTGTTCTATTCCTACAGGTGGCATCTAAGGAGCGGAATGATTACCTAATTTCCATATAAACGGACTCAAGGATGAGCATTTCGTCGCCAGTCTGGCCGTTGAAGAGACTGATCACCAGGCGCTGCTCGCCGAGTTCATAGACTTCTTGATAAAGCAAAACAGATTTCTCGACATCAGCTGCCAGATATGCTCCTAAGTTGTTGATATCGACAGTGACATAAAGTTTTGTTTATTTAAAATACTGAATTGGACCGGATGTTTGGTTTATTTAACCTATTTAATCTGACCGGAAGTTTATTTTATTTAATCTACCAGATGCAGACCACGTATTCTTGATATCATCTGCCACGAGTGACGAGAACTTCTCGATACAAACTGGGAGATATTGCTCAGAGTTTTGAATGTCTGAGATACAGTTAAATTTCTTGATATCACCTATTAGATCATACATGAAAATCGTGTTGTTGTCTGCCAGATGAAACACGAAGATCTTAACATCAACTAGCAAGCAGATCACACGTGAAGATCTTTACATCAGCACTCAGATGACTCATGCAGATTTGATATAAATTACCAGATCAAACATGCAGATCTTGATATAAACTGCCTGATCACAATGACGATCTTGATATCAACTACCGGATTACACATGGCGATCTTGATATCAAATACCGGATTACACATGACGATCTTGATATCAACTACCGGATTACACAAGTAGATCTTGATATCAACTACTGGATCACACAAGAAGATCTTGATAGCAGCTACCAATGACACATGCAGATCTTGATATCAACTACCAGATGTCAATTGTCTTGATTCAACTGCCAAATGTTGACCACTAACTGTAGCTAGAAGTATTTAACATCAGCTGTCAAATTTGACACAAAGTCACTGACATCAACTGCCATGTATGACCTCTAGTCCTAACATCAACTGTTGGATGTCACCAAACTGTTCTGGATATCCACGTCCACTCGTGCTTTGAAGGTCACCATATCAGCCCACATATATGACGAAAAATGCAAGATTCCACTGTTAAAGTCCGCTTCAAAAGTCGTGCTCTCATACTTTAACGAATATCTCGAAAACTCCTGCACAGATCAACACTAATCTTTGCACGTGGCCTTAGATTTCGCATATCCTTATGACTGTACAATTTACAACTGCACAGGTGCTGCTGTTTTCTTAAAGCGGCCAATATGTGTGACTAATAGTTTGTGAACCCCTAAAAGTAGAATATGCAGAATAACCTGAATGCAAGTAGATTATCTGAAATCAGAACACATGTGCAGCGATGCGTAGTTATTATTTTGATTGTCTATACCGCATACAATGAACAATTCTCTTCATGTAACTCACAGGGGGCTAGTGCTGGCGATGGCCATCTGAGAGTGATACGCCCATGAAACGCATGAAGTCTGATGATTTAGAAATTCCTCGTTACTCAATTTAGTGTAAGCATGCTGATTGTTTTTTTTCAACCGGTGTCTTTTTTTTTTTTTTTTTATGTACCGTAAATGAGGCAAAATAAAAATTAGATGCTTGTTTACACACACAACATTATTTTATACAAGGGCATGATTATTAACAGGTTGCATACGAAATTTCAAAAACTTACACTAAATGTTTACCGGGTTAAATTATTATTTTTTTTAAATTGGTCAAGACTTTGGGAACGTACTATAGATATGACCTGCAGTGTTTGAAATCGACTTCCACGTGTGTGTTCTAAGGCCTTATTGTGGGTGGGTGGGTGGGTGAGTGGGGGAGGGAATAAACCCACTGCCACCTTAACAAACATGACGTAAGAGTGGACTATTAATTGGTTTCATTGAAAGTCGGAGTGCATCTGCCTTAGAAGCAAGCACAGTCTGCGCACAAAAAAGCCAGATCTGGAAAAAAAAAAACGAGTGTGCACGCAAAACTCAAATTCTAGAACAAGAATAAAGTCCAAAGGTGGACGAACCACCGCAACTTTCAGCCAGAGTTTTATAAGCTGTGAACGTTAAGAAGAAGAAGAAAAAGATAAAGAGGAAGAAGAAGAAGAAGAAGAAAAGAAAGAAGAAGAAGAAGAAGAAGAAGAAGAAAGAAGAAGAAGAAGAAGAAGAAGAAGAAGAAGAAGAAGAAGAAGAAGAAGAAGAAGAAGAAGAGAAGAAGAAGAAGAAGAAGAAGAAGAAGAAGAAGAAAAGAAGAAGAAGAAAAAGAGAAGAAGAAGAAGAAGAAGAAGAAGAAGAAGAAGAAGAAGAAGAAGAAGAGAAGAAGAAGAAGAAGAAGAAGAAGAAGAAGAAAGAAGAAGAAAGAAGAAGAAGAAGAAGAAGAAGAAGAAGAAGAAGAAGAAGAGAAGAAGAAGAAGAAGAAGAAGAAGAAGAAGAAGAAGAAGAAGAAGAAGAAGAAGAAGAAGAAGAAGAAGAAGAAGAAGAAGAAGAAGAAGAAGAAGAAGAAGAAGAAAAAGAAGAAGAAGAAGAAGAAGAAGAAGAAGAAGAAGAAGAAGAAGAAGAAGAAGAAGAAGAAGAAGAAGAAGAAGAAGAAGAAGAAGAAGAAAAAGAAGAAGAGAAGAAGAAGAAGAAGAAGAAGAAGAAGAAGAAGAAGAAGAAGAAGAAGAAGAAGAAGAAGAAGAAGAAGAAAAAGAAGAAGAAGAAGAAGAAGAAGAAGAAGAAGAAGAAGAAGAAGAAGAAGAAGAAGAAGAAGAAGAAAAATCAACTATTAGGTGTCATCCAAAATTCTTGATATCAGATTGAAACGTCATAATAAGTTGGATATTTGTCTACTTCTCGCAGTAGAGGGAAACGTCAAGTCTAACTTCCACATCAAAATTTTAATCTTCTATCTACTTCTCGCAATAGAGAGGAACGTCAAGTCTAACTTCCACATCAAAGTTGGATCTTCTTTCTACTTCTCGTAGAAGAGGAACGTTATATCTAATTTCCACATCAAAGCTGGATCTTCTATCTACTTCTCGCAGAACAGGGAAACGTTATTTCTAATTCCCACATCAAAGTTTGATCTTTTAACAGCTTCTCGAAGTACAGGTAGACATTATGTCTAATTTCTACTTCAAAATTGGAACTTTTGTCTACTTCTAACAGCAGAGTGAAACATTACATCTAACTTCCACATTAAAGTTTAATCTTTAATTACTTCTCACGCTAGAGTGTAGTACATTACTACTAGTGACCACATTAGCTCTTGTTCTAATGTAAGTGTCAAATGTTTAAAACTCTGTCGTTAAGTTCGCTAGTGAGGCTGTTTCAGAGATACTTAGGTGTTGTTGCTAGAGCTACGGAGTTCGTCCTTTAACCAGCTGCTGTGCAGAGAGAGAGAGAGATAGAGAGAGAGAGAGAGAGAGAGAGAGAGAGAGAGAGAGACCATATAGAATCGTGTCTCATCTTACATGAAACATAGCATGTAATTCACATTAGCCGATTGAAGAGTGCCATTATTTCAATTAGGAACATATAAAAAGTGACGACTAGTTCAGATTCAGCATTCTACAATCATCAGCAGGTCTTATGCAGACACTGGAGTTTTCTATCAGTTCTCAATGACAAGTGGATTCGGGCGATACATTTTAACTGATAGAGCAAGAAAGTGTTCAGTTCCCTAGCCCCGCCTCTACAGTAAAAATATCAACATAGACTGCAATTGTTCCTGGAGTTTTATATCAGTTCTCAACGACAAGTGGATTTGGGCGATACATTTTAACTCTAGAGTAGTTGGCTAAACCTGATTGCGCGGTGACCGGGTGACGAACTCCTTGTGGTCCGGGTTCCACCCCCTGTGGTAGGCAGAAAAGCCACATTTCTCCCAGATTTACGGTATTTACAATGGAATCAAGGCCTAAAAGTTGCTATATCCATAATACCGAGCCTAAGGGTTAACAAACAACTTATGGCTTCTGGAAACTAAAAACAAAAAACAAAAAACTGATAAAAAAAAAAAAGTATTCAGTTGCCCATCCCTGCATCCACGGCTGAAATATCAACACAGACTGCAATTGTTCCTGGAGTTTTCTATTAGTTCTCAACGACAAGTGGATTCGGGCGATACATTTTAATTTTAAAAAAAGAAAGAAATCATTCAGTTTTCCAGCTCCGCGCCCATAGTTAAAATATCAACATAGACTGCCATTGCGGCTTCCCCTTTTAAACTTAAATCGGTATAACAACAAATCCTGGTCAGGTAACTTAAATAGTAGTCATTGAAAGATTGTGACTGTTAGACCGTGGAACATTTTAATGTTTTCCTCTTTTGAATTTAAAAAAAGGGGACCTAAATAATGTATTGCCTGACTTCTTCTTTTTCTTCTTCTTCTTCTTCTTCTTCTTCTTCTTCTTCTTCTTCTTCTTCTTCTTCTTCTTCTTCTTCTTCTTCTTCTTCTTCTTCTTCTTCTTCTTCTTCTTCTTCTTCTTCTTCTTCTTCTTCTTCTTCTTCTTCTTCTTTCTTCTTCTTCTTCTTCTTCTTCTTCTTCTTTCTTCTTCTTCTCTTCTTCTTCTTCTTCTTCTTCTTCTTTCTTCTTCTTCTTCTTCTTCTTCTCTTCTTCTTCTTCTTCTTCTTCTTCTTCTTTATTCTTCTTCTTCTTCTTCTTCTTCTCTTCTTCTTCTTCTTCTTCTTCTTTCTTCTTCTTCTTCTTCTTCTTTCTTTCCTTCTTCTTCTTCTTCTTCTTCTTCTTCTTCTTCTTCTTCTTCTTCTTCTTCTTCT
>CAJHNH020001206.1:115442-150442 GCA_905116865.2 Candidula unifasciata | reverse complement strand
GAGCCGATGTGGCTTAGTGGCTATACGCTCACCTGCCGGCCTGATAGTCAAAAGGTTCCAATCCGTATCGTGGTGTATTTTTTCTTCAAAATTCACAGTGTTTCCCAAGCCTACTTAGAATAAAAATGGTACCGGGAATTTTCCCCCCTGAAATATCGCATTTCTGATGCTTGAATCTTTCTGTCAAGTTTTGCTGTTAAGGTCCGCGTTTAACAGCCGTATGTAAATGTACTAACTAGTGATCTAACCAATCGAATATTAGTTTTGCATGAATTGTTTTCGGATCTCTTAGTGGTTGCTCCTTGGCAAGGACTAATGTTGTCTTGGCAATCATAGACATTGTTTATGGTCTTGACCCCAAGCCCCTTAAAATGGATCCTAAATATTTGAAATGAGTCACTTGTTCTAATTTGTGTCCTCTAACGTAGATTGGTGAAATTCTGTCAGCTGGATTATTAGTCATTACTTTTTTTTTTTTTTCTGCGTTTATTTCCATGCCATACTTGGTTGATGTTTCATCGAGTAGATTTACGAGCTCGACTAGTTCTTGTTCTTCTCCGGCCAACCCATCAATGTCATCTGCAAACCTTAGATTTGTTATATTTCGACCTCCGATACTAACAGTTCCATGATGTTGTTCTTGGGCATCAGTCATAATTCTTTCTAAAAAGATGTTAAACAGTGTTGGGGAGAGGAGGCAGCCCTGCCGGACTCCTGCTGTTGTTCGGAACCAGTTTCCTATTTGTCCGTTTAGAGTTACAGCACTGCTGGCCTTGGCATAGAGATGTTCTATAGTATGTATGAGGGTTTTACCCATATTGTACTTTTTAATAGAGTCCCAGAGTGCTGCATGCCATACTCTACCAAAAAACCTTGTTTAAATCAATAAAACACATTGTATAGATGTTTTTGGTGCTGATTGTATTGCTAAGATAATATGCATAGATTAAAAAATCTACGGATATTAATCTAATCTGCCTGACAGCTAACCAAACAGAAAATAAAACCAAACCAAATAAAATAGCAATGCATTTGTTCAATCCGATGTCACAAAATTGCAGTTTTTAGCTAAAGCCACATCTGCTACTGCCTAGAGGTTTAAAAATCTTATATATATATGGCTGGAGTGTTGTTTCTTATACACAAAGAGTTACGTTAACATTCATTTGATTTCTTCGTTTGGTTTTATTATTGACGTGCCTCAGAAAGGTTTTTTTCTACACTAAGAAGATTTTGAGGTGTTGATTCTACAGACTAAAGGATAAAAACCAAATACTTTATCAGTAACATGATTAAGCAGAATTTAATAGCAGCGCAAAGAGACGTTTCCGCCGTCCACTAGTGGGTCGCCCTCTACGGTTTGAAGAACACTGCTCTACACGACTACCACTGTTTTTGAAAACAGATTTGGAGTCGTGCCCTCCACTGCTAAAGAACATACATAAGCACAGCTGGAGTTATGCCTGCAATGGCGTTGCTAACATATTTGTTTCTCCTGTGTATGAACAGTATGGGATACCTTGTATTTATATCTCTATTGCAAAACGTATTGCAAAACGTAAAATTCACAACTGCATTCACTTACTGTAAATTATTAGCTTACATTCCTGTGTAATATTGTTACTATTTTAATTATATATAATTATTATAACTATTATTGCAAACTGGTCACTTATGTTAACCTTGTTGTTATTTATTACGCGATCAGTTATTTTCAAATGCATTCATCTGTTATGATTTCCTGTCCTACATTTTAAATAAACCGACAGAAATATGGCGACTTGAGTGCGTGTTAATCTGTAACTTGTTAACATGTTTTATGTGAGTTGTTTACGTATTAATGTGACTTGATGCGTGTTAATGTTTCTTGTTACGTATTATTGTAACTTTGTTATTTGCTATATGAGAATGTTTCTGTTACGTGTTAATGTTATCTCTTATGTTATGCTGTTGCCAATTGTACGTTTAATGCTATTTTTTAAATATTGTTTAATGTTCCTTATTATTCGGTAATGTTACTTGTTATGTGGTAGTTTACGTTATGTATTAATGTCACTTGTTATATGTTAGTGTTTCTTTTTGTACACAATAATGAGTCTTGCTATGTAATATATGATGCTTGTTATGTGTTAATGTTACGTGCTGTGTGTTAGTGTTGCTTGTTATAAATTTATATTACTTGTTATGTGTTAATGTTACGTGCTGTGTGTTGGTGTTGCTTGTTATAAATTTATATTACTTGTTATGTGTTAATCTCTCTTATATATTAATGTTCCTTTTATGTCTTATGAATTCATGCTTATAATTATCTGTTAATGTTTTTTGTTAGGTTTTCACGTGACTTGTTATATGTTAACGAGCCTTAATATGTGTTAATCTTACTTCTTATGTGTTAATTGTGGTGTCAATGTTATTTTGGTTTCAATGTTATGTGTTAATGTTGATTCCAGACTTGGTAATATACTTTATTGAGTATTTCTCTATGTTGATGTGCTAGTAATTTTTTTTTTTTTATATAGATGTTTTATGGAGTATTTCTGTGTGTTAATGTTTTGCTGAGTTTTTAGGTGCCAATGTTTTCTTGAGTGTTTATGTGTTGTTTATGACAATGTATTTCACTATGTGTGCGCGTGTCTATGTGTGTGTAATGATGCACGCGTGTGAATGTGGGATGGGAGTCTTGCCCCTTTGTTTTATAGCTTTTGCAAACGTATTTTAGATTTTATTTGTATAATAATGTGAGTGTGTATGTGTTTATGCGTACGCGCGCCTGCATTTAATTTGTTGTATTAGGCGCTTATGTTTCTTTCCCAGTCTCATCTCATTTTGATCTTCTGGTACTTTGCCTTTTTTGAGGTGAAGTATAATTTACGGGAATGTATCATGTAGTGCGGTTCGTAAATGGGGATTCCCAGGGACTGATTGGCTCCCTCTGTCCATGGCTTGCGCTGTCGGCCTCTTCGTCACTTTCCACCTAGCCTGTACATCATTGCTTGCTGTGGTATAGTCTGCTGACATCCGTGTTATATGGCCGAACCATTTCACCTGTTGTCTTCTAATGAAATACAGGACTGCTTCTACTTGTTGCCTGTGATTGTCTTGTTCGGGGACAGTACGTCTACATTTGTCTAACTCCAAAATGGGATTCCAGAACCCTCACAGGGAGTATGAGTTAGGGTATACTGTTCAATGTCTATTTCTGTTGGTGTGAAGTGTTGTGATCGAAATGTTTTCAATATTTTACTGTTTGCTTCTGTGCGCTATTAGGAACGATTGTCCCTGTTTCCTCATTTCAGTAGACCTAATTGTTTTTTGTCTTTTATGTGTAAATGTGACGTTTTATTGTATTTTTGTTTGTGTGGCTTGTGTTTTGGAGAGAAGTTTTCGTGTAATAATGTGTTAAATTTAGTGTTAATGTGATTCTTTGAGTGTCCCTGAGTATTTAAGTATTTCATCAAATGTTTATTACATGTCTGTGTGCGTTTATTTTGTTTTCTTCTGCATCAGTGCACACTGTCATGTTTATGTTCTCTTAAAGTGTTTTATTAGGCGTTAATGTGTATGTTTGAGTGTTTTTGTGTGTTCATGGATTTTCTTAACTGTTTGTGTACATGGGCGAGGAGTAACACACACACACACAAACACACATATACACACACACACACACACACACACACACACACTCACAAAACATTGGATAACTAGGCCTGCTTAATTATTTTAATAATGTTGGGGGGGGGGGAATAGGGGGGAGGGGGGGTTGTCTCAAGAATCATAATTCTTGTTGAAGTTCCCAATGAAGAAGATGATAGTAACAACATTGATAGCAGTAATAATAATAATAGTAATAATAAAAATATCAATGTGCAGAACAGGAAATATGTAAAATAATATATTTAAAATAGTACACGTATAAAACCTAAAAAAAAAAAAAAAGAGAACCTTTATACGCGGTTTTAATGGGTTGGGCAGTGGTGGTAGTTGTGGGATCCAGAGAAGGGTGGATACGAGAGGGAGGCTTAGCCTGCTTTTCATGTTTGGTGGAAGAGAGCCGCCCTATAAAAACTGTTTTGGTAGAGCCATACAAAGATCTCCCCAGGTCATTTAGACCCGCCTATGTGCACACTAGGTCACTTTTATTGGTGCTTGCTCAGGCTCGTCAACTTTGCTGAAGGTTACGGGGGTGTCCCGGTGCACTGTTTGCTCGAAAAGCTTTCTGTGCTGTCTTCCATTTACGTTTTAATTTCGAAGAAAGAGAATGCGTGTGACCTAGGTTGCAGCATTCTTATAGGGGAGTTAGTGTTAGTGCTAGTCGTGCATAGTTTGAACGAACAACGAACGAACGAACAAACTTTTTCTTTTTCAAAGGTTTACAAATTGGGCACGCAGGCCCGTCTGACATTCGGCCCTTCTAAGCACTCATTTTTCAGAGTACCAATGCCTGTTTTAGAGCGTTAGGAGCTCTGACATGCTAGAATATACAACAGGTGTGGTGTATTCAATCTGGAAGACAGGTATACTATGCCCAACACATTCGCTAAAATCAAAGTTTCTATCTTGCAATACCAAGATGAAAATATTTAAAACGCTGATAAAACCAGTTGTTTTATAGAGCTCTAAAACTTGGAGCACAACTAAAACAGATCAAACTTTATTACACTCTGTAGTACCGGTGAGGATCCTGAAATACCTTGGGTAGATTTTTAGACTCCAAATTTTGCCTGGGCAGCGCCGTTAGGCTACTTTTTCGATTTATTGCCAAGGGTTTTTTAACTTGCGCAACAATGCACACGGGCGTCCGATCTCACTACCCAGATACCAGGGGTAATTACTAGAATTCCAAATTCACGTGAAAACATCCCAGCCCTTACTGGGGATTGAGCCCGGAACCTCTAGCACTCGAGGCGGACATCATGCCTCGAGACCACGTAGCCCCCGTAAACACCTAAAACTATTTACCTTAAAGTACACTAACTAACAAAGTACATTATTTAACAATCTAAACGCTCAACTCACCGAATCCTAACGGTTGTTAATTAACACTGCCTGATTCAAAGTTTGGGTACAATGGTTTGTTATTGCTGTTGTTGTTCTGTTGTTGTTTCCGTCTTTCATTGTGTCAGTATTATACTGTGATATAGACAAAGTGTTATGGAAGTACAGCCCATGGCGATGACACTCGCATTAAGAAAAGTCTTCCACAATTGCAGAACACATTTCATGAGCATTGTTTTCAAATTTATTCAACGTGCTTCACATCAGAAGCTCATCTCTTAACATGTCTGACATAATTTTCTTCTTTATCCCCATTTCCTTTCTCATTTTTACCCTCCATGCCATACAGTCCCTGGCATGCTGTTCACCCAAATTCACCCAGGGTCTGTATCATTCATGCCCAACCTGCAGACATTTGCTTATCGAAGTAGAGACACGGACATCTTCTATCCATATGAAGTTAACCATAGATGGTGTCCTTAGGGACTGCACCACCAATTCGAAGGAGGACGGTTCAATGCCAGAAAGAACAACCATCTATAAAGGCTGTAGACATCAGGCAGTAATCTACAGCCTTTCTTGTGTCTGAAGTCTATCGATCTATAGAAGGTGTGAACTGCTCTCGTCCAAATCCCGATTGAAGTTCTTTTTTGATTTCTAATGAAAGTGCAAAGAAGCATCATCAGAAGCAGCAATTAATGTCTGAGGCAGGGAGGTGCAGTGACGGCAGGCGGGCCTAGCAAGTAACCCTCGCTAGCTTTCTGAAATTGATCCAGTATGTGAGCGTGGAGGCATGGGAAATACGTAACCTTCACAAGAGAGGAGTGAGGGAAAACAAACAAAGAAGTCTTACAAAAAGTGAGGCTTGTCGATTTCTCTGTAGTTAGGGACGTTTCTCTGCTGTCCCACACTCAAAAGTGGATGTGAAATAAACTAAACACACTTGAATGGAGACCAGGGCAATCAGGTGTTAGAATTCATTGGGGGAAAACACACATAATAAGAATTTTAAAAATCAAGCTAATGATGACCCTATTTCTCTTGATGAAATTTCACAGCGATAACCGCTTCCAAAACTCCTGCCCCCCCCCCCCCCCCCCCAATCCCAATCTGGTTAGGCCGAGTTCTAGATGTTTTGGAGTAGTTAAAAACACCAGAAAGCCGAGAAACCCGCAATTACCACCTCGACAATGTTGGACTGTGACAGATATTGGCAAAGTACCAAATCTCTTTATCAAATGTTCGTTGTATTCTAGACAAAACAATACTGTTTGCTGTGTTTGTAAATTGTTGCTGTGTTTGTTATTCTACCAATTGCTTCTTTAATATAAATGTCTGCAACCTTTGATATCATTTCAATGGTTTGAAATGAATTGTTCTGTATTCCATAGTTGTGGATTTCAAGCTGTGGGTTAGACAAGGCCAATGAAGACACCAGTTTTAAGGGTGTATAGCTGGTCATGTTCTTAGTATACATGTTTCCATAGCGAGCCGCATACGCCATTAGGAGATGACAGCTTCTGTTCCCAGGGACGGTAACTATAGCTTTCGATTTGTATTTTGTCTAGTGTATCCTTCTATCTTTTTTTTTTTTTTCTATGAGTGTCAATCAAAACATTGTCTGTTTGTTTATTACAGATGTTTTTTAATTATCCAGAAATCATGAGTTGTAAACCATTTGGCTCAGTACTATGGATATCGCAACCCTTCGGTCTTGATTCGGTGATAGATACCGTAAATCTTGGAGAATATTGCTTTTCTGCTTAATCCCGGGGCGTTAGCCCAGACCACAAGGAGTTTGTCACCCGGTCACATAAAAGGCCCTTAACTGTTCCCTTTGAAAACTGCTGAAATAACAGAAAAAGTTAGTTGTGTATCCTTTACAGGACGTCGCAAAACCAATCCCAGCATTTTTTGGCTGTAGGCAAATTTTACGTTTAGTAGTTTGCGATTACTTTTTGAACAGTGAGCTCTCTGTACCACTGTCGAAACTAACGTAGGACTTATCGTTTGCAGTTGGCTCGAACCCGACATCCCAGCATTAGCACACTGGCAACGCCTGAATCACAGACACCGACAGAACATAAAGTTAATTATTCCTGGCAAATCCAGAGCGACTAAAGCCGTAACTGGTAGCTCGTACAGATAAGTAGTGTACGCATCAACGACTTTGGTTATATTTAGGGTCTCTCTTTGCCGTTTCTTCTTCCTCTCCTTCTTCGCTTTAACCAGCTATAAACTCAAAAGAAAAGTTATTGTTGTTCGCCCAATTCTGGACTTTGGCCTTGCTCCAGAACTTGAATTTTGTGTGTACACCCGTTTTACAAATCTGGCTTACGTATATGCAGACTGTTAGTTCGTGCAGTGATGTCGAACGTCTGGGCTTGAAACCTGTTGTTATTATTATTCAGTAAACCCTCCAAGAGCTGAAAAATCTAGTTCGTGTTAAAAAAAAACTTCGTGGTAATCGAGGACTAATAACAATAATACATACCTGCTGGCAACATCTTTTTTTTTTTCATTTTATTTGTGTTTCTTCAAAAAGCTTTATTTCTTGTGATTAAATATCAAAATAATCATCTTCTTAGCTTTCAAGGGTTGGAACCTGTGGCGGAAAGTCCTGGTTGTTGGTTGACTTCTAGATTTTGGGCTTTTTCTAGAATTTTGTTTTGCGTGCAGATCAGTTTTACAGTCTAGCTTTATTTTTTACTGACTGCGGGTTCCTTGCCTCGCAGCCAGATGCCTCCAGCTTCGAAGAAAACGTCCCTAATTAGTCTCCTCGTGCTCTTTAGGGAGGCCATAGGTCTATTCTTCTACCCATGGATCCCCGCGCGGGCAAACTCCAGGGACACACTGAAAGCAGTCGGCCCAGAGGTAGACAGCTATAGAAGTGGGAGAATAACATTCCAGAGACTGACACCATCTGGGAGGGTGTACAACCAGTACCAAGGATAGAGAAAGGATCAAACTCACTACAGACAACTTGTATACACTAAATGGCACATGGGTGATTAAAAAAAGGCTTATTTTTATCTGGCTGGAATTATGTTGTATCTCTCTTTCGTGACCACAGCGCGCATGGGTGGTTTTCTCCTTGTTTGTGATTCATGTCTGTTTAAGTCACCATCTAGAACTTTCTGAAATCCACCCATGTGCCCATTCAAAATTTTAAGACTAGTGCAGTTTCATGGCTGTTATTTGGCACTTAAAAATATGCAGAGGGCACAAATGTGAATCCCTACTCCAGTTAGGTCAAAATGAAGAGCTGACTTTCATACAAATACGCAATTTTCATTTTCTCCTCAGTGATGCTAAAAAGCGAGTTTCTCGTCACTTAGGTGACACAGGGCCAAGTATACGCTAGGAGACCTTTTCGTTCTCTTAAACAGACACTGCTTACACACGTGCAATACATTTCAACAGATGTTTTGTGTAGAAGTGGAACACAGGTAGGTAGTTGTACACCCACCAGGACATCACACAACCGACAAACACTCGGTGACACAAAGTGCCACCACGCGGATGAGGATCACAACGTGGAGAGGCCCAGAAACCCCTTTCAGCCGTTAGGCTATATCTATGGCTAGGCCCCCGCAAAAAAATAGGATAGGGCTTCAAAATAACAAACAATTGCATCTCACGAGGGAACGACTTTTGTATTAATAGTGGAACATAAACAGACATCAACAGTTTTATTTCGTTTCTGCCATCTGGGTCTGAGCTTTTAAAACTGGCATTACAAAATTTGTTTCGTTTCTTGTTTATAGATTTCCTCTTTCAAAAAAAAAAAAAAAATACTTGTGCGTAGTGCCAGAAACTCCATGCCTTCTCATGAACCGAAGGCGCGGGAAGAGTACTTATGAAACAAGTGACAGATTGCCTTTGGATGTCTAAAGTGCATGCTGGTTTTAACCCAAGGCGTTTCCCATCACCCGCGTACCATGAAATGGAGCTGTATTCTTGGAGACTTTGACAGAAACGAACCGAATTCTGCTCTAACTATTTAAAAATCTCATTTCTTAAGCGAATCTCTTATGTCAATTGGCACTGCTTATTGAAAACAGAAGCAGTGACAAATTGAGTTCCACTAAAAATTAAATTTCCGATCAACTGAGAATGCAAATATATTCAGCCAGTAGCCAGTTCCCGCCCTTTCTTTTCATCGACAGTTAACTCCCCTGGGATTTCATTCACTTTCTGTATTTCAACATTCACAAGTTCTTCTACCTCAGGCCATGTGATTAAATGGCAAATGCTTCTGGCATAGCACAGACTATGTGATTGTTTAACGAGAGAAAAACTACAACAAGAAACATATTGAGTACAAACCACTCCAACGCTGAGTCCTTTATAACAACACGTCGCTTTATGTTTATCCAATCAGGTGTCGTTTTAACAATAAAGGTAAAAAAAAAAAAAAACAGGGAATAGCCTGTTACGCTAGTGGCGCATGATTAGTAAAGAGTAAAGTAAAGAACCTACTTGTTCTTCTTTTTCTTCACGTTCACCAGCTGTAGACTCTGGCGGAAAGTTCTGGGTGTTCGTCCACTTCTGTACTGCAGTCCTGTTCCAGAACTTGAGTGTGGCGTTTGAATCCGTTTGACAGATCTGACTATTTGTATGCAGACTGTTGATTCCCTGCCTCTCAGGCAGATGCACTCCGACTTTGAAGGACAATTAGTCGACTCTTACGACATGCTCTTGGGTAGGCAGTGTGTCTACTCTTGTTTTCCCTATAACAGGGCCTGGGAACCCACATGGGGGAGTAAGAAAACCTTCTTACTTGCTTTCAGGAGTACAGGGTTTATAGTGGTAGACCTATGTTTTACATACTAAGCGGCGTTTGGTCAGTGATGTGGTCAAGAAAATCAGGGGCCGCCAGGACATTTACCGATACCAGTTTACACTTGGACATCAAGAAACGCATCATGCGTTAATATATAATTAACTTAACTGGCTTCTTGTACCAAATGAATTGCGGCTGGGTCGACCTGGCAAGCGAGCTAAATTTTGCTGCAATAGATCTTTCACAGGGTCTGTCTCTCACAACGGTTGCAGGCAATCTCATAATGCAGTCCGTCTTTTACTACGGTTGTAAGCAATATCAGATTGTAGTCTGTCCCTTCCTATGGTGGTAGACTATCTCAGATTGTAGTCTGTCCCTTCCTATGGATGTAGACTATCTCAGATTGTAGTCTGTCCCTCCCTATGGCTGTAGACTATCTTAGATTGTAGTCTTCCATCCCTATGGATGTAGACTATCTTAGATTGTAGTCTGTCACTCCCTATGGCTGTAGACTATCTTAGATTGTAGTCTGTCCCTCCCTATGGATGTAGACTATCTCAGATTGTAGTCTGTCTCTCTCTATGTATGTAGACCTTCTCAGATTTTAGTCTGTCCCTCCCTATGGCTGTAGACTATCTAAGACTGTAGTCTTCCATCCCTATGGATGTAGACTATCTTAGATTGTAGTCTGTCACTCCCTATGGCTGTAGACTACCTCAGATTGTAGTCTGTCCCTCCCTATGTATGTAGACTATCTCAGATTGTAGTCTGTCCCTCCCTATGGCTGTAGACTATCTTAGACTGTAGTCTTCCATCCCTATGGATGTAGACTATCTTAGATTGTAGTCTGTCACTCCCTATGGCTGTAGACTATCTCAGATTGTAGTCTGTCCCTCCCTATGGATGTAGACTATCTCAGATTGTAGTCTGTCTCTCCCTATGTATGTAGACTATCTCAGATTGTAGTCTGTCCCTCCCTATGGATGTAGACTATCTTAGATTGTAGTCTGTCCTTCCCTATGGATGTAGACTATCTTAGATTGTAGTCTGTCCCTCCCTATGGATGTAGACAATCTTAGATTGTAGTCTGTCTCTCCCTATGGATGTAGACAATCTTAGATTGTAGGCTGTCTCTCCCTATGGTGGTAGGCAATCTCATATTGTAGTCTGTCTCTCCCTATGGTGGTAGGCTATCTCATATTGTAGTCTGTCCCTCACTATAATCTTACATAATATCAGATTGTAGTCTGTCTCTCCCTATGGTTGTAGACAATCTCAGATTATAATCTGTCTATCACCGCAGTTGTACACAATCTCAGATTGTATTCTGTCTATATCCACAGTTGTACACAATCTCAGATTGTATTCTGTCTCCGACTACAATCGTACACAGTCTCAGATTGTTGTCTGCCTGTCACTACAAGGGTTCACAAACGAAGGTTACAGTCTCTCTCTCTCTCTCTATCTCTCTCTCTCTCTCTCTCTCTCTCTCTCTCGTGTGTGTGTGTGTGTGTGTGTGTGTGTGTGTGTGTGTGTGTGTGTGTGTGTAGACAATCTCAAACTGCTATTCCTCCATCTCTTGATATTATTTGTCTATTTATATCGATGTTTGCCTCTTGCTAGGAGCTACAATAGAGCAGTAGTTGTGGATTCGAATCCCACTAAGGTGTATTAGTAACATGTAATTGGGCTCTCAGCTCGACCCAGCCAAACAAAGAAACCTGGAAATATGCCAGGAAGTAAAGATAGTCGGCGTGATCACTATGGCAAAACAAGCTTGTCCCCTATTACCTACATCCTGTCCTTTGCTTACTTCCTTTAACTTGTCCTTTGAAAAGAGTTTTAAAAATTAATCAAATTCAATGTGGCTGAAATATTTTATTTCTCTATTTTTGCCCCCCCCCTCCCCCCCCCCCTCCTTTTTCAACAATTTTCTTTTAATTTTCAATCTCTATAAATCTCTGAATTTCGTAAGCTGAAAGTAGGAATGCAAAGTTGAACCCACGACATTTGTGGGAGGCAGGCGACGTAACCATTTCACCACCGGGACCAGTTATAACAAGGAAGTAAATAGGTGCCTATGATGACTGACTGACTGACTTCCTACCCCACTAAGACATCACACAAGCGATAAACACCCGATGACTCAAAGTGCCACCATGTGGATGAGGATCACCGTGGAGAGGTCCCAGAAACCGCGTTCAGACAATTGGCCATATTGATGGCTTGCCCATATTGCCCGCCCCCCCCCCCCTGGCAAAAGCCAGAGTGGGATTTCGATAAAACAAAAAATTACATCCTGAAAAGGACGTAAGGAGTAGATATAGGTGCCTATGATTGGAGCAAAACGCACTTGACAGAGCAATCTCCCAAATACCTGCACTGTTTCATAACAGCGTTCTGCAAGAGGAGACCCAGCATGCAGTTGAGAGCCTCGGCATCAGATTACCAGAAACCACTAGGTCTATTAACGCAATGAGAGTGTAATCCAGAATCCGACCCACGTCAAGCAAGTCGCTGGAGCAGATAAACTTCCTTTGAGAAGCACAGCAGCACTTGGTGTCTGGGGCAGCAGACCGGATCCGTGTTCTCACTGGGGCGTGGCAGAGACGCCCCTAGATAATTTCTGGAAAAAATAAATATGTCTTTCATTTAGAGCCGCTAGTTGTGGTGCATTGAAAGAAGTGAAGGAAGTCAGAAATATGTATGTGAGATAGTTGAACACAGGAGTAGGGGCAATGGGGAATTAAAAATTGTTTTTTTTAGATATCGGGGGAACATGAAGAGTGGCAAGAAGTCAGGGATATGTTTGTGAAATAGCGAGGTACTGTGGTGATAAGTTATAAGTGAGGATTATCATCACAGCACTCCGGACAGATCCACAGGTGCTCCGATCTCTTCCTCAAAAGCTCCCCAAGTGTAAATCGACTGATGACGCCTGTTCTGTGTTGATTAATCAAACTTCTTGTCTCCCTGATAAAATGGTAATTTCTTGCAGCTGCGGGCCTGGACAGAGATATGGAGACATGCCCTTTGTCATATGTATCTTCGCGATTAAGTACTGCGCCTGGCATTAATAACATAGCTTTTGTCCGGTAACGGGCAAGCCATGGCAACCGCATTGTCTGCAAGATAATCGGTTCGTTCGTTGCCTTGAACACCCGCATAACCTGGCGTAAAGAAAAAGGTTAGTCCAGCAATTACCAGCTTCTATCAAGTGTGATATGGACTGTAATGGAGCAGCAGGTATGAGAACCCATTCAGTTAGGCGGCCATCATGTTGGATGACACCCTCAGCGCCATGAATCCAGATTTGCACTTTTTAAAGTACATTATTTTTCTTCTTCATTTTTTTTTCTTCTTCTAATAATTCCACATGAAGTAGACGTTAGGGGACTGGCTTCGTCTTGAGGAAAGCAAAGGCCCTGGATAGCTCGATATGGTTTTTCAGTGTGGGAAAATCCTAGAAGTATGGCATGAACTTACAGGAGGTGTCTCTAATGCATCCAAGAATAATACTTACTGCCTTGATTTCAGTTTGTGTTCTTCCAGCCTGTTCAGTTGTGGGGTGCTGAGTGGCATGATGGCCAGCGCATGTTCAATGGAGGAGAGAACTAGCCCCTGCTTCAACATTACAAGTAGCCGTTTCTCACACCTTGCTACCATAACTCTTATTGCAGTGAGACCTTTCTAAGCTTTGATTATAGCACGTCCGGCTGCATATGTATAAATCTGAAGCTGGCCGTGGATTATATAGTATGGTCTACGTGTCAAGGTGTTTTGAAAAGGTGATTGTTTAACGAGAACAAGGTGACTATGGCTTTTGATAGATTAATTGTTGTCCATGAGATGTTGCATCAGAATTGCTTGCGATCTAATTCCTGTTGTAGATCCGGAAAAAAAACCCAGCTCTGTTCCTGCCTTGTGGGTACACGAGGATGTTAACCTCGTATGATAGAGCTGTTCCTCTGCCACCCAGTTGTTCTCCTGTGATCATGACTGTGTGGATGCTGAAGAGTTGTTGGAGACAATGGAGAGCCCTGTGGCATACCTTGGATTACTGTTATTGGCTCAGAAGATGAACCACCATATCGAAGCACCGCCCTTCTCTGGAACATACGGCCGAATAACAATAGTCCTGTTTTCTCCTGCTCTTGCTGATGAAATTATTTGTTTTCTTTAACTCTGTCGGGTCTTGCTAGTCGCACTCGCCATCGCCATGGACTGTGACTATCATACATCCCTATAGCCCAGTCTAACAAAGAAAACGCGCCTGCATCTTTGGAAATCTCCGCCTCGCTCCTCACACCCACTTGCACCTATACCCACTATCGCCTGCTTGCAAATACCCCAACAGTATGTACCGGGAGACGAAGCCCGTCTGCTCAAGCCAGCCATGTTTTTTCATTACTTCAATATGGCGTAATAAAACGGAATGCAATATGACGTAATGAAAACGCATGTAATTCCAGCAATTCGCGTGTAAAATCACTTACTGAAAGCAAATGTAATATTACGTGATGAAACCATGTCTAGTATCACGTAATGTAAACATATGCAATATCACGTAATGTAAACATGTGTAATATCATGTAATGAAACCACAGCTAAGGAAAGCCGATGTTATAACATTAAATAACGGTAAAAGTAATAATATGTAGTGAAAGTAAACTTATATGCAATGAAAGCAAATAGAATAGTATACTGTAAATCCAAATATAATAGACGGTAATGGTGATTAGAATAGCATTTCCTTAACAGAAATGCATTAGCCTTTATGAAAGTCAGAGTAACATGTCATGAAATCAAATGTCATAGTTAGTTATTTAGTTAGTTAGTTAGTTAGTTAGTTAGTTAGTTAGTTAGTTAGTTAGTTAGTTAGTTAGTTAGTTAGTTAGTTAGTTAGTTAGTTAGTTAGTTAGTTAGTTAGTTAGTTAGTTAGTTAGTTAGTTAGTTAGTTAGTTAGTTAGTTAGTTAGTTAGTTGTTAGTTAGTTAGTTGTTAGTTAGTTAGCTAACTAGCTAGCTAGTTGGTTAGTCAGTCAGTTAGTTAGTTAGTTAGTTAGTTAGTTAGCTAGCTAGCTAACTAGCTAGTTAGTTAGTTAGTTAGTTAGTTAGTTAGTTAGTTAGCTAGCTAGCTAGCTAGTCAGTTAGTTAGTTAGCTAGCTAGCTAGCTAGCTAGTTAGTTAGTTAGTTAGTTAGCTAGCTAGCTAGCTAGCTAGTCAGTTAGTTAGTTAGTTAGTTAGTTAGTTAGTTAGTTAGTTAGTTAGTTAGTTAGTTAGTTAGTTAGTTAGCTAGCTAGCTAGCTAGCTAGCTAGTTAGTTAGTTAGTTAGTTAGTTAGTTAGTTAGTTAGTTAGTTAGTTAGTTAGTTAGTTAGTTAGTTAGTTAGTTAGTTAGTTAGTTAGTTAGTTAGTTAGTTAGTTAGTTAGTTAGTTAGTTAGTTAGTTAGTTAGTTAGTTAGTTAGTTAGTTAGCTAGTTAGCTAGTTAGTTAGTTAGCTCCTCGTTACGGTTCCGGTATCACAGCATACAAACTTGGCCCATAATTCCAGTCACAAACTGAGTTAGATACGATGGATACTTCAAGTGAATGCCGTAGCTATACAAAGAGTCCTCAGTCAGTAAAACACACACGATTTTATCTGGCCAACCATCAGGTGCATACCTCCTTAAACACACTACGAGACCAGGCGGCATCGCTGAAAATCAACTTCATTCGACCAATAGCTGGGCGGTGAGTAGATGAAAACGATTCCTGACCATTCTCCACACGTCCTCGGCCAAGTTGCAGCTACAGCCAGCAAATAAATAGCAGCTATAGCACACGCCTTGTCCCAGGAACACAACGAAGACAAAAACATCACCCATCATTGCCATTTTGTACGAATCTGGAACTCAGTCAATAACTGATTATTACAGCTCATAGTGCCGCCAGGAGCATTACATTCAGTAGTTCCGGGTGCAAATCGGACTTCCACAATCTTGCAACATCAAAACTAGAGGAGAAACGGCGGCGAGAACGGTCAACATAAGCCAAGTTTTCAGCCGTCATCCATTGCCTTCGCGATAGTATTTTATGCAAACAATTGTAATAATGAAATCAAATGTAATGGCATTTAAAGACACTAAGCCTAACATCATCTCCTTGACAAGTTAAATTGTGGTTTACAGCTAGGCATTGATTGCTCTGTATTCCGACTCAACACTTCTATTTCATCAAATCTATCACCACGTGTTACGACATGCTTGTTAGGTCGGCAGTGGGTCTGGTGAAAGAAAATTTAATTTAAAAATGGGCGTTGATAAACTTATGTGTTCCATTTTGACACAGATTATGCATGTTAATAAGAATATGAGGTCCTTTACTTACCTAGTTGTTATGTTGCAAACGGAAATGCCTAACAGCCTTCCTTCCCTTCTGTGTTTTCCAAAGACTAGTGCACTGATCTTCTCCTGCACGTCACTCTCAGAGAGACAAAAGTTAGCAGATATATTATCCATAACCACAAAGGCCACCGTCATCCATCACCCGACGATACTTTAATACCGGAAGTCTCTTGGAAATGTGTCAGGGTCAAAACCAGGCGGTTGTCACAATGGCGACCTGAGGATCTTCATCTGAGCCCGCTTTATGGGCCGGTCCCGCACTTAACCAGATCAAGACTGTCTGTTGCCGAGGACAGGGGCAACCATGAAATGCTGCGAAAGTCGTAGTCTGTAATACCTATGTCTTAACCAAGGATGTGATGGCTGCAGGTTTTTGGGTCTTACATGGTGTGGCCACTGTCAAATAAGGGTAATTTCTTCTTGCGTGCTCTTTTACTAAAATCAGAGGTTCTCACGATGTGGCGGAAAAGGGTTATTCAGTTGAAAGGCTGAATTGATGACAGTTGGGATCGTCACATGTCAGACGTCCGAGCCCTAGCGTAAAAAGATTATTAAGTGTCTTTGACTCTGGTCTGGGCCTCTTAGCTGCCAGCAGAACCCAGCTAGATTGACTGGACCGAGAACAAAATGAAGCCGTGAGACACATACTCGGCTGCACAAATGACAACTCTTGCAACTCCATGCGAAATGTCCTGGGTTTACCAACGATGGCTACCGGACACAGGTCAAGGCGTGCATGAGGGTATCGGCGGACGTTAATCACCCACAATGCAATACATGACACAAAAGTAATGCATCTCCAAAGATTTAATCCAGCATGTGTGCGACCTAGATGAGATCAGCCGTAATATCCAAGTAGACCTGCGTGGCGTCTTTAAGGTTGTCATCTCATTGTGAAGGTACTGCGGGGATAGGGTTTCCACAGTCTTAGACACAGAGGTCAGGGAACTAACAGATCAGCATAGATCTATAGATCGTGGACTGCGTGGTCTCAAGGTATGGCATCCCACTTGAGTGTTAGAGGTGCCGGGTTCAAGCCTGGGTAAATGCTCGGATTTTTTCCACATTGACTTCCAGTAATTTCCCCTGGTCTCTGAGTAGAAAGATCGGACGCCCGTGTGTATTGTTGCGTACGTATAAAAAATACATTGGCAGTTGTAAATAAAAAAAGAGTAACCTAACACCGCTGCCCGAACAAAATTTCGAGTCCAAAATCTACTCAAAATATTTCAGGATCATCGCCGGTGCTACGAAGTTTGTGCACTGCGCTGAGATTCTTCGGTCTATTGTTTGAGTCAGAAGTAAAACGGAGCACTTATGGGTCACTACTCTTGTGCCATGACGTTGATCCGTCGTCTAAACCTAACCTAGATCAGCATTAACGCCCAGAAAACGTCATCAGATGGATCCGTGAGGCGCGGATCAAGGTCAACAGAGGCAAACTCAACACAACGGATGAGGAGAACAATTAAAGAGGACAGAGACGCTTACCAGGCAGATACATCAAGCATGATCATGGAGATATCCGCTGCTTTAAGAGCACTAGCTTAGGTTGCAGAGCAAACAGCCACACATGCAGTAATTGTTATCAGACTTCATGAACAGGCTACAGAAGATAGCAATAGGCGGTATGCGCTCTGGCTTGGTAGAAAGTATTCAAACTTAGCCCTTGACCTCCCTAACCCGTATCTACACACCTAGTCATGCTGGCGTAAAGGATACCAAGCGAGCGGACCACCTGACAAGCAACGCACCAATGCATGTTGGAAGAAGCGTGTGCAGAGCAGATGTCATCAGGCTAAAGGATAATAACGAATCTCTGACACAAGCATAAATTCCTGACATGGGAGTAAAGCATTGATAACCACTTCGAGGCCAAGATAGAAGCCATTTTAACCAACCTTTCATGGGAACAGTTAGTAGAAGTACCTTGAAGTGGCTGCTGCATCGGAGGAATGAGCACGCATGGGAATGCCGAGTGTATAGTAACGTCGACTGTGATACCATAACGTCATAATCATATAGCAGGTCCTTTGCAAAACGTCAATCTCATCACGGTCTGCCTGAAAGAAACTCGGTCTCTCGCCAGCTCTCCCGCCTCATGCACTTTCCTACTCCAGAAGTCACTTATATCCTGTGCCCATCTTAGTGTCGGTCGGCCCCCGCCCCTCCTTCCTGGTCATGCCTTCTGCTGTATTTTTTTCCAATCCGTCGTGGCGCTTGATATGACCAAAATATTTCAGCTTCCGGGACAGGCTGCTGTTATACATAACGTACAGAAGGATAATTATTACTACAGGCAACGATCGCGATCCTCAGGCTGCGTTTAAGGTCTCGGTAGGCGGCATTCGGCCAGCGGGTGGCCAGTCCCATTTGGGCTTTCGCGGAGCTAAAGCATCTTCGAAGTTTTGTATCCACCTTCCTTCTGTGCCTTTTTTCTCTGGAAACGTAACCCTTCGTAACCCTTCTCTCTCTCTCTCTCTCTCTCTCTCTCTCTCTCTCTCTCTCTCTCTCTCTCTCTCTCTCTGGTTCAAATATACATGAGGTGGGGGTGGGGTTGAGGGGGTGGGGGAGGTGGAAATTGAGGTATATTGTCACATGAGTTCTAATGTGACAACTCTTGTTCACGATATCACTTCTGTGTGTGTGTGTGTGTGTGTATATATATATATATATATATATATATATATATATATATATATATATATATATATATATATATATATATGAATGTATGACGATAGACACAACAAACACGTAGCAGTTACAAAGTGCCCCCCCCTCTCCGCTTCCACCCCTTCCGTTTTTTAAACAAACGGTCCCTTTCTCCCCTTTTCAGATCAAATATTTCTGCACCTAGTGACGTCTTAATTTCCATTAAAAAAAAAAAAAACTCCTGTTATAAAAGCCAAGAAAAGACCAGAAATCTAAAATGTTCAAATTATAACCGCCACCTTAAGCTTATACAGCTTGGCAGTCAAAACTGACATATGCTTATGCATTCAATTAACGTTGATGACATGTTCTCAATCCCACTGCTTGAGCTGCCCACACGCCGGGCTGTCCCAAGTCTCGCTTTTCTTACCCGTTGCTCAATCTGCAGTAATCAACAGTTGCTCGCAGCAGACGGCAGAATTTGCATTCCCATAGATACAGCTTCTAGAGCAATAATTGTTTAAATAGACTGCTTTTTGCACAATTAATGTTAATATAACTAGGGTTACAGCTGTGGAGCTTAAGGCTTTTGGCTGCCAGTTCAGTTACCACTGTTTGAAGATATACAAATGGAGTCAATCAAAGTTAGGGAGCACAACAAGACTGTTCAAAGCAATGTGACTCACGATGTGACTGCGTGCGTTTGTATAATGTGACTGCGTGCGTTTGTATAATGTGACTGAGGACAATGGTGCCACGTTAATAATCTGGGTACAGACAATGGTTCTCAAACTGCAGAGAATTGTTTCAATACATTTCTGGTTATAAATTGACATAGTACAAAAACAATCGCTCAACTGCAGAAAAATTACCTAAAAATCGTTTTTCCTGTTAAGAGATTTGAGTGCAGTGATAACGGTTCCTAAACTGTTGATAAATGATCTAAAAATCATTTTTGATGTAAACGGATTGCATGCACAGGTGGTTTGAAAAGTGTCCTGGGTGATTTGAAAGTTTAAACGGTGTGTGTGTATGTGTGTGTGTGTGTGTGTGTGTGTGTGTGTGTGATGTGTGTGTGTGAGTGTGTGTGCATTCTGTCTAAGATCTGCTACCTTTAGCTTTCTTCTGTTCCAGATTTTTAGTTGTCTCAACATACTCCAGTCTCTCTCTCTCTCTCTCTCTCTCTCTCTCTCTCTCTCTCTCTCTCTCTTTCTCTCTTATGTTGTGCGCATAGAATGGGGATTGTCTGTTTCTGATCTACTAGTTGTGTTTGTAAGTTAACTTTATGTTATTATCATTATCAACTGAAATGAGGTTTGTGTATAAGTGTGTGTGTGTGTTGTGTGTGTGCGTTGGCACCTTTCCGTATTTTCAAAGCCTGTGCAGTACTGTGTTGTCTATAAAGCATGCTCCTTACTCAGCCTGCCTTATTTTCTCTGAAGGACAGGTAATACCAAAATGTTGGGAGAAAAGCCTACGGAAGCTACCGGCTCAGCAGAGCAGCGCTGTGCCTGACCGCCTGTCCGGGCGTCCTTTCTAGAGATAATGCTAATAATAACGATAATGATGATGAAGATGATGATGGAAATTATGATAATTATGACAACAATAATGATATTGGTGATGATATTGATGGTGGTAATGTAATGATGTCGATGATGATGATAAATATACTGATAAAGATCAATATGACAGTCATTATGATAATGATAAATTTGTGATAATTTCGATGAAGATGATCCACAAGCAATTTTTAATAATTTCCTCCATCCTGCTCCCACTCCTCGAAAATTTAGTTTCGTAAAAGCTCTTCCAGTCCGCATTTTCTCCTATTGTGTACTTTAGGGTCAATTTTGATAAACTTATGGGTGTCTTTACCTGTTTCACGTAAAATCTTCTATTAACAATTTCAGTTACCTTTAAGTATTCAGTACATAGTATACTAATGGACATCCTCCCCCTAGTACGTTAAGGAAAACATTTCTATCAAAAACACAAATCGTATGCCGAATAAGAAAAAAGATTAAGGTTAAAGTCGCGAGGATAGACTTTATCGCACCGGATTTTATCCCATATGGCTTGGTCTCACTTCACAGAACATCTACCGACAACATCGTACAAAGCACCAACTCAGTAACTCCGGCGACGACCCCCTCCCCTTGGATCTCCGTAATATTGTATTAATAAACTCAGCGGCGAAACCGTGAAAAGAATCCATGACCTTCAGAGCGCGAGGCACACGGCTTGGCCACTTCGCCACGGCGATCCCCGCATTGTATGCCGACGAAGGCTTTATTGCCCAAACGTTCATTTTGTCATTCTGGATTCTTTTGCTGGGACGCTGGTTCTTGTTTGGATTGATTTCTTATAGAAAATACAAGTCGTGGCAGCACAAGGCATGACGTTAAGGAAAACATTTCTATCAAAAACACAAATCGTATGCCGAATAAGAAAAAAGATTAAGGTTAAAGTCGCGAGGATAGACTTTATCGCACCGGATTTTATCCCATATGGCTTGGTCTCACTTCACAGAAACATCTACCGACAACATCGTACAAAGAACCAACTCAGTAACTCCGGCGACGACCCCCCCCTTCCCTTGGATCTCCGTAATATTGTATTAATAAACTCAGCGGCGAAACCGTGAAAAGAATCCATGACCTTCAGAGCGCGAGGCACACGGCTTGGCCACTTCGCCACGGCGATCCCCGCATTGTATGCCGACGAAGGCTTTATTGCCCAAACGTTCATTTTGTCATTCTGGATTCTTTTGCTGGGACGCTGGTTCTTGTTTGGATTGATTTCTTATAGAAAATACAAGTCGTGGCAGCACAAGGCATGACCAGAAACACGGATCGTGGCACCACAAGGCCTGACCAGAAACATAGATCGTGGCACCACAAGGCAAGACCAGAAACACGGATCGTGGCAGCACAAGGCATGGCAGAAAGCGGGAAAAATAAAAACTTGGAACTCTCAGCTGTTGCATTATGCAAATAAGTCTGCTTGTCTCTCACTGTTCTCGACCCTCATCAGTATGCAGAACAAGCTCTTGTGCTCGCGAACGGAGAACCTTCTGCCGGCTGTCCTCGGCCGCTAGGCTCGCGTTTTGTTGGTGTTTTCATCTTGTGGCTCGATCGATAGTCTTCGGAGACCTCAAGAGGAAGAGGTGAAAGAAGGAAGGAGGCAAGGGGAAGAATATAAGGTGTTCGTCTGAAGGATTCACTCGTGTGTGTGTATATGTGTGTTTCTGTATCTCGGTTTGTCCGTTTTTATCTATCTATCTATCTATCTATCTATCTATCTATCTATCTATCTATCTATCTATCTATCTATCTATCTATCTATCTATCTATCTATCTATCTATCTATCTATCTATCTATCTATCTATCTATCTATCTATCTATCTATCTATCTATCTATCTATCTATCTATCTATCTATCTATCTATCTATCTATCTATCTATCTATCTATCTATCTATCTATCTATCTATCTATCTATCTATCTATCTATCTATCTATCTATCTATCTATCTATCTATCTATCTATCTATCTATCTATCTATCTATCTATCTATCTATCTATCTATCTATCTATCTATCTATCTATCTATCTATCTATCTATCTATCTATCTATCTATCTATCTATCTATCGGTCTCTGTCTGAGTGTCTGTCTGTCTGTCTGTCTGTCTGTCTGTCTGACTGTCTGTCTGTCTGTCTGTCTGTCTGTCTGTCTGTCTGTCTGTCTGTCTGTCTGTCTGTCTGTCTGTCTGTCTGTCTGTCTGTCTGCCGGGCAGAACGTAATTATATAATAACAAATGATGTGCATTAAAAAACAATTGTTAAAGATGTCAAGTTACGATTCCATTGTTGTGAACAGGGATGAACTCGAACACTTGGGGCCAGAACAGGGATGAACTCGAACACTTGGGGCCAGAACAGGGAAGATACAAACAGATAAATATCCTAATGGCTTGGCCCACGTGGAGGAGGAAAAAACAAGAACACTGTCCCGGTCTGTGATCTATAAGAGTCCGGCTCGCTAGCGTAGTTGGTTGAAGCCTACTTCGCGGCGACAGGGTGACGAACTTCCTAAGGTCCGGGTTTACGCCCGTGAGTAGGCAGAAAAGCCACATCTGTCCCAGATTTATTGTATTATCTATCATGGAATCAAGGCCGAAGGGTTGCGATATCCACAGTACCGAGCTAAAGGGTGAACAACTCATGGTTTCTGGATACTCGGGGAAAAAAGCGGTCTACAAGATGACGAAACATGATTACCTACACTTATCGACAGGACTCGTGATGATGATGATGAGATACAGTGATGCCATAAACATGACACCTTTTATTATTACTTCTTTTTCTTTGTTCGCCTTTACAAAGCCGGTTGCTCGCTGTGGTGTAGTTTAATGCTAGGCTGTGATATATGCGTCTTTTGATTGAATAAAAATATCTGATTTCAGCATATCTTTAATTGGTCAAATTTTCTGACATGCGTTTTCGAGGCCGAACTTAAACGGGGATGTTTGATACGAGCAACTTGCTAAGGCATTCTTGCAGACACGCGATTGCCTCCTTCCGTCGATCTAGATTTGTTTCTGTGCAGTCCCCGCAGCACGTGAATCTCCGACTGGCTCAATCGTCTTGAAGATATTCAGGTCACGTGGCGAAGAAGGGGGAAAACAAAGATTCGTTTCATTTTTTTTTTCAGCAGAGGAAAGGAGGGAGTGGGTGTTTTTTGTCGACCTGCGTATTGATTTGATGATTACATTGTTACTTGTGTTGTCTTCTGTCTTGAAACTAGGTGAGGGAAAGTGAGAGTAGGTGATAGACAAGGCCAAGGTACAGACACACGACTAAACAGTCAGCCAAACATATTGTTTTAACAATACACGCAGACAGATTGTCGGAGGTTCGGATGGACCGACTATCCGACGGATAGATGGGTGGATGACAGACTGTCAGACGTGTATATAGACAGACAGATAGATAGCCAGACAGACTGATAGATAAATAAATAAATACATCTAGACAGACAGGCAAATACATCTAGACAGACAGGCAGATACATCTAGACAGACAGACAGTAAAGAATGAGAGAAGGGGGAAAAAAGAGAGTAAAAGGGTGATATCAGTTTTTCGACGTGACAAAATTCAAAATTGATCAGTTTGGGAAGAAAAGAAAGATTAATACAATCGCCCCATGGACCTCTCTCTCTCTCTCTCTCTCTCTCTCTCTCTCTCTCTCTCTCTCTCTCTCTCTCTCCAGCCTCCCTCATTACAATTGCTAATGAGGATTCTTAGTTGTCCCTGCAACCTTTGCATAACACACTTAGCCAAACGGCATTTGTTCCGTTCATTCCACTCGAAGACAATCTAGAGTTCATTTGAGTGTCGCATTTAAAAATTCTTTTTGCACCCAGGGTCGACAATTCTTTCGACGCTAACCAGTGGTTGTTTAGAAATTCTTCATTGTAATCTACGTATTGAATCTTCAGATACGAATGCGGAAACGGACACTGGAGTAAGACAAAGGCTACCAGCGAGGTTTCTGGCCCTCAGATTAGTGTTGAGTGAACATTTTTCTTTGACTTCCGTCACGGTCTGATGGCAAAGGTGATGCGTCCGTGACACTAGCAAGGGTAAGAATAGCTGTGCACGCTTTGTGTCTGAAGGGGAAACATGCAAGTGGTTGGGTATGTAAATCTGTGCTGAACAGTGTTCATTCTCGTTGCCATTTGTAGGGTTACTTCTTGAAGCCACCGTTTACACTACAGAATCAGAAAGAAAAAACAAAACAAAAACAAAACAACAAACAGTTCAAAAAATACATACAAAAAAGAAAGGTACTCAAAAAGGGTTTGCCAGTAGGCCAGTAATAAAAGTTAGTTGCGTATCGTTAACAGGACGTTGCAGAAGCAATCACAGCATTGTTTTGGCTGTTGTGGTTTTCCTAGTCAAGTTTACATCCAGTAGTTTGCCATTGCTCACTGGACGGTCGGCTTCTCGATACCACTGTCGAAACCAACGCAAGGCACAAGGCCTGCAGCTGGGATCGAACCCGGCACCGCCGCATTACAAAGCGCGTTCGTAACGCCTAAGCCACCGACGCCGACCCAGTAATGAAAGCTGATCATATTTCACCATGTGCCATACAGCTTCACTGTCTTAATCGTTGGGCCTGACGCTCCTAGCAAAAGCCCTTATCTACAACAACCTGATCAGTAACACAAGCAGAGTGAAACAACAAACAGTTAAAAAAAAATACATACAAAAAATAAAGGTACTCACAAAGGGTTTGCCAGTAGGCCAGTAATAAAAGTTAGTGGCGTATCGTTAACAGGACGTTGCAGAAGCAATCCCAGCATTGTTTTGGCTGTTGTGGTTTTCCTAGTCAAGTTTATGTCCAGTAGTTTGCCATTGCTCCCTGGACGGTCGGCTTCTCGATACCACTGTCGAAATCAACGCAAGGCACAGGGCCCGCAGCTGGGATCGAACCCGGCACCGCCGCATTACAAAGTGCGTTCGTAACGCCTAAGCCACCGACGCTGACCCAGTAGCTGAAGCCCTTATCTACAAAAACCAGATCAGTAACACGAGCAGAGTGTGTTAGTTCAGTTAGTTAGTTAGTTAGTTAGTTAGTTAGTTAGTTAGTTAGTTAGTTAGTTAGTTAGTTAGTTAGTTAGTTAGTTAGTTAGTTAGTTAGTTAGTTAGTTAGTTAGTTAGTTAGTTAGTTAGTTAGTGTTTCTTTTTTTTTCTTTAGCTTCCTTCATAGCGTTCTTGTGTGGCTACACCACTTTTAACATGTTGTTCGTGCAGTCTTGTCACTGCCGCAGATTCGCAGTCTTCACTTTGTTTTCGCAAACATCTTACTTCTCGTAGAGCATTCAGAATGTCAACATGATTCATGGCTCGTCCACCATCCACCTGCAAGCTGATCAGTGTGCTCATTTCCTTGCACGCCAAATATGAAACTGATGTGTGTCAACTCCGACCGCTTTACAGACTCTAGCTACTGTCTTCGGATTCTCTATCTTCCTAAGCATACTCAATGAATCACTTAGAAAGCGTGCACGGGAAAAGGTTTGTGAATCCAGCCATGATTTGCTTTGGTCACTGCCATGACCGCTATAGTCAGACTGTTTGTGGCCAGTGCGACAGCACCAGGAATTTTGCTTCAAAATTCTAACTCAAGCCTGAGCCGTAAACGCCCAAGAGCTTCTCACGTGAAGAAATACAGACCCATCTGTGTAAATAACAGCATCCCCCTGTAGAGAATTCTTGAAAGTCAAAGCATCCACTTCTGCCTCAACAGCGGCTGGACTTTCTTGTCCGCGTTTTCTATCTAGACGGATACAAACAGAAAAGGTAGTGATGCACTCTGTTGGTCCTTGTACCTATTCCTCGCCAGGTTCTATGTCCTTAAGTGAACACACCTGCTGAATAATGTCCTCGGCATAGCCCATCAACGATTTTCCTCTGTTTAACCTGCTGCCTTTTTTTCCTAATTTCACCAAGCACCGGGTGTCGTGTGTCTGCGTTGACTCTGAAGTAGGCACCTGCTCGGTAAATTTTAATTCTGTCCTCCATAAATGTAAAATCGAGAAGGTAGCGCATCGCCCTGCAAGCTGAATCTCTTGTACACCCAAGTATAATGCCCATAGCCTCGTTCTGTATCCTTTCCATCCTCTCCGTTTATGGCTGAGAGTCAGGATCGCCATCGCATACTCAAAGTCAGAAACGACCTGACCCTGATATAAAAGGCACAAATGACGCTGCTCACAGTTTGCTGCGTCCATAACTCTCATCGCTGCCAAGCCCCCACTTGGTCTATGTGATCAGTATAAACCGGGCTGTAATTAAATGGTATCCCCATGTACCTCATTGTCTGTTTTCTTTCCACAGTCTCTGAGCACATACTTACAGCTGGCATCGGGGTCTTGACAATATGGTTGTCCAAAGAGAACCAACAACGTCACTCCTGCCTTCGTTGGACTGACGAACGCACTCACTTCACCTCAACAGTTGCTAATGCTGTTGAGTTCTGTCTTTAGTTTTCAAGCAACCAGCTCTTTCTCTCTTTACCCTGGCGATACACTAAAACATCGTCAGCGTCCGACAGCGTCTTCCCCTGCCCTGTGATCTGCTCACTTGTGATTCTCTACTGTGTAAACGTTGAACAGCACTGGAGATAATGGTGATCGCTGTGGCAGGCCGGGATGTATAGTTGTAGGTTCCGAGGCGCTGAGTATCCTGGTGTCATATATGTGTATGCCTTTGCGTGAGTTTATTTAGGTAGATATTTGTGTGTGTGTGTGTGTGTGTGTGTGTGTGTGTGTGTAATCTCCTTCTGGTCAAAACAAGGTTGACGCTTGTCAAGCTAATACCAAGAGTGTCATGGTCACTAGCGCCCACACAGGAGAGGTATAACCATAAAATATATTGTAGGGACTGATGTAATGTAGTTTCTGTCGACAAAAGTTCCTGCTGAAAGATCCGATTTTTCTTGTGTGTACATTGTTCTCTTTTCCCCTTCTCGGTCACGGTCAAGGGGGTCTCCGTGGCAAAGTGGTCAAGCCGTTGGCCTGGCGCTCTAAAGCTCGTGGGTTTGTTTCACGGCAGCGCCGTTCAGTTCACGAGTGCAATTTTTACGCAGATGATCGTCGCCTGAGCTACGGAGGTCGTGCTCTGTGCACGAAGGGTGTGCTCTTGGCAAGCAGCTAGCTGTTCTGCGGAGAGAGTCTGAGCCATATGGGATAAAGCCCGATATAATGAAATCGATCCTAGTCACCTCACCTAGTCACGCTTCACTGGATTAATTTCTTGGTAATGGCTAGACAGCCATCACCCTTGTGTTCACCACAAGGAGAATATAGATAGATAAATCATTCAAAGTTATAAATACGCACCAACAACAAGTATCTGTCTAAACAAACTCACACAGAGGCATACACATATATCACACGTACCTGTCTCACACACATACACGCTTGCATAGCGTCACACATATCCACATACCACACCTACGCCCGCACACACATACATCTATTTCATTCAGGCTACATACACCTTACTCCGCTGACAAATATATCACAATGACCCACACATATCACACATATCCACCCACACCCTCTTAAACATATATTATACGGAGCCCACACACCACATAAGTATATCATCCACACACAAAAGTGGCTTCCAGCAAAGCCTAATTTGTCTGGCTAAAACAAACCCGCTCGTCATTGTCAATCTCCCCTATACCAGGATTTTCTTAAACAATGAAAACCAAACCAAGGATCCAAATAAATCTCTACACTGTCATCCAGGATTTATCCCATTGTCGTAGAACTATAAATCTTACTGGCGATGTATCACATAAATATTGCTACACTTTGATACCCATTGTCGAGGAAACAAGGTGAAATTGTTGTCATCAAAGAGAGAACATATTGCACACTTAAACAATGATAAATGAGTTCCCTGCTGCTTGTGCCGCCTCGTGATCGTTGCTCATGTTTTACCAGCCAGAGAAGGTTCTTCCTATTATTATTAATAACGTTATTAACCAGCCTTCTTCGTTTAGAATTTGGATTGATTTATTGCCAGCTGGCAACTCTGTTTATCATCAGCAATATCTATTTTAGCTCAGCCAATATGCGGTCGGCTTTTTGTGTGTGCGAAGAGCGTCTGGGTAATGAATTTGAAAATATAACCGCGATTCGTTGAAGTATTTTCCCGCAAACATGCTGTTTTCATAAATGAGTGTTAAAGTTACGCGTATATAAATACTGACATGTAGCTAGGGTTTCAGTGGCAATGAAGACAAGCTATTTGTATCGAGCTTTCAAGGTCTTCGGCTTGTTTCACGGGCGGACTTTCGGTTCAGAAGAACAACGTTTATGGAAATTCCCGTTGATCGTTGGTGCAGATCGTGCTTTATGTGATGCTTTCAGCCGGGCCATTCTGTGGGGAGAGACTGAGCCATCTATATATATAAAAATCCCTATAGACTCGGAAACTACTGAACCGATTTAGCTGAAACTTTCAGGATATATTTGTTGTGATACCGGATTTTGAACTGTCGTGGTTTGAAATTCAACCTGTCACTGTTAGAGATAGGTGACCACAATTTATGCAATAATATACGCAACTAATATTTATAACTTTAGTGATTTCTAATTATAGCCACGTTAGTAATTGCGCATGCACCGCCGTAGTCAGAACGCAAGGCTTCCGCCATTCGCCGGCGAGTTACGTGCAGCCAACGCCTTCTCTAATACATAGAGTAGGTCTAGGTACAGCAAACAAGACTATCTCTATATTTGCCACAATAACCATATTAAACACGATTTCTATTTTCTGTTTTTTTTTCAAACAACCTTCGATTGGGGGGGGGGGGGGGGGGAATCAAGGACTATCTTGACGTCGGCGCAGACATTGACTGCGACATTAACTTCATTAACCGTGTTAGACACGTGCGATTTCTATTGTTGTGCCGTTTCATTAATATGTCTGGAGTATCTGTCTACAAGAAAACAATTGCCTGCGGTTTTGAATTGTGTTTTAATCAGGACACAGAAGTAGGGACACACATCTCTAATTGTTAAGTTCTCTTTTCCTTTATCCGATTAAGTGGCTGCTTGGTCGAATGGTTAGAGCACTGGGTTCCTACTCTAATTTATTGTAAAGTAAAGGCGCCTTTTTCTCCATATTAGCTCATGGCGTGCATGGGGCAACACTCAATTTAAAGACACCGGTTGTCTTCACTTTCCAGAAGAACACACATTATGTGAGAGATAGAGAGAGAGAGAGAGAGAGAGAGAGAGAGAGAGAGAGAGAGAGAGAAAGAGAGAGAGAGAGCAAAAGTAAAAAGAGAGATAAAAAGAGAGAAAGAGAGAGTGTGTGTGCGTGTGTGTGCGCGCACGCGGGGGTGACTTTGATATACATTTCAGCAAACGACCACAGTGGGGTTAAATTTTAAACCGCTGTGAACTTCTTATAGTCCATAATGTATTGCGTTGTCCACCATGGAGCACATCCGCTTTACATGTGGTTTATTTGTAAACAGACTGTTGGTTTCTTGTCTATCAGGTAGATGAATATGGATTTCAAAACATGACCTCTATTGGTTAATATACTTTTTTGTTTTGTTTTGTTTATTGTCTATTAAGACATCCAAGCATAACTATGAGTGCAAAGAGAAGACTATTAATAGCATATTCATTCCAACATTATACTACCAGTGCCAAACATGGACATTATCTAAAGCCCATATTCGCAATATCACCACCTGCGAGATGAGGTGCCTGATAAAAGCAGCCAACCTAACCATCCGAGATCGAGTGAATAATGAAACTATCAGACAAACTGTGGGAACGATACCTTGTACTAGATTCATCGAGAAACAGCAGATCAAGCGGTTTGACCATCTCGTTCGAATGCAGCAAGATCAAATACCATCACAAGCACTACATCTCAGAAGATCAGTTACAAGAGCAAGAGGACGGCCACGGAAAAATAGATCGACAACATTAAAGACACTCTGGCATGACAATAGTCAGTGGCAGCCAACGTGCACTGGATTGCAAATTACTCCTCCCCACGCCGCTTAACGGCAGAAGTGGTTTATGATGATGATGATGACTTTTTTTTCCGTAAACATGCTGTTTCCTCACTGAGTTTTAAAGTTACGCGTTTACAAATACTGAAAAGTTAGGGTGTTTACAAAAGCATAAACTAAATAACCAGACGGACTCATTTTGTCTCGAAATCTCAGCAATAGCGTTTCTCACGGCAGACACCAAACAGTACAGCGAGACGGTTGAGACAGTCACCCGGTGAGACACCGATTTGTACAGTGGATAATTTGCTTGACTGACTTCCGTCTTGATGGAGGTGGTTGCCGGATGAACGGCGATTGTAGTGGTGTTAGTTATTCTTGGACAACCACAGCAGAACGTGACCAAAGTCACCTGGGGCTGGATGGTAAGAAATAAGACAGCGACAAGATGTATATTTGCCATTTAGTAAAGTAATACTCACGAGAGCTGGGCCGTATCAAATCATGGGTCCACTTGCCGCTTGCTTCGAGGACCCAAGAGCATGCTAATCTAGGTATGTAAAGTGATTTGCATAAATAAATTATGTGTGGAATAAAGCAACCACCCCCTCTCTGTCTGTCTGTATGTGTGTGTGTGAGAGAGAGAGAGAGAGAGAGAGAGAGAGAAAGAGAGTATCTCAAGCACTATATGACTCTTAAGGCAAACTGCCAGACTGTTAGCTATGTCATCATCATCATCATCAAGTGCCTTGCCGACTGGCGTTGGTGATCATGCCTTTCCATAATCCACGATCTCCTGCAGCATGTATCAGTTCGTGTGCCGACACACCTCCATGCCATGCAACAAGACTGTCAAGAATCTTCTTTCGTTGTCTTTCTCTATCCCTCCTTCAACAGATCTTTCCAGTGGTCACTAAATGTTCTATTTTCCCTCTTCTCATAACATAGCCGAAAAATGAGGACTGTCTCCTTCTGATGTCTGTGATAAGTTGTCTTTGGGTTCCCGCCTCTTTCAAAATCTCTTGGTTGCTCTTTTTGGCTGTCCAAGGTATTCTAAGCATTCTTCTTTAAAACCACATCTCTAAGGCCTCATAAAATTCGTTTGGCAAGCAATCTGCAGTGATATAATTATGGATAATTTTAATCTCTTTTCTCGAATGTTTGAAACTGCATTCAGAATGTACGTGTGCAATGTATGTGTGCAATGTTCGTGTGCAATGCTCGTGTGCA
Organism: Candidula unifasciata; assembly: GCA_905116865.2. Classification (NCBI taxonomy): domain Eukaryota; kingdom Metazoa; phylum Mollusca; class Gastropoda; order Stylommatophora; family Geomitridae; genus Candidula; species Candidula unifasciata. The sequence goes on along the minus strand of CAJHNH020001206.1, from coordinate 118,825 downwards.
ATGTTCGTGTGCAATGTTCGTGTGCAATGTTCGTGTGCAATGTTCCTGGGCAATGTTTGTGTGCAATGTTTGAGCGCAATGTTCGTGTGAAATGTATGTGTGCAATGTATGTGTGCAATGTTCATGTGCAATGTTCCTGGGCAATGTTCGTGTGCAATGTCCGTGTGCAATGTACGTGTGCAATGTACGTGTGCAATGTTCGTGTGCAATGTACGTGTGCAATGTTCGTGTGAAAGTACGTGTGCAATGTACATGTGCAATCTACGTGTGCTATGTTCGTGTGCATGATGGTAATCGACTGTAAATGAGACTTTTCTTTCTCGAGACTAAAACTGAGTTTTGTAAAGCGATAGAATTCAACGGTCAACAAAAGTAGAGGATCCGTTTCCCCGCCTTCAGGCGTGATGGGCATACAGGGCTAGACCTATATTTTATAGACCAATCGGCAATGGGTGGGTGATTTGGTCAACATATCACCGGCCGCCTTTACTTTCTAGGACTGTACCCAGTACCCACTAAAGGTTGGGTCGACCAGAAAGCCAAAGTCATTTTTTTAAAAATGTCCAGTTTTTGCTAGGATCCGAACCCACGACCTTCCAATCCGCAGAGGAGTGTCTAGGCGCTAAAATAAGGGGGCTTTAGTCAACTAACGTACCCGAGGTTATTTAAGGCCGATGAGGTCAACTCGGGGTTGGTAGAGAAGTCAGCCTTCCTGTGGTGAAATTTTAACACAAACTATGAAGCCTCACATGGGTAGCAGGTAAAGTCCTGGGAAGTAAAGGCGGTCGGTATGATGTTGACTACATCATCCAAGGAATGCCGCGTGGTCTATAAAATATAGATATAGTATTAGATGCCCGGTACCTTTTCTAAAATGGAACGATTGTGTCCGAAGCTAAACGCGAGTCAAACAACCTAACCACTTCGGCACGTTTTTGTAGTCCTGGGACAACAGTTCAGTCGAGAAGCGACGAGAGACCAATGCTTTCTTCTAAAATTTACAGCAGGTAAACGTAAAGAAGATTTTATGCTTATCTTGAAAGTTGTCCGATGTCGGACCGCTCATATATCTCAAAAATCGAGAAGAACAGCCAAATACGCCATGCAAAAATCAGGTTCTGGAACTTGACTAAACTCCAAAAGTGGACGAACAACCATAACTTTGCGCTGGAGTTTACAACAGGCAAACGCAGAGAAGAAGAGGATGAAGAAAAATGGCAGCTGGTCTGCGTACACTCGTATTTTTCATAAAGAAAACACCGAGGGCATGACATTTAAAAAAAACGAGTGCCCTGTGGGAGTCGCCGCTGTCGAGGGCGAGACAGTGAAGACAGTCTTTAGGTCTGAGTGGACGTGACGGAAATTACTGGAGAATGCTTGAGGTTGGGCTGTGGTGAGGAAGAAAAGATGGAGTTTGATCAAGGTAATAAAAGTGAAGACAGCAAAAGACAAAGCGTTGACAGAAGATACAGGAATCTGGTTTCAAGGAACTGTTGTGACATCACTCCGGACACAAAGGGCACACTGGACTCGTCAAAGTTCTTTTTTGTTGTCTTCTGGCGTTTGATGCCGGGACAAAAGAGAACCAAAGAAGGCATGTCATGTTCGTCACTCAAAACACCACAAGCTACGATTGTTACGCCTTCTGTCGAACGCCTCAAGCCGGACCGACACAATGGAGGATGATGGGAGAGTTGGAGATGGGGTCTGACTGTAGGCAACGTCTAGCTGGGCGGAGTCATTCAATCCAGCAAACGACCACGTGAAGTTGAAACAATCTGTCATTTTATCCCCTTTCTAAACCCCTTCCTAGGTAATCAACAGTTCCGCTAGTTGTGTTTGTGTTCAAATGCAAACCGGTCTAACGCGCATTTCCTTGTCTACTTTCTTACTTTCTTTTATACCGCTGTGGGTGTTGAAGGAAGATTAAAACAATACACTTCTTTGACAGAACTATTCGGAAGCAGAATAGAATAGTCGATCACAAGAAGATAATATCTAGTATATACAGTATTTAACATAAGCAAAGAGAGAGGGAACCTAGAAGCATTTTATATAAATTAAGCAAACAGACAATGTTTTGATTGGCATTCATAGAAGGAAGTAGAAAGATAAAAGGACACAGTAGACAACCTAAAAATCGAAAGCTGTAGTTAACGTGCCGGGAATTACACCTGTCACCTAGACATGGCGTCTGTTGTTATATATGTAAATATTACACATACACACGTATATACAGTATTTAATGAACGCATGTTGTGTCGACTGGCTGAGAGTTTAGAGATGTTAAAACCACAGTGAAAGTGTCATGTAGGACTTCCAGTCTTTATGGTGGATAGGCTGGCGTTATGTCAAATTTTTGGGAAGTTGTTTGTGTCTGGGTATCTTTTGCTAACATATTCTTAACATGTAAAGATTGGGGTAAATTCTGTTTTTGCAAACTATTAGGTTGAGTGTTTTGTTTTTCTCTTTTCTTCTTCTTCTTTCTTTTTCTTTCTTCTTTCTTTCTTTCTTTCTTTCTTTTCTTTCTTTCTTTTCTTTCTTTGTCTTTCTTTCTTTCTTTCTTTCTTTCTTTCTTTCTTTCTTTCTTTCTTCTTTCTTTCTTCTCTTTATTCTTGTCTTAACTGTTTTCTTTTCTTTCTTTCTTTCTTTCTTTCTTTCTTTCTTTCTTTCTTTCTTGTTTTCTTTCTTTCTTTCTTTCTTTCTTTCTTTCTTTTCTTTCTTCTTTCTTTCTTTCTTTCTTTCTTTCTTTCTTTCTTTCTTTCTTTCTTTCTTTCTTTCTTTCTTTCTTTCTTTTCTTTCTTCTTTCTTTCTTTCTTTCTTTCTTTCTTTCTTTCTTTTTGCTTTCTTTCTTTCTTCTTTCTTTCTTTCTTTCTTCTTTTGTTCTTCTTTCTTTCTTTCTTTCTTTCTTTCTTTCTTTCTTTCATTTCTTTCTTTCTTTCTTTCTTTCTTTCTTTCTTTCTTCTTTCTTCTTGTTCTTGTTCTTCTTCTTCTTCTTCTTCCTTCTTCTTCTTCTTTCTTCTTCTTCTTCTTTTTCTTCTTCTTCTTCTTCTTTCTTCTTCTTCTTCTTACGGTCTTCTTCTTCTCTTCTTCTTCTCTTCTTCTTTCTTCTGATTCTTCTATTCTTTGTTGTTCTTGTTCTTGTTCTTTTTCTTCTTCTTTTTCTTTTTCTTTTTTACTTTCTTTTTTTTTCTTAGCGAACCTTTTATGCTGTGGGAATTCCTGCCACCGCATTTTTTCCCGTGGATTAAATACTTTTTTTCTTTTAGGGGGCAGGGCTGGGATGTGCCTTATAGAATACTACTACTAGAACTTTCCCCTTGTGTGACCGACTACCTCTTTCACAGGGGAATCGCAATTTTAGAACCGAAAATTTTTTGGGG
>CAJHNH020001206.1:112500-115425 GCA_905116865.2 Candidula unifasciata | reverse complement strand
ATCATTTCAACAACATGCAAAATTTTGACATCAAGAGAAATAATCAATACATAAAATGGAGTAGTAAATGTTAGTATCTTCAAACTTACTGTGTGGCACAGAGACATGGACAATGAACAAACAACTGGAAGATCGTATCAATTCTTTGGAGATGTGGATATACAGAAGATCAGGTCGTATTTCATGGAAACAAAAGCTATCAAATATAGAGGTACTGAGGAAATTGGGAATGAAAAGAGAGTTGCTAGGTGAAATAAAAAAGAGACAAGTGAAATATTTTGGCCACATTAAAAGACATAACAGTATTGTAAAGATCATCCTGGAGGAAAAGGTTCAAGGTAGGCGAGCAAGAGGCAGACAGCGTTACAAGTGGGAGGATAACATCAAGAGATGGACGAACAGCAGTATGAGTGAGTGTACATCAAGGGCAAGAGATAGTTCTTGTTAGAGATGCATTGCAGCCAACCTTCATGGTGGAGACGGCATCTGATTGATTGATTGATCATCCTCACCTATTCCTCTGTTGTTGTTTTACCCCCTCTAGTGACTACACATATATATATATATATATATATATATATATATATATATATATATACTTTAAGACATTCGTCGTTTACTCAATTCTGCAAGTGTCGCGCCTTGTAACCTGCATTGCAGTCATTACCAATACAGTTTCGTAAATAATTTTCCAGAGCGCCATACAGATTCACCCTCAAACGCTAAATCAAATATTTAAAGAATCCTAAAAATTTCAGCTAAATCGGTTCAATAGTTTCCGAGTCTATAGGGGGCCACCGAAGCTTTTGTCACATTGTTGGGAGAACATGTACTGGTCGCCTTTCTCCACTCTCCTTCACCCCCCCCCCCCCCCACCCCTCCACCCCCGCCCTTGCCTCTGTTAATTTAAACTCACTGCGCTACGTAAACAGTGTGTGTTATTCAACGGATGTGTAATTTTTCAGTGTTCTCGATGTGATTTACGTGTTTTCCAGTGTTCTCTTAAGGATGAATCTGTGTCAGGTCCAGCAAATCGGCAGTGGATTTAAGAGTTCACAAAAATCTGCTCTAGAAAACAATATACGAAGATTAGAAAAATCCATCAAAACATAACAACAATCAGGGGCTGTAGGAGAACAGGTCAGCAGTGACCTCTCACTCATTGTAAACAAACTAGCCAAAGCGACAACAATCGGAAACATGGAATGTTTTGTGGTCTCACAAAATAAAGAACCAGAAATAGTAGAGTTCATGATGAAAACATAAGATCGATATAATGGGAATATCAGATTGCAGGAAAAAAAGGCAAACATAACAAAAGAAATTCATAACAACTATGTCATATTTTGGAGGCGGTGTTAAGAAAGAGCAGAGAGCGACTCACGGAGTCGGTTTTATTCTCCATCGGATATCGCTAAACCATGTAAAAGAATATAGAATATGTATCTGAAAGGATTATAGTATTGCAACTTTACAGGAAAACAAGAAATACAAGCATTGTGCAGTATAACGCACTCACCAATGATGGTTAAACCTTGGAAGAGAAAGATAAACTTCTTTGACTCAGTGTCGGATGTCATCAGTTCAGATACATGCAAATGATGATCTTATGGTAATAGGTGACATAAATGGGCATATAGGGCAGAGGCGAAACACCGTGGGAGAGAATATATCGGGCCCACACTCAGACAACAGCAAAGTCCTGCCAATTACAACGGGCAGCGTATTTTAGAACTTTGTGCAGAGCATGGCCTTTATGTCAACCAATAGTGTCAATCAGCATCGACAAAGCCAAATAAAACACAACCTGGTATAAATGGAGCAACCCAGACCAGGCCGCACAGTGGCTACATACTAAATCGACAAAAGAGAAGAGCTTAGTAAAAGCACGCAAGAGTAATTCCTAACATCTCTTTCAAATACAAACATCGACCGCTGATCGTATTTCTAACGCGAAGCAAACAATTAACATAACCAAAAAACATCAGTACGTACCTCAATGATTGACATAAGACACCTAATCAATCTAGACAACCTTTAAGCAAAAGTACAGGCAGAAATGACGGCGAAGATGGCTCTGAGCTAAATAACATCAAGTGACAATGTGGAAGCTGCGTGGTCAAAAATTTAAGAACACTCTTCTGAACTGTGCCTAACAATACTCTGTGGTATTAGCTACACAGGAGGAACGTTCAGGGGAAAAAACAGCATTGTGGAATGATAACGTAAAACAAGCAGTGTAATGTAAAAAAGGGAGCCAATACAAGAAATGGCTAAGATCCCGCTCACGATTGACGATTATATCAAGTACAGAATTGCCAGGCGACAATCTGCAAGAGAAATTAAACAATCCAAGGAAACATCCTAGGATCATGTATGGGGAAAAATCTTACCAAAATCTGTGCTAAATCTAGTAGACAGTTTTACAAAACCATTTGCAAAATGAGAACTAGAGATGAACCATTCCAGCCATCTGAATATGTCAATGATAGTCAAGGCAAACCCATACATGAGGAGGGCAAGATCAGAGAAAAGTGGAAAGAATATTTTTCAGACTCTTCTGAATGTAACAGGAATTGAGGGGAAAACAGTACCATTCACACCCAGATTGTACAAACGAGGAACAGCCTACAATAATAGAACAAGAAGTCAGAGAAGCAAATCAGATGCAGTCCCAAAAAATAAGGCATCAGGTGTTGATGGAATATCAGCCGAGGCAATACAGGCTTGTGGAGAAATTGGTTAAGTCACCTGGCTACTACACATATTTAGGAAAGCAGGAATGAAAGAACTGTACCAATAGACTGGCAAAGAGCCCTTATAGTCCCAATTTGGAAAAGAAAAGGCAATAAGCAAGATTTTGTAACAATTACAGAGGCATCTCCCTTCTAAGCCACGTAGGAAAAATGTTCGCCAAAATTCTGG
>CAJHNH020001206.1:102500-107500 GCA_905116865.2 Candidula unifasciata | reverse complement strand
AACAGAAAACATACAGTAAAGCCTATCTCTACCAGTTCGTCAGCAACAAAAAACATCCAGTAAAGCCTATCTCTACAAGTTCGTCAGCAATAGAAAACATGCAGTAAAGCCTTTCTCTACTAGTTCGTCAGCAATAGAATACATGCAGTAAAGCCTATGTCTACTAGTTCGTCAGCAACAGAAAACATGCAGTAAAGCCTTTCTCTACTAGTTCGTCAGCAATAGAAAGCATGCAGTAAAACCTATGTCTACTAGTTTGTCAGCAATAGAAAACATGCAGTAAAGCCTATCTCTACTAGTTCGTCAGCAACAGAAAACATGCAGTAAAGCCTTTCTCTACTAGTTCGTCAGCAATAGAAAACATGCAGTAAAGCCTATGTCTACTAGTTCGTCAGCAATAGAAAACATGCAGTAAAGCCTATGTCTACTAGTTCGTCAGCAACAGAAAACATGCAGTAAAGCCTATTTTAACAAGAGATCTAAAGTCCACAGGCTAACGCCGCAGGTGATTCAAGCGGTTCTGGACACTGGCCTGGTTGTCTGTTTGGGCTCCATGTTCTCACTTTCCTCCATGTTTATTGTACTGATAAACTGATGTTTGCCCGGACGATTATCTCCCTTGGGGGGAGGAGGTGGGAGCAGAACCAATCCACCGGGTATTCGGTAAACATTGCTGATCCGCAAAGTCACGACGTGGATGACGGTTTCTTAGCGTCGTAACTCCGGGATATCGGGTGTTGTTAGGACTGACGCCGATCTGTCGGTCGTTTGACCTGTGATGACACGTGGGAAGAGATGGTGCTAGGGTTTTTAGGCGGCCAAGAGAGCAAGAGCGAGCGAGCGAGAGAAGAGAGAGAGAGAGAGAGAGAGAGAGAGCTTTATTCAGATGTCGTGATCAAGATCATAGATTTGGAACACGTAACGAACTCAGGCCTAGCTCCGGCCACCTAAACACATACTCTACAAGTGACGATGTCGGACCAGGACACCGTGTCTAGACGTTCATTCATGCGTGTCAACCTTTAAGATGCGTAAGTATAAGTGGCAGGGATATCAGGCTGGAAGGACGTTGTATTATCAGGACGGCCTGACCGGCGACCACGCGTTCGCTATATTACAGAATGTGAGCGGCTTTAACGACACGATAACATATAAAACAAGCCCTACCCCCCCCCCCCCTTTTTTTACCCCAAAGACTGAGCCTAGGTCCGACGAAAGAGTGCATTCTACATCTCTCTAACGTAGATCAGTCTGACCAATCATCAATGACAGGTCAGCTAGTGTGTAGATGGGGGGAGCTGGGCCTGAGTTCGTGACTACTTCCATAGATTGTTGTTTGTTAGTTGTCGCTAACAAGAATGGAAACTACAATGTCGTGAAGTATCTCATATAAAAAACGTAGATACAAAATTTTCGCAAACAAGAATGTTAATAAGTGTTGTAGGATATCCCACACTCCATGTAGACTACAATGTGGAGAGACATCGAAATCTGCAGGTCACATGACCCCTGATAACCCGTGGACATATTGTCTCCCATTTTCACATGTTGGGCTCCGCGTGGACGTTATTAGTTTTTTTTTTAGTGCATTGTTTGTCCGTTGATAAAGACTGACCGAAACTTTCATTTTATATGTAATCACGTCTTCCCAGTCACTACAGGCTTTGTGTCTAAACACTGCCTACAAATATGAATCTAGCACCATATGCCTCATGGTAGCCACCGTGGTATCGCGACTAGAGGCTCGCCTGCGGTTCGAAAGGTCGTAGGTTCAAAGTCGTAACGCAGCGTTAGGTTTTTTTAAATAACTTTGGCTCCAGGTTCGACCCAGCCTTAAATGGGCACCAGGTACAGTTCTGGAAGGTAAATGCGACCGGCTTGGTGTTGACCACATCCCCCACCGAGTGTCGATTGGTCTATAAAATATATATTTAGCCTACCACGCTTGAAGGCATGGAAAAGGGTCCTTTTGTTTTTTAACATAGGCCCAATGTTACATTGGTGTTAAAAGAATTTTTTTTAACATAGGCCCAGTGTTACATTGGTGTTAAAAGAATTTTTTTAAACATAGGCCCAGTGTTACATTGGTGTTAAAAGAATTTTTTTTACGCTACTAGAGGTCATTTACCTACAAGACTGTAATACTTATTTCTACATGTGGGTCTTAAGGTCCTAGCTGGGGGAGCGGGTGGGTGGGAATAGATCCTCTGCCACCTAACAAGCTTAGTACTTACTTAGTTGCTCATCTTCTATCCTGGAGTGGTTGCCAAAAAGATCGCCAGACTTCTTTCTCTATCTGCAGTTTTCTTTTTAGCTTTGTTCCCTTCTAGTCATGTGTCGTTTACGGACTGTTGGATGTTGTCTCCCAGCAAACCCTGGATCGTCCGTCCTGGAGGTCTGGTTCCCTGGTTCTTGGCCTCCCATGTCTGCCGTGATGGACATTTCTTCACCATTCTGCAAATATGTCCCCACCATTGCGACTGCGACTGATCAACAAGCGAGTTGTAAAATTCAACTGAGAGGTATTTTCTTGGAAGTCGGAGTGAATCTGCCTGACAGACGAGGAAGTTACCGTCTGAACAGGAAAAGTATCTAAAGTGGTCGAGCAACCAGAACTGTCGGTCAGAGTTAATAGCCAGTGAACGTTAAGAAGAAGAACACATTTTATTACTTTATCATACGAAAGAAAATGAGCTTAAAGAAATAATATATACGAACCGCGAACACGAGAAACAGTTGAGGCAAGGTGGAAAAAAAACTCAGACAATTTTGCTGAAGTGACGATTTTTATTTTATCGGTCCCTATTCTCCGTAAGCGACGACCATAACTACGCCTGGTCGTTTAGCGACCCGCCTTTATTTCCACTCAAGTAAGCATCAAGTGCAGCTCATGATATGATCCTAGCCCCTTTAAGTGGCGCAGCTGAGCTGGCCTTTCCTGGCGTGACTTGTCTTTTTGTCGAGTCTGCAACCCGTGGAGGGTTTCTCGTCACAGTCTGTGAGGGACTCAAGTCGTGCGTTAAATATGCTACACCCTCCAATGTTCCCTCCATTTCCGCTTTCCCCCCCCCCCCCTCCCCCCCAACCCCCGCACGACCTTTACAGCCTGAGTGAATGGCTACACTTAACCAGACGTTTCTCTGATTTTTTATATTTTGTAGTTTAATCCTCGTCGAGCGGCGTCCGTGGCTCAGGCGTTGCGAGTCCTACTCGTTATTCCAACGTACCGCGATCGAAACCCACTGCTAGCGTGGATTTTTTTCCCCATGGTATGGGGCGTAGCAGGTCGACCTAGCCCAAAATAGGTACCAGGATATGTCCTAGGGAAGTATAGACGGCCGGCATAATGCTGACCCCATTACCCACTTAGTGCCGATCCCCCTTTCTGTTTTGTTTCTCCCCTACCTCGCCCCCCCCCCTCTCTCGTTCTCTATCTTCTTCTCTTTTCTCTCCCCTATTCATACAACCTTTCATTCATCCATTCATTTTTCCTCGTTACATATGGATGCACTGTCCTAATGTGGAACAACTTCGTGATAGTGTTGGAACGCACTCCTCCTATACAGTGTACATATCTCGTTTTGACTACCGAGAGGGCAAGTATGTGTACACATTGGGTGTATGCACTTCTGACTCGACAGATACTGGGTATAACAGTCATCCTTACTGTCTCTGTGTGACATCTGACAGTCAGATAGAAGCACTGCATCACTAGACCCTGGTTCACGCGATGTCAGATTAACATACATTCAGACCCATCCATCTATATATCATTCCATCTACCCTTCCATCCTCTCGTCCACCCATATATCATATCATTCATTCATCCCAATCCACTCAGCCTATAATTCGATGTGTCCATCTATTTATCGCTCCCCACGTTTCTTTGCACACATACCCGATGTACAATCCATCACTAGTCTCGGCTACCTACTCAGCAGGTATCTCAGGCAACACGATGTTGTTGCGCGTGGGCTCGATTGATACTTTAAAAAACAATCACCCTTACTGTCTTTACTTGCTTGATGACAGTAAGAGAGAAGCATCACAGTATGAGACCCTTGTTTGGACCTGTTTAAATCCTCGGCTCTCTAGCGTAGTTTGCTAAACCGGATTGCGCGGTGAGCGGGTGACGAACTCAATGTGGTCCGGGAGTAGGCATAAAAGCCACATTTCTCCTAGCTTTACGGTATTTAAAATGGAATCAAGGCCGAAGGGTTGCGATGTCCATAATACAGAGCCTAAGGATTAACAACTCATGGCTTCTGGATACTAAAACAAAGCAACAAACCTATTTTAATATATCAGCATACATATAGGCAGATCCATCCATCCAGCTACCATTGCATCTATCTACGAACGTAACTATCGTCCCGCTCATTCATCTACCCACACCATTTATCTCACCATCCACTCAATGCTATTTTTCACCGCTTCCTTCCATTCTGGCTGTTACCAGCCTTACACTTGGGCTCTACCAATATTTTGTATAAAAATCACCCTTACTGTCTCTATTTGATAGCGGACAGTAAGAGAGAATCACTGTGTTACTAGACTCATGTTTTTACCTCATCTCATATTTGATCGATCAATCCATCCATCTACAATACCATTCATCCACTAATACAGTCATCCATCATTCCATCCATTCATCTACCCACCCATCCATCCATCTACCATTCCAATCATCCACTAATACAGTCATCCACCATTCCATCCATTCATCTACCCACCCATCTATCCAGGACACACTCGCCTATCCACACCACCATCCACACATGCTGTTTTCCCATCTATCCCTTCATCGCTCCCTTACACTCTGGTTGTTACCAGTCTTACTCTCGGGCTCGACTGATTACTTTTGTATAACAAGCATCCTTACTGTCTCTATTTGATAGCTGACAGTAAGAGAGAAGCATCTATCTATCTATCTATCTATCTATCTATCTATCTATCTATCTATCTATCTATCTATCTATCTATCTATCTATCTATCTATC
>CAJHNH020001206.1:67500-100000 GCA_905116865.2 Candidula unifasciata | reverse complement strand
TGACCCATAACTTGAATTTTGCGTGCTCGTATTTTTTAAAGATCTGGCATACTTGCATGCAGACTGTTGGTTCTTTCTCTGAGGCAGATGCACCTCAACTTTGAAGAAAAGAAAAAAAAATCAAGTGCCTCCTACGGCATGCTTAATGTGGATGGGGCTGGAGACGCTGGGACTATTCTCTCCAAAATTGAGCCTTAGAACCTACACAGGTAATGTCATGGTTTTGGATTGAGATTTATGACAAATCTGGCCAGTTTTAGGGTTATCGAGTTGGTCGTGAACCGAAATACACGGAGGCAGTCTAGTCTAGTAGCAGGATCGGGTATCGGTAATGTAACTACATCTTTCGATTTTTGTGTTGTCTGGTCTGTCCTCTTGTCTCAGCTTCTGTCTAGGATTAGCAATACATTCATGTTTATGTTTGTTAATCTGTTTCTATGGCCTCAGAGGTTCCCAAGCTGTGTATTTGATGTTTTATCACATAGATCAGTCTCCCATCTTATGACCACCATCCTCCCTCTGAGAATGTCTCGCTGAGCATCAATTCTTCAGCTCTGGCCAACCTCCACAGATTACACTGGTGAAACTACACGAGCTTATCGGAAAAGAATCGGCGATCGCCAGGGGCACAAGGTGAACGGTTTAACTACTTGGCCACGGAGACCTGCTAAGAGTATATACCTCAAATCCATCAGCCAAACATCAAGAAAAAATTTATCATTCTTATCCCCCCTTTTTCCCTCCATGGGACTAATATAGGATTTGCTTAACTCTTTTGGTCCTAAATATTGTTGAATTCAACAAAGTCTATGACGAAAGTTTTGAACCACAGAGCAACAGTTGTTTAGTCTCGTAGAGCTGAAATATGCATCTTTAGCAGAGTGGATTTTATAATAACAACTGTAAAATAAAGGGTTAATGTAAGACAAGAATGGGATAGAGAAAGTAATGTGTACCATACATAGTATAACCAATGAACGCACGGTGAGTTCCATGGTACTGAATGGGTTAAATCGAATGAGTTGGAATTAAAATCGTATATTTTCTATTCCATAGACCACAAAACAACATGTCAACCGTCCCTTTAAATCACCTTTTCATTGTTTTGTTCTTCAAAAAACTCTAACTACGCCTGCACCAATCAGATGCGTGTCTAACGATCATAGACATTCCGTCCCTTCAAGAAAAAAGAAAAAAAAAGATATATTTCAGCAAGATATTAGTAAGTAACCAAAGTGCAATGACTATAATTCTGTCATAAATAAAAGACAAACTAAAACAGGCCTTTAAAAAATATAAAGTATGAAGATAATGCCTGCGGATTTGTATCAAAACGACAGGGGGTAAAAAATCGTTAAAAAACATTAATGGCTAACAGCAATTTCAACGACCCCTCAGTCGTCACACGAACCTGGCTGTGACTTATTTATGACCCGAGAACAAACAAATTCATGTGACAGATTATGTCTTTGTGTAGCTTGGGATAATTTATGACAACATCACTATCGTTTATGTAAGTCATTGTTGCGTTGACTTTGAGAAGGAGCCTCGCCTGTAACTAGTAGTGTCAAACTGTAAAGGCCACATAAAACCTCCACTTTACTTTCATACTGAAGATTCCCACCACAGATTGTAGGTGCACATCCTGAAAAGTGTTACTTTAATTGCTGGACCAAGTTTTTAAGCTACTCCCCTAAAACACCTGTTAAGGCCCTAACACTTCACGCATGAGGTCCTAATAGGTTCAAGTGAATTAACGAATAAATTAATCAACAGTTGACATCGTTGCACTCCAGACATAACTATACATGCTTCTGTTAAACAACATTGATAGAAGTTATGTTTTCAAGTATGTGTGTATACATTAAATATATATTATTTTTAATACATTATTACATTTTTTTTTCTATTCAGCACAATATTAATTTTCTTATTGTCATATTTACTATTATTATTATCTTTAAAGTTCTTATCAATATTGTAATAATTGTAGTTAAGGCTGTAACATTTAAAAAAAAAAATTCTTATTAACCCACACTTGGACTCCCCCCCCCCCTTCCCACTCCGATATTTTGTGAAGGGCCCCCTACCCCACCATACCCGCACCCGTGACGCCATCCAATGCGAAATCGTTGCTAACTCTATCACTAGAAACTATATTTAGAGGTTCCTTCTTTTGTTAAGGTACACACCGACATTCCCAGCCGATCTTTTCGACTTGTTGAGCCACTTTTTGGCTCTAGGTCAAAGAACAACACTACTGTAGCCCCATATCTTTTTATAGACTAGGGAGGAAGAAAAAAGAAGAAGGATGATCGTAATGGAAAGCAGGAGAATGTGTCAGATGAAAAAGAAGAAGAAGAAGAAGAAGAAGAAGAAGAAGAAGAAGAAGAAGAAGAAGAAGAAGAAGAAGAAGAAGAAGAAGAAGAAGAAGAAGAAGAAGAAGAAGAAGAAGAAGAAGAAGAAGAAGAAGAAGAATGAGAAGAAGAAGAATATGATGATGATGATACTTAAATGACCTAACTACGAACTGTCGTAACTACCCCAGTTACAAGATAAAATCTCATAGCCCCATCTCTTCTTACTGAAGTAATCACTTGACACTACAACGGCCGAAAGTCAACACGAAAAACTCCAGGCATCAAACGAAGTTTGACAAGAGAAATAAACCAACGCAATGCGACAGAAAGGGACAAAGCAAATCAAGTGTTTTGTCTGGCCTGCTGACATTCAGAAAGAAAGACAACCGCTGAGAAAATTACACCCTGATAAAGGATCCATATCTTCTCCGCCTTTAGCAGTCCTGGTAATCGAAGGTCAAAGGACGGCCCACAAAACTGCCCCAAATAACGGAAAGGTACAATTATGATATATTAAGTTATTAAACGGATTTAGCAAGGGCCAGAAGAGCTTCGAATGTCGTTTGTAGCATTCACTACAGTCTAATTGTAGAGAAAATATCTGCAAGCTAGACCCTGGTATTATGTATTCAAAGAACAGCAAATTTAACTTAAGCATAACTGTAATTATGTCGACACATACAACGTGAATACGTAGACAGAAGAAGTTGTGTTAACGCGCCTGCTTTAATGTCCTTAGAGAATTTTAGACTTTATAATCATTTGAGGTATATAGCACATGGAACAACAGTTAAAATCTAACTGAGGCACGCACGCCTTAACAAGCTGTGACTCAATGCTACCGAAAAGAAAAATATGATTGTACGTGTCTTTTCGTGGCGAACATGGGTTTCTTCAATCAGACAGAGAGCTGCGTGGTCCTGTCCCGAAGCACGGTGTCCGCCCCAAGTGCTAGAGTTTCCGGGTTCAATCCTCGTTAAGAGCTGGGATTTTTATACGTTGAGTTGAACTTCTAGTAATTCCCCCTGGTCTCTGGGTAGTGATACCAGACGCACGTGAGCAATATTGCCCACGTAAAAAAACTCATTGGCAGTTGGAAATCGAAAAGAGTAGCCTAACGGCGCTGCCCGGGCAAAATTTGAAGTTAAAAGTCTACCCAAAGTATTTCAGGATTCTCGCTGGTGCTACAGAGCCTGTGCACTGTGTTGAGCCTCTTCGAACTCAAACTTGAGTTAGAAGAAGAACGGAGCACTTATGGGCTACTACCCGTGTGCCACGATGTTGATCCGGTGTTCAAAACCTCGAAAAAACTTCAGTCAGACAGTGGTGATTCATTGCTGCGGCTATCTCTTGGCTTACTTTGCTGCAGTCTTTGCCAGGACACTCATGCCAGGCGTGAGTCCCATGTAAGGGAACCAACATTTCCAGAGACTTTTACGAACACGAGTTGAAGTTTCTGAAGTACGCCAAGAAGCGTTCTATTATGAATCCAGCCCGTGGTCCGTTCCATGTATGTGCTTCAAGCAAGCAGTTCCGGCTGTGTTGGTTTGGGAAGGGTTCTATTGTCTATTGTCTTCTTCACTTTTACCGGGTTGCAGCCCAGTGTCGTGGTTTAAAATATTTGTTTTGTGCCTCTCGCGTGATTTGAGTGACAGTTTTCTGGATCTTCTGGCCGTATTCAGCTACTCCATCTATCCATTTTTTCCTGGGTCTTCCTCTGGCCTTTCTTCCCGATGTTCTACTGTGAAAGGCCTTATAGGCAATCTGATCCGGTTGCATTCTTTCTAAATGACCAAACCACTTCATTCTCTGTCTTTCAATATGTTTCATGCATGATCTTGTTCCAACTTTGTCTCTAATGCTGACGTTTGTGACTCTGTCTCTTCGTGTATTGTTGGTGACTCTTCGGAGACATCGCATTTCACACGTAGTTATTTTTTGCATATGTGATTTGTTCATTGTCCGCGTTTGGCACTGATAACATAACGTAGGGATGAAAATGCTGTTGATCATCCGTTGTTTGGCTGGTAACGAGATCTTTGGATGACGAAGAAGTGGGGCCAGTTGGTAGTTGACTGCATTGGCTTTTTTAACTCTAGCCTGTATCTCTTTATCGAGTCTTCCATCTTCTGTAAATATGCACCCTAAGTACTTGAATTCTTGAACTTGTTCTAATTGTATGTCATTGATCTTTATGTTTACATTACTGTGTTTTTTTCCTATGGTCATTACTTCAGGGAAGGGTTGTTGTAATCAAATTGAACCACAAAACTGACAATGACAAGGAAGCCTGAAGTCTCAACGTGCCTGAAGGTATTCCACCGCCCTAAAAAGACTATATATTGTGGCGTTATCTGACGAAGTTAACCGTTTGCTCACATCTTGACAGAGCGGGGAGACTTGGTGGCGCAGTGATAGCTCTTTAAGTCGAAAATCTTGATTCGATTCCGCATTGAACAGATTGTTATTTTGGCTATCAGAAATACCCACCCTAAAATAGGGTATGAGGAAATATTTATGGAAGTAAAGGCTGACATGGTATTGTTGATCATACTAGTCAGCTAGTGCTAGTTAATTTATAAAATATGCTTCTTCTTCTTCTTCTTCTTCTTCTTCTTCTTCTTCTTCTTCTTCTTCTTCTTCTTCTTCTTCTTTTTCTTCTTTTTCTTCTTCTTTTCTTCTTCTTTTTCTTCTTCTTCTTCTTCTTCTTCTTCTTCTTCTTCTTCTTCTTCCTCTTCTTCTTCTTTTTTCTTCTTCTTCTTCTTCTTATTTTTCTTCTTCTGGCCCTTCTGCTTCTTCTTTTTTTTTTTTCTTCTCCTCCTCCTTCTCCTCCCTTCGCCTGTACAATTTGGGTTATGACATTGTTGTTTGTAGCTAGACTGAGATATTTAGACCAGCACATCCAGTTCCAGCACAGCTAAGTCGCCTATTACGACGGACTTGTTAGCGAGCACAGGTGTACTATTTTGTCTTCAGAAAAGGGGTCAAAGAACCCACACAGCAAGTAGTATAGATTTCTTACCTCCCCCCCCCCCCCCCCCCCCGCCCGAGGTCAGTAATGGCGTAAAAATGCTGTGAAAATGATCCACAAACAGAGCGACAAACAGACCATTAAAACACTGTCGCGTATTCGTGTCTGTATTTGTGTTTTTGTGCATTTATGTAATTTGATTATGAAGGCTTGATAGCTGCAACATTCACTTGCAGTTTGTGTTTGTTATGTTGTGAAGCTCGTTGGTTTACGTTACATTTGTTTGTATAGTTTTTCCTGAGACCAGTAACAAGAAAGGCACACCTACTGACAGAAAAACGCTTAAGGAAGCTACCTGACAATAACAAGGCAACCGTCACTCATCAGCCGGGCCTGTGATTACATCACAACAATTCAGCCATTTCTCAGCGCCAGAATCTTCAAAGACGCAAAACCTACTGGCCCTAGACGTACGGGCAGGTATCAGATCTTTCCCGTCCACCTTGACACCTGCAGCATGCCCCACTTTGACACAGTTTCCCACTCTGATATTGAAGTGCTCTAGGCATTGTCCCTTTGGGCTCGGCGACCACTTTTATTCAGAAGTTTTCTTGAACTGAAAACTGATACAAATCGCCGACCAGAAGCTGGGTGCCCCTTTCACCGGAGAAACCTTGAGAGCCAGGGTTAGATAAATATCTAATGACTTGAATGTCGTGACTAGTAAGTCAGGTGCAATAGGCTGCAGTTATGTTTGAACCGAAACGTTATTTGACCCGCTACTATTCGACGCATGGCCTATACTGGGTTCACGCAGTGGTATACCAGCCAGCTTCCAAGGTCAGTACAAATAAAGGTTCCTGTACACCCCAGTGGCGCACTAGGCATACAAGGCTTAACTCATATTATAATAGGCCACCTCGATAGGTAATTAGTTAATATTATGTAGGCAGCCTTTATTTCCAAGGGTTTTTCCTGGTACCCATTTATGGCTAGGTCGACTTGGGAGGCAAGGTAATGTTTGAAACAAATCAGGCTCCATGCAGATTTGAACCCACAACTTTCAAATCCGCAGGCGAGCGTTCAATCGCTACACAACGCGGCACCTAACTACCAAGGCTATCAGTAAAATATAAATAATGTGGACAAAGAAAGTTCATCGAATACACCGCACAATTTATCACCAGGCATATTTCGTGTGTCTTATTGGGGGCATTTTTTTCCTAGCATTCACCAGCTGTCAAAACGGGCAGAAAGTTTTGTTTGGTGACCCACTTCTTGACTTTAGTCTGTTCCAGAACATGAGTTTTGCATGCACACTCGTTTGACAAATTTAACTAATATTTATGCACACGGTTGGTTCTTGGGTAGATGCAATTCGATTTCAAAAGACCCCTGTGTGGGTTCCGGGGCCCCATTGTGGGGGAAAACAAGAATAGATCCACTGCCTCCCCAAAAGCATGTCGTAAGAGTCGACTAATTGGGGAGCTTGCGTTGAAGTCGGAGTGCATCTGCCGGAGAGGCAAGGAACCAACAGTCTGTATTCAAGAGAATGAGACCTGTAAAACTGATGCACACGCAACACTGGAGCAGGACTGCAGTTCAGTAGTGGACGAGCAACCAGAACCTCCCGCCAGAGTTTACAGCTGGTCAACGCGAAGAAGAAGAAGATTTCAAAAGAGAATTTAAAAAAAAAAAAGACCATTTCTAAGCCTTTGGGATATGAGCCCTTGTGGCTAAAGTGCTAAACTGTTTCCTCACCCTCTGAACGTCATGGCTTTGGCTCGGGTCTGCTTCGTTAGGTTCGCAAGTAAATTAACTGCGTGGTCTCAAAGCATGGTGTCTGCCGCAGGTACTAGAGGTTCCGGGTTGAGTCCCCGGCGGGGGCTGGGATTTTTCTCACGTGCACTTGGACTTCTAATAATTCCAACTGGTCTCTGGGTAGTGATATCGGACGCCCGTGTGTATTGTTGTGCAAGTAAAAAATCCTTTGGCAGTTAGAAATCGAGAAGAGTTGCCTAACGGCGCTGCCCGGGCAAAATTTGGAGTTAAAAATCTACTCAAAGTATTTCCGGATCCTTGCTGCTGCGACCGAGCCTGTGCGCTGTGTTAAGCTTCTTAGAACTCAGACTTGAGTTAGAAAAATAACGGAGCACTTATAGGTTACTACCCGTGTGCCATGTTGTTGATCCATTGTTCAGACTTCAAACTTGAAGCAACATTTTATGAACATGTATTTTCTGGTGTTCATATGAATGGGAGGCATGGACAGTGAGGCAAACTGGTAGAACTTTAAGCATGACTGAGAGGTCTCCGCCTCTTACAACTATTGTGCTACTGCTGTACACCTTCGGTATCAGTATAAAAACTGTTAACAGTCGCTGAGAAAATCTCGTCTGACAGGAATCAGTTTCATTTTTGTGCCAGGAGACTCTGGGGTAAGAGCGAAAGAATGAGCAGATTGGCTTTGCTGACAGGGCCACGGTAGGTACAGGAAGAACAATGGACCTGTTCTTATTGCCCCCAAGGAGGCAGGATGAGTAGATGATTCAGGATACTACCTTTAATCGGCAACACTAAAAAAAAAAAAAAACAACTGCAAGAACTTCAGGTCAAAAAATGTGCGCCAGACATAAACAATATATAGGTAGCTAAAGAAGAAAACATAAACCAACAAAGAACTGATGTTATCGGTCGCTGCACGCCAAGGGGCATACTGAAGATGGGATCCAAACGACTTGTCTGATGTGCAGTAAGGATAATCTGTCAATTAACTAACTAAAATACCTAACATAAACTGTCCTAAAAGCAAAGGCTAAGGGGCAACGCTGCATTAGACGAAGAAGAGATAATATGAGGATAGTATAACAATCAGGTCCTTGAACCTGTGTCTACTCCAAGCCTACAAAAGCTACAGTAAAGAACGTCGTGATGAGTAGAAGCCGAAACCCACACCCAAGCTGCCTTAGTAACAATTAAAAAAAGACAAGGAAAGGTTCGTTATGCGGGACTAAGACCTATAATGTCTTAGACCTGACAGGAGAGTTTTGTGTGAAGTCTAATCAGCAGTAACAGTGCAACTATGTACACTTACTGCAAGTCGTAATCATAATCAAAACAAATTGAACTAAAATGATCACTTTGAACATATATTTTTTTTCGTGAACACAAAACTAACGTACTTCACAGATAACAATACATAGCCTATGTGCTAAGCCCTTCACCTAACAAAAGTGATGTTTGAAATAAAATATCTCTGAGCGATGACACACACACACTAGTATCTAGGTTTACCACAGTTTAACTACTGGAGGAAATTTAGAGCTAACACTGAAATTAACTACTGAAAGTGAGAACACCGTTAAATCAGCGAGCTAATTCATCTCTCTTTACTCACCGGCCTGAACCCACGTTGCACTGAAAGCCATGAATGACTGCGCAACGGCGATGGGTGAGATGCGATATTCACAGCGCGGCTGGCGAGATCAGAGGGCGGAAAGGTAACGTGCAACAGAGACTGGTTTTGCGATGCGTCTGCCTTTTATGGCACTGTGAAATTGCCAGATTTTTTTCGCAAGTGCAGCCATATCAAATTTTGTTTAAACAGAATACTAGCCAGCTATATAACTAACTAACTAAATAACTAGTTAAATAATTGACTGACTGACCAACTAACTAACTAACTAAATAACTAACTAACTAACTAACTAGCTAACTGGCTAGCTAACTAGCTGACTAATTGACTGATTGACTAGCTAACTAGCTAACTAATTGATTAACTAACTAACTAGCTAACTAACTGATTAACTAATTAATTTACTAGCCAGCTAACTGACTAACTAACTGAGTAACTAACTAACTAGCTAACTATTAAACTAACTAACTAAATAACCAACTAGCTAACTGACTGACTAACTGACTTATGACTAACTAACTAACTAACTAACTAACTAACTAACTAACTAACTAACTAACTAACTAACTAACTAACTAACTAACTAACTAACTAACTAACTAACTAACTAACTAACTAACTAACTAACTAACTAACTAACTAACTAACTAACTAACTAACTAACTAACTAACTAACTAACTAACTAACTAACTAACTAACTAACTAACTAACTAACTAACTAACTAGCTAACTAACTAACTAACTAACTAACTAACTAACTAACTTACTAACTAACTAACTAACTAGCTAGCTAACTAACTAACTAACTAACTGACTAACTAACTAACTAACTAACTAACTAGCTAACTAATTTATTAACTAACTAACTAGCTAACCAACTGATTAACTAACTAGCTAGCTAAATGACTAACAAACTAACTGAATAACTAACTAACTAGCCAACTATCAAACTAGCTAATTAAGCGATGACTGACTAACTAACTAACTAACTAACTAACTAACTAACTAACTAACTAACTAACTAACTAACTAACTAACTGACTGTCTTACTAGCTACCTAACTAAATGACTAACCAAATAACTAACTGACTGACTAACTAACTGACTGACTGACTGACCGATCAACTAACTGAATGACATGACTGATTGACCAACTAACTGACTGACTGACTGATTGACCAACTAAATGACTGACTACCTGACTAACTAACCGACTAACAGACTTACTGATTTACCAAGTAACTGACTGATTGACTAACATGACAAGTGATTATCAAGGAAGAAATCAGCAGAGGTGCTCTCTGTCCGTCCCATAGTCAATGCTCCAAGTAAATCACTGTAGGAAAACATTACGGTTTTTGAGCTTAAATGTTTAATGTTCCACAGCCCACCCCCACCCCCACCCAACGCTCCTTTTCTTTCACGCGGGCCGCAGCATGAATGTTTGACACCTGAGTTCTGTGTCTTCGATCGTTCCGTCAGGGGATAAATGGTCATACACGCTCTGAATGGAAATCGCACTGTAACCTCCCTCACCTGGATCTGCACACCTGGCCATGCCGGCGTGAAAGGTAGCGAACGAGCGGTGCCACCTGGCAAGCAATGTACCAGCGTATGTCGGAAGACACGCTGACAGAGTAGATACGGACTAGACTTGACTGACTTTGCTAATGGACAATCACGAATCTCTGTCAAAAAGCACAGTTGTGTGAGATTAGAAGTCAATTATGGTGGAAGAACATATATGCTGCCTTTAAGTCCGAGATTGGAGACATAATAACTAGCTCCTCATGGAAGCAATCAGTGGCTCATGTCAGTCATCGGAGGACTGAGCCCGCATGGGAATGGCCAATGTGTAGTGACATCGATTGCGATAACATAGCGATCGGGAAGGGGAGGAAATTATCTTAGAAGACCATAACGCTTAATGAAAGTTTTCCGACCATTCTTCAAGGATATTTGGGGAAAAGAAGTGTTGCCTGATGACTGGACTGAAGGAACAATAATCAAAATCCCCCAAAAGGAGACTTAACAGACTGCAATAATTGGAGGGGAATTACTCTACTCTCAGTACCAAGCAATTTTGTAAAATCCTCATAATGCGGCTTGAAAAAGGAGTAGATAAATGCCTACGAGTGGAACAAGCAGGATTCAGAAAGGGCAGAGGAACAACTGAGCACATCTTCGCCATACGTAACATTTTAGAACAATGCAATGAATGGCAGAGAAGTATATATATTAATTTCGTGGACTTTGAAAAGGCTTTTGACTGCGTCTATAGAGACGGTCTGTGGAAAATTTTACGATATTATGGAATTCCAGAAAAAAATAGTCAACATAATTGCTATCTTCTATGAAGACTTTTCATGCAATATAAAAAATTACAATACATCTTTCCCAGTAAAGACGGGTGTAAGACAGGAATGTGTTATGACATCTCTCCTCTTCAACCTTGTGATTGATTGGATACTAAAGAACCCAGTAGACAGGACATTAAGAGGCATACGATGGATTTCGTTCACCATGCTTGAGGGCCTTGATTTTGCAGATGATATAGCACTCCTATCACATAAACATGAACTTATACAAAAGAAAAGTAACAGACTACACTGCACAGCAGAAATGGTGGGACTGAGAATAAATTCAAAGAAAACTAAGATCATGAAAAACAGTCCAAAACAACAACCAGTGACCATAAGTAACCAATCACTTGAAAATGTAGAACATTTCCCATATCTTGGCAGTGTGGTGTCCCTACTGGGATGGACAGAGGAAGACAAACAGTCACGCATGAACAAAGCTAAAGCTGCTTTTGGAAGGAGAGGCAAATCTGTAAATCCAACAATTACTGCAGAGGAACAAAACTCCGACTCTACAAGAGCATCATTTTGCCAGTTCTTCTTTATGGAGCGGAATGCTGGAGAATGACCAAAAATGATGCACACAAGCTGTCCACCTTCCACCACAAATGTCTACGTAGAATTATCAAAATTTCTGGCCAGATACAATCTCAAACACTAAACTACTTCAAGCCACAAACCAAGAAACTTTAGACAGTATGATTACCAAGAGAAGATGGAAATGGCTTGGCCACGTTATCAGAATGACTTTTGATATACCTGCCAAAACAGCTCTCACATGGACACCAGAGGGAAAAAGAAAACATGGGCGCCCAAAAACAACATGGAGACGAACGATGGAAAGTGACCTGAGTGCGGCATCTTTAACATAGGAAACTGCACTGAAGATTGCACAGGAGAGGAAAGCATGGGAAATCCTCTCTGAAGCCTCATGTGCCACTAGGCATAACGAGAACTGGTGATGATGATGGTTTATACATTTAATATTTTTTTCAAATAATATATTTATGTGTCATTCTGCACAAAATAATAATAATAATAATAATAATAATAATAATAATAATAAAAAAAATAATAATCGACACTCAAACAACGCGGATGCCCTGAAGCTCCCACCCCCAAGTCTTCTTCTTCTTCGCGTTCACCAGCTGTACACTCTGGCGGAAAGTTCTGGTTGCTCGTCCACTACTGAACTGCAGTCCTGCTCCAGAACCTGAGTGTTGCGTGTGCATCAGTTTTACAGATCTCATTCTCTTGAATACAGACTGTTGGTTCCTTGCCTCTCCGGCAGATGCACTCCGAATTCAAAGGAAGCTCCCCAGTTAGTCGACTCTTACGTCATGCTTTTGGGGAGGCAGTGGGTCTATTCTTGTTCTCCCCACAATGGGGCCCCGGAACCCACACGGGGGACCCCCAAGTAAATTCTAGGTTGACTGACACCCCCACCCCCCCCCCCCCCCGCGCTCTCCCCCTTCTTTGTGTTTGGTATATCGGCGCCCTTGTTGACGCTCGTGTCTACTTAACCGCCCTAACGAAGTGACTGCTGTACAACCTTCCGTATCAATATTAAAATAGATTATCAGGTAAGAAATCAGCGGCGGTGGGCGCTGCCCGTCCCTGAGTCAATGCTCCTAGCAATTCCTCACCCGGAAAGATAGTATCAAAACACTTCTATCAATGCTTTCATTCAGTTTGAAATATCCGGAATAGGAGGAGCTACTTAAAGGAAGAGATATTTCTATCATATGATTACGATCCTAGTACAGGTTCGTGAAATTTTGTTATCAGTTTCAGAACGAAGTGTTGAGTGGTTGTTGTAAAAGGTATGGTCGCAACGGATGGTTGAGTTGTTAGTTCTGTCGGGTCTGGAAGAGAGCGAGTCTCGTGGTAGGTCAGGTGGTGCATTTTTTTTTTTTTAGGTAGTATGTGCAGTGTGTGGGTGAGGTCAGTAAGGACATGAAGTGTGTACCCTACTGTCCCAAATGACCTCTATAAGAGAACTACAATAAGTTATCTGTGTGTCCTTTACGGGACGTTGTATAGCCAACCTCAGCATTTTTTGTGTGTGTGGATTGTTTGTTATTTCACTAGGTTTTTCTATGTTCAGTAGTTTGCCATTGCTATAATCGGCTGACTTTCTTTACCAGTGTGGAAACCAACACAAAGTTTTAGTTATACAATTATCTTAAATGGTTACTATAGCTTTAACATATAGAATGGTTCGTCCCATGTCGACCCAGCCTTAAATGGGTACTATAGCTTTAACATATGGAATGGGGCGTCCCATGTCGACCCAGCCTTAAATGGGTACTATAGCTTTAACATATTGAATGGTTCGTCCCATGTCAACCCAGCCTTAAATGGTTACTATAGCTTTAACATATGGAATGGGGCAGTCCCACGTCGACCCAGCCTTAAATGGTTACTATAGCTTTAACATATGGAATGGGGCGTCCCACGTCGACCCAGCCTTAAATGGTTACTATAGCTTTAACATATGGAATGGTTCGTCCCATGTCGACCCGGCCTTAAATAGTTACTATAGCTTTAACATATGGAATGGTTCCTCCCATGTCAACCAAGCCTTAAATGGTTACTATAGCTTTAACATATGGAATGGGGCGTCCCACGTCGACCCAGCCTTAAATGGTTACTATAGCTTTAACATATGGAATGGGGCGTCCCATGTCAACCCAGCCTTAAATGGTTACTATAGCTTTAACATATGGAATGGGGCGTCCCACGTCGACTCAGCCTTAAATGGTTACTATAGCTTTAACATATGGAATGGGGCGTCCCACGTCGACCCAGCCTTAAATGGTTACTATAGCTTTAACATATGGAATGGGGCGTCCCACGTCGACTCAGCCTTAAATGGTTACTATAGCTTTAACATATAGAATGGGGCGTCCCATATCGACCCAGCCTTAAATGGGTATCAGGATGGCTGTCCTGGGGGAGTAATGACGGCCGGCGTAGCCCTGGCCACATTACCCACCTAGTACCGTTATTATGTAAAAAACTATGGGCGCTCTTCCCAGGTACCTGGTACGCCTAAATGCATGAGAAGGGATCTTTACTTTACTTTTAGCTTCAACATGATCACTCTTTGGAACTAACCTGCATATACTCAGTCTCTCCCAGCACATGTCACAGAATATGATGTCGCTAGTTTCATTAACATAAACAGTTCGGATTGGTGCTTCTATGAACGTCACATGAATGGACATGAGCTGCTGGGGTACAGATCCTTCTTCTTCTTCTGCGTTCGACATCAGTCATGCTACACATTGAGTCCCGTCTGGGTCAAAAATAGGATTATGCGTTTAAGGTCGCCACCCCATAGCTTCTCTCGCAATGTGGATCCCCTGGGCCAGATCCACAGTAAGGTACACATCCGACATCACCGCATTCAGGCCACGCCTATATTAGCTCCTTCTCACCCCTCAACATCCAGCAGAGAGTCTCCACACTGATGGTGTAACGATTGACATGGGGTGAACAATGTCTGCCTCGAGTGCTAGAGGTTCTAGGTTCAATCCCCAGTAAGTGCTGGGATATTTTCACGTGGACGTGGACTTCTAGTAATTCCCCCTGGTCTCTGGGTAGTGATATCGGACGCCCGTGTGCATTGTTGCGTACCTAAAAAATCCATTGGCAGTTGGAAATCGAAAAGAGTAGCCTAACGGCGCTGCCCGGGCAAAATTTGGTGTTTTAAATCTACCCAAAGTATTTCAGGATCCTCACCGGTGCTACAGAGCCTGTGCACTGTACTGAGCTTCTTCTGACTCAGACTTGAGTTAGAAGAAGAACGGAGCACTTATGGGTTACTACCCTTGTGCCACGATGTTGATCAATTGTTCAAACCTCAAACCATTGTCAAGTGGTTAATTACTCTGCGTGACTCCCCTCCTAACCCCACCTCCAATTCTAGTTGCGCCCAGAGCCCACACACACTCCAGGCTACATCATTCTCTCCAGGCAGGTGTTTTCAGAATCTTAAAGTTTTCTTGACTACATTTATGCAGGCTCTTTTTAAATCTTTAGACACACATTGCAGGGTATTAATGAGGATAATTCTATAGTCCGCCCCAAAAGTCGTGCGTTAATTTTAAAGTTTTTTCATGTTATTCAGTAACCGTTCTGTGTTAGTTGTTGAAATTGAGTAGGCAACTTGTTTAAAATAATGTCTTTGTAGAAAAATAATAATAATGCAAACAAGTAGTTAGTTTTTGTTTTAAATTAGTTGTGGTATATAAAAAAAAACAGACATCAATATAAAGCATGCAATTAGCAGTGAATGGCTTGATTCGAAGTAAGCAAAACATCAAACTGCTCACGTTTTGAGGGTAGTCGGTACGAGAAACTAAGGCGCGCGTATTTTGAATAGTGAAGTGTATTTGTCATGTACTACAATAAACTTATAGATTGGCTCTAACGATTTGTACCAATTATTTTTTTTTTTTTTTTTTTTTTTTAAGAAGATGGGGACGGAAGCTCGAGGAAGCTGAGCCTCCAGGTTCCAGCGCCCTTGTTATCTCTCTCGATCCCTAGTCTCTTGGGTGGGGGGAAGCACCATCTTAAAAAGGGGTGACACCCTAAAGGGATGGGGACGTGACGAATTTCCATACGGATCGTCAAGCAATTTTTTAAGATGACTTCATTTTGAGATAATTACTTGCATTAACAGATTTAAAATAATAATAATAATAATAATAATAATAAGCCAAAGACATTGTTTTTATCATTAGCAATTTGTGCACCTAATGTTAAATTATAATTTAACATGAATGCATATGCATTTAATTCAAGATTAGGAACCCTTTCTGATCTTTTTGATCCGATTTTGTTATGTTAGGTCATGGGTTTGGAATGGGGGTTGGGGACATAAGGGGTCTCGCCATGTACTCAAAGGGGGTACTTGGAGGTATTGCAATACATCTAAGGGGAATCTTGTCATATATTCAAAGAGTGTGGGGCTGTGGGGATCTTGCCAGATGCTCAAAATGAAGAGGTGGGGGAATGGGAGCTCGACCTAAAGAAGGTTGCAGACCCCTGCTCTAAATGTTAACAATTCTCAAACGTAGAAACAGATATTAGGAACGGAACTGAAGTCATCTGTATCTGTTTCACAAATGTAGCGCATATGAACATCCCCAGACACACATCTTCGGCTTAATCCCCTCGTCTCCTTCTGTATACTACACCGCTGTTATCTGTAGATAAGCCTAAACACTGATATCTCCCCCATCTTCTGTATGAATGACTCTGGAGTACAGCTTCAGATTGAAGCAATAGCCCTCTTCTCTTGTTCGAAATGGATGGGAGGTCCTCTCGTACCCTCGCGGTTTCCCAATCATTAGCTATCAAATCCTCGTGACGAGACTTTTGATAGCCGTTCCGGCCTGTTGGTCTCCGAAATATTACAGCTGCAGAGCCCTTCCGTAATCACAAGAGAAATAACAGCAAGTAAAGCTGTTTCTACCGTCAAGCATTGTTGATCACTAAAAACATTTTCGCACTGGCTTCTACGGAGTCTCAACTTTGGAATGAGCCACCATAACGTAGGGAAGTAGAAGAGTCGCTGATATGATCTGCCAGAATCCACGTCTGATTGTCAACAAAGAAGCAAAATAAAGCCTTTAGAATACACTATAATGACACTACCCGGGTGGAAAGCCTAGAAGCTCGCTCTAATAACTCGTATACTTTATTATCCTTGGGTCTATGAAACAAAATGTTCTCCGTCGTCTTCGGGTGATCTCAGCCTCTTTGTCAACATGTTCTTGAGTCCTATCATCAGGGGATACCATGAACCACAGAGGCTCCAGTGAGAAGCTCAAGGAGAGACTAGGTTGCGTATCTGCTTAGTAATACCCTAGTTAACGTTGCTTGACTCAAGTCTCTCTGTGGATTGTCCGCATGAAAGTTTCGGGGCTCCACTTTAAAGAACAGTGAAAACACCTACTGCGGCCTATCCCAACAAGCATGACGTAGGAGGCGACTATTTAAGGATTTTCGTTAAATGCAACTCTGCCTGAGAGACAAAGAACCAACAAGCTGCATACATATAAGCCAGATCTTTAAAACGAATGTGCACACAAAACTTATTCTAGAATAAGATCAAAATCCTGAACTGGACGATTAACCAGAACTTTCTGCTGGAGTTTACAGTCGGTGAACGCTAGGAAGAAGAATATGTGGCATGAACGAGCATGGCGTGAAAAGGCAAATGTTTTCAATCGGCAAAGAAAGGACTTATGTGAGGACGAAATAGACGTTTATAATTCCTGTGAGGAAATTCTAGGCCTCATTGTGAGAGGACAAGAAAAACAGACCCCCTGCCCCTACCCCTTCCCCAGTAGGAAACTTAATTAATGTCGTAGGAGACTCATCAGCCTAATACTCATGACTCTAATCCTCATCGAAGACTCCTACTCCTCCTCCTCCTCCTCCTCCTCCTCCTCCTCATCCGCCTCCTCCTGGCGTCGTCCTCCTCCTCCTCCTCATCCTTCCTCATCCGTACCTCACTCCTCCTCCTGAAGCTACTCCTCCTCCTCACTCCCTCGCTCCTTCTCCTCCTCTCTCCTACTCCTCATCCTCCTCTCCTCCTCCTCCTCCTCCTCCTCCTCCTCCTAATCCTCCTCCTTCCAGAAGAAAGCTCAGAAGACCTCCTCAGCTCCTCCTCCTCCTCATCCTCCTATCCTCCTCGAAGATACCTGACGCCGCCGCATCCTCCCTCCGCCTCCTACTACTATCCAGTACTCATCCTCCTAGCTCATAGTCCTCCGCATCAGCCATCAGCCTCCTCCTAACACACTCCGCCCCTCCGCCTACTCCTCATCCTAGCCTCCTCCCCTTCCTCCTCATCCTAGAAGAAGAATCCTCCTCCTCCTCCTCATCCTCCGCACCCCCTCCTCCTCAGAAGAAGCTCTGCCTCAGAAGAAGAAGAAGAAGAAGATCCTCCTCCTCCTCCTCCTCCTCCTCCTCCTCCCTCCTCTCTCCCCGACCTCCTCCTCCTCCTCCTCCTCCTCTCGAAGAATCCTCCTCCTCCTCACTTTGCCTCATCCTCTCCTCCCGAAGACTCCAGATCCTCCTTCTCCTCCTCCTCCTCCTGCCATCTCCTCCTCCTCCATCCGCCTCCTCACTCCTCACTGCTTCCTCCTCCTCCCCTCCTCCTAAGTCCACCCTCCTAAGCCTCCTCCTCCTCCGTCTTCTCCTCCTCCTCCTCCGCCTCCCTCCCTCACTCCTCCTCCCACTCCTCCTCCTCCTCCTCCTCCTCCTACCTCCTCCCTCGCTGCCTCTTCCTCCTCCGCCTCCTCCCTCCTCCTCACTCCTCCTCCTCCTCCTCCGCCTCCTCCGCCGCATCCTCTGTACCTCCTCACTCTCATCCATTCCCCCTCCTCCCCTCCTCCTCCTCCTCCTCCTCCCTCAGACCTACCTCCTCCTCTCCTCGAAGAAGAAGAAGAAAGACCTCCTCCTCATCCTCCTCCTCCTCTGCCGCCTCTCTCGTCCTTCCCTCCCCTCCTCCCCTCATCCTGCAAGAAGGAAGAAGAAGATCCTACCCTCATCCTCCTCCTCCTCCTCCTCCTGCCTCCTCCATCGCTCCTCCTCCTCCCCTCTCCTCCTCCTCTCTTCACGATCCTCCTCCTTCCTCCTCCCTCCTCGCTCTCCGTTCCTCCTCCTTCCTCCTCCTCCTCACCTCCTCCTACTCCTAAGAAGAAGAGGAAGTCCTCCTCCTCCTGCCTTCCTCTTCCCCTCCTCCTCCTCCGCGCTCCTCCCTCCTCCTCCTTCCTCCTCCTTCCTTCCTCCTCCGTCCTCCTCACTCCTCTTCCTCCTCCTCCTCCTCCTCCTCCTCCTCCTCCTCTCCTCCTCCCTCCGCCACTCCTCACCTCCTCCCTCCCTCCTCCTACTCCTCGCTCCGACTCCGCCTTCTCCTCCCTCCTTATCCTCCTCCTCCTCCTCCCTACTCCTTCTCCTTCTCCTTCTC
This sequence comes from Candidula unifasciata, assembly GCA_905116865.2. Taxonomy (NCBI): domain Eukaryota; kingdom Metazoa; phylum Mollusca; class Gastropoda; order Stylommatophora; family Geomitridae; genus Candidula; species Candidula unifasciata. The sequence goes on along the minus strand of CAJHNH020001206.1, from coordinate 80,903 downwards.
CGAAGCATCCTTCATCCTCCTCGCGCTCTCCGCCTCCTCCTCCTCCTCCTTCACCTCCCTCCTGCCTCCTCCTCCTCTCCATCCTCCTCCTCATCCCTCCTCCTCCTCCATCTCCTCTCCTCTTCCTCCTCCGAAGGAAGCTCTCCTCCTCCAGAAGAAGAAGAAGCAGAAAGAAGAAAGAGAAAGAATCCTCCTCCTCCATCCTCCTCAGAAGATCCTCCCTCCAGATCCTCATCCGCCTCACCACTCCATCTCCTCCTCCTCCTCCTCATCGATCTCCTCCTCCTCCTCTCGTTCCTCCTCCTCACTCCTCCTCCTCCTCCCCTCCGCCTCTACTCCTCTGCCTCCTCCTTCCCCTCCTACCTCCTCCTCTCTCCTCCTCCTCCTCTCAACTCTCCTCCTCCTCCTCTCCTCCTGCCTCCTCCTCCCTCAGAAGAAGAAGCCTCCTCCTCCTACCTCCTCCTCCTCCTCCTCCTCCTCCTCCTCCTCCTCCGCCCCTTCCTCCTCCTCGCCCTCCTACCTCCTCTCTCCTAGATCCTCCTATCCCCCTCCGCAAGCCTCCTCCTCATCCTCCTCTCTACCATCCTCCTCCTCCCTCCTCCTCCTCCTTCATCATCTCCTCCTCCTCCTCCCTCCTCCTCGCTCATCCCTCAGCCTCCTCCTCACCCTGCCTCCTCCTCCTCCTCCTAGAAGAGACTCCTCCTCCTCCCCTCCTCCTCCATCTCCTCCTCTCCTCCTCATCCTTCCTCCTCCTCTCGAAGAAGAAGATCCTACGAAGCCTCCGAATAAGTACTCGCCTCCTCCTCCTCCTCAAGAGACCTCCTCCTCCTCCTCCTCCTCCTCCCGCAAGGAGGAAGACTCCTCCTCCCACTCCTCCTCCTCCTCCTCTCCTCCTCCCTCCCCTCCTCCTCCTCCTCCTCTCATCCTCCTCCTCTCCTTCCTCTCCTCTTCCTCCATCCTCGCTCCCCTCACTCCTCCTCCTCCTCCTCCTCCTCCGTGCTCCTCCTCCTCCTCCTCCTCCTACCTCCTCCTCCTCCTCCCTCCTCCTCATCCGCTCCTCCTCCTCCTCTGCCCCCGCCTCTGCCTGCCTCCTCCCCTCCATACCTCCTCCTCCTCCTCCCCTCCTCATCCTCCGACCTCTTCCTCCTCCTCCTCCTCCTCCTCCTCCTCCTCCTCCATCCTCCGCCTCCTCCTCTCCTCCTCCCGCTCCTCCTTCCTCCTACATTCCCCTCCGCCTCCTCCTCCTCCTCCTCCTCCTCCTCTCCTCCTCCTCCTCCTCAGAAGAAGAAGAAGAAGACCTCCTCTCCTCCATCCTCCTCGCTCGCTCCTCCTCCTCCTCCCCTCCTAATTCTCCTCCTCTTCATCCTCTCTCCTCCTCCTCCTCCTCCTCCTCTCTCCTCCTCCTCCTCCTCCTCCTCCTCCTACCTCCTCATCCTCCTCCTCTCCTCCTCTCCTCCTCCCTCCTCCTCCTCCTCCTCCTCTACCTCCTCTCCTCCTCACCCTCCTCCTCCTCTACCTCCCCTCCTCTTCTCCTCGTCTCGTCCCTCCTCAAGAAGAGAAAGTCCTCCTTCTCCTCCTCCTCTTCCTCTCTCCTCCTCCTCCTCCTCTTCCTCATCTCCTCCTCCTCCTCCCCTTCCTCTCCTCCTCCTCCTCGAACCTCCTCCTTCCCCTCCTCAACTCCTCCTCCTCCTCCGCACCTCCCCTCCTCCGTCCTTTCTCTCCTCCTCCTTCCTCCCCTCCTCCTTCCTCCCCTCCTCCTTGCTCCTCCTCCTCCGCCTAGCATCCTCCTCCCTAGAAGAAGAAGAAGAAGTCCTCCTCCTCCTCCTCCTTCCTCCGACTCCTCCTCCTCTCCAGAAGGAAGATCCTCCTCCCTCTCCTCCTCCTCCTCCTCCTCATCGTCCTCCTCCTTCCTCAGATCTCCTCCTCCTCCTCCCATCTCCTCCTCCTCCTCCTCCTCCTCCTCCTCCTCCTCCTCCTCCTCCTCCTGCCTCACTCCTCCTCTCTCTCCTCCTCGCTCCTCCTCCTCAAGAAGGAACTCTCCTCCTCCTCCTCCTCCTCCTCCTCCTCCTCATCCGCCTCCTCCTCCTCCGCCTCCTTCCTCCTCTCTCCATCCGACATCCTCCTCCTCCTCAAGAAAAAACTCCTCTCTCCTCTCCTCCTCCTTCATCCTACACTCCTGATATAGGTGCCCCGATCCTTCCATCCATCCCTCCTCCTAGACGTCCTGCCTTCCTCCTCCTCCTCCTCCTCAATCCTCCTCCTCCTTGGTACTCCTCCTCCTCCGCATCCGTCCTCCCTGCCCATCCTCCTCTCCTCCTCGCTCCCTCCTCATCCTCACTCCGCCTCCTCCTCCTCGCTCCATCAGCCTCCTCCTCCTCATCCTCCTCCGTCATCAGACAATCCGAGACCATACATCCTCATCATCCTCCGCCCTCAACACCCTCTCCTCCGCTTCCGACTCCTCAGGAGAACATGCAACACCAGCAGCAAGAATCACGACGCCGCCTCACAACCTCCAACAGAATCGCACGCATCATAGGACATCAAACAAAGAAAACAAGAGAGAAGAGAAGAGAAAACAACATCACCGCAAGCCCGCAGACACCCCTAAGAAGACATCCCCTAAGCAAAAAGAAAAACCCAACTCACACAAAACACACAAGAAGAAGAAGAATAAGAAGAAACGCTATGTTAGGCTTCTAGAGTGTTTGGTACTAGACCCACCTTCAGCAGCCAGCGTACCTTTTGGGGTTCTAATCACATGCCCTATAAGTCGATTGTGTTGATCTTGTCTGCGGTGCATGCCTGCCTGATTATCTGCCACCAACGTTTCAATCCTATTTTACCCAAACAACGATCATAACTTTGCTCTTCCTCTTTGTACAGGTACTCTCAGTGGGTTGTTATTACTCTTGCCTGGTGTAATTGCAGTCTCAGACATGCAGGAATATTACGGCTGTAGCAGTAGTAGTAGTAGTAGTTGTTGTTGTTGTTGTTGTTGTTGTTCTTGCTGTTGTTGTAGTTGTAATAGTCGTTGGACGCTAGGCGGGCCTTTGTCTTTGGAGCCGAGGCAAATGTTTTGCTTCTGCCGAACGGTGGCCGATGCATTTTTGTTCCATTTGTAGACTGGATATAGTTTCGTCGCCCAGCTTCTGAGTTGAGAGTGTATGGTAGATATGCTGAGACAGCAGTCTGTCAGTCTTTCCACAAGGGACTGTGATAAACATTCTGTGTGTTTTTCGTTGGCACGGGAGCGGAGCAAAAATGGGGTGACCCGTTTGCTATGAAGCTAAAACTAGGACTACCAGACCAGACTACCAGACCAGTAATAGTCGTAGTAGTAGTTGAATTAGTAGTAGTTAATGTTGTTGTTGCTGTTTTTGTTGTTGTTGTGTTTGTAGTAGTAACAGCGGCAGAAGTAGCAGCAGCAACATTAATAGCATGAGAAGGAGGAGATGGACTAACAACAGTCTCTTTATCATTTACTAAAAATATTTTTTTTAAATATGGCGATGTTCAAACAAATCTCCAAAATTTAACATGGCCTACCAAATCAGTCCAGCCTATGATATGTCTTGGGAAACACCCATGGAAGCAGAGACGTCCCTGAATAATAGCGTCTACACTTTACCCTGCTATTGTTCCGTAGCATCATTCACAACAAGTGCAAGAACCGAATAGGTAGAGATTACTCGTGTCAGACACATCTGCTCTTGACGCATTCGAACCCACCTCGCAAATTCTTGTCTACAGACGTCTCCCCCTGCTCATTTAGTGATTTATTATTATTTCATCTTTCATTTCCCAGCTGAAATATCTCGGCAATGGCTTTTCACTGGGGCCTCCATTGCAAAAAGCTTTTCCTGCAAAGTTACGCTCGCCAAGAGAAGCCTGGAAGAAGGATACACTATAGGTGATCTGAATAGAGCGTTAGCCGTCTTTCACAGCGTTAGGACAGGCTCGTTGTCGCAGCTGAATACCCACGTTGGTGACTTCTTTAGCTTGTATCGGCTTCTTTGTAGTCTAGATCCATGGATAGCGCTGGCAACAGACAACAGGAGACCACGGCAGTTTAGCGTTGAATGGGGCCTTCACGCAAAGGTTAAACCAGTTGTCCTACAAGGCAGGGTTTCAGGGGAACTTCAGGTCGCTCTTTTTTTTTAAGTCTAGACGAAACATCCGTCTCTGAGTGTTTAGAAATAGGAAATTGTAGTGTATGTGGTGTGTGATATTAGCGTGTTTAGATTTCTCTGTCTCCGAGTGTGTGTTGAGGTGGGGCGAGGGTTATGTGAATATGCTTATGTTGTTCTACTTCTTCCACGTGTGGGTACCGGTGGTTTCCAGTTTGGACTTAGTGCTGATTAACAAACATGACGTCAAAAGTGACTAATCAAGGAGTCTTGAAATCGGGACACAGACGGTCGGTTTTTGTGACATGTTATAGGTAGGCATGGATTCGACAACTTGGTAACAACTGGCAAGATCAAAGGAAAGAGAGCGAATTGAGGACAAAGACATAAATACCTGGATTGCTTGGCCAAATTGATGGAGCAAGACAAGAACATTGACTTTCTTGCATCATATGGTGATGATGATGATGATGATAAACAAATAATAAGGAAACGCCTATACATATTCATGGAGTTGCTGTGGATCAGAAGGTCGTGAGTTCGGGTCCTTACGGAGCCGAATTTTTTTTTTAAAATTTTTTTTTTTAGAAATGACCTCGACTTTCAGGTCGACTCAGCCTTGAGTGGGTACCAGGTGCAGTCATGGGAAGTAAAGGCGGCTGGTGTGATGCTGACCACATCACTCACCAAGCGCTGATTGGTCTACAAAATACATATTTAGCCCTATATGCCTCAATACTCCCTTAAAGCGTGGAAAAGGGTTTATTTACTTTTTATAGACGTTTAGCGGGATCACAAATCCTTGTCTACGGGTTGAGTGGTTGTCAGCCCAAATACAAATTATAGCGAGTGCCTCACCTTAATAACTGGGGCAGAGGAATGTCTGAGCTCCAAGGTTTGGGCACCCCAGTTGTAGTGCCAAAACGAAATGATTGTCGCAGCCTATCAGTCAATCACAATACAACATACCGAACGCCATTTGTGTCATGAAGGAAGACGAAGAAGAAGACATGCAGATAGATCACTGTAGCACTAGAAAGAAACAAGGAACTACTGCTTACATGAACGGCCCAAAATAGATGAATACTAACTATTGAACTAGGACGCAACGAATGGGCTTTATTATATATTAGAGCACATGGACGCACGGTTTCAACTCTTCAAGTCCAGTCAAGTCCCAAGTCACTGCCTCCAGGTGCTAAGTCAAGTCTCCAATCACCTGGGTGCTTCCAAGTCAAGTTGCCAGTCAATTAATTGGCGAAAATACAAACTCGGAAATGGCAGAGCGAAAAACTCACGAAACAATACGTTACAGCGATAAATGTAAATGTGACAGCTTAATAAATCAAAACATAATTTATTCTCTCCTGTTGTAAATTCTGTTATATATGAATAAGTGGCCATGGTCCAAAACAGGTGATAGTGATTGAGATGAGGAGAGTTAGTTGGTGGGACAGCTAATTCTATAAAATACCTCAAAACAGGTGGTAGTGATTGAGATGAGGAGAGTTAGTTGGTGGGACAGCTAATTCTATAAAATACCTCAAAACAGGTGATAGTGATTGAGATGAGGAGAGTTAGTTGGTGGGACAGCTAATTCTATAAAATACCTCAAAACAGGTGGTAGTGATTGAGATGAGGAGAGTTAGTTGGTGGGACAGCTAATTCTATAAAATACCTCTAAATTCCATGACATCGCCATCGGCGAGTAAATGGCACCATAACCTCCTCCCCCCCCCCCTCCACGCCCCCCCTCCACTCCCCCCCCCCCCCCCTGCTGCCTTGCAGTGTAAGTCTCTTTAGACAAAGACTTCTGGAGTTAAACCATATACAAACAGGCGAAATGCAAGAGGAAACCACCGCTGTATTATCCCTAAAAAAACCATGCTTCGAAACACAACGAATTCAGATCACAGACTGTGGAGAGGCATGATCGCCCAAGCCAGTTAACAAGGCACCTGATGATGATGTATATTAGGACGTTCTGACCTTTAAGACGTTTTTGGTAACGTTGATCATCAAACTCCACCGCCTGTGAAGAACGAGGCGTACCAAGTCGTTGAAGCCATAAGCCGCAATCGACTCGTGAGTCGCTGGACAAAACCTCAAGTCGAGTCGCCAGCAATATTTAAGCGACTTAAATCGCAGTTAAGTCCAAGTCGCCCGACTCAAGTTCCGAGTGCTGGTTTCAATTTAGATGGTCGACAGCCGCCCCGGATACGACAGTACATCTCGGCCCTGATGTGCAAAGTCTCGTGCAGAAAATAGACTCGGGAACACAGACACAAAGCAACACAAAACCGCAAGACAGCCTCGAAACAAACAGACGTTGGGTCGTCAGAAGAAGGAGCCATCTTGTCTTCTACCCACGCTTCTGTTGGCTGAGCACAGCATGGGTCGCTAGCTGGTTGCCACTGGATGCTATTGGTTGCCTGGAGATCTCCCAGCATGCTCTAATCGCGACATCGTTGAGCTCACAGTTCCGGCCCATTGACAAGTCTGCGCCTTGAAATGTAATCCGGTTTCATTTAAGTGGTGCTTTGGTGGAGAAGTGTTCAGGATTGTTAAGTACCAGACACCTCCGTGTCTCGGGGTCTGGCCATGCGCCGGGTAGTTGTCGTCCTTGTCCTTAGGAGAATATCTGGTCTCCTCACAGTAAGAGGTCCAAAAACTCTCTCACCTGAGCAACAATTCCATTATGCCCTAATGCAAATTACTCCTATCTAAGAATTTTTTTAATCTTCTGATGAAACCTGTTCAAACAGCGGTTAATTCGTCGTCATTGGGCGGCAGATTGATGAACCTAAAAAAGTCACGTGTTTGAAAATCTGCAAAGTACTGTACTTCTGGTGAAGCTTGGGGAAAAGACAGAGACACCTCATTCCAGTCTACGCCATTTTACATCTTGCATTTATCTACAGGGATTAATAATTGCATTATGCTGCTTTGCCTTTTTTTTTTCTTCGATTTTTGTTGTATGAAGTGTGGCATTTCTTAAACCTGTATTCGCGTGTTGTCTCTAGGACTTTTGAATTCTCTCAGTCGAGCCGTGGCTGCCAGGTGATGATGTTACCGCCACGGCGAACTGAACATCCTCTTGGATGGTCAAGTAATAATGTGTCTCACACATCAAATCCATAGTTAGCAGCAACAATATTTTCAAAAGCAAGAGGCAAAAGCACCAGAAACGAGTACAACAATATATCTGACAACAACATTTGTGACAACAACAACAGTAACAGCAAGAACTAGAATAAGAACAAGAACGATACCGAGGGCAACAGCAACCTCTGAGACAACAACAAAAGCAACAGCAACAACATCAGTGACAACAACAAAAGCAACAGCAACAACATCTGTGACAACAACTAAAGCAACTGCAACAAACAACATCTGTGACACCAATAACAACAATATATACGACAACAACAACAACATGTTTGACACAGCAACATCTGTAAAAATCATATGAAAGGCAACAACAATATCTGAGAGAACAAGTACAACATCTGTAGTACAACTACATACGTGACAACAACAATACTGAGACAACAACCGTGACAACAACAATATATGAGATAACAGCAACGACATCTGGAGCAAACAATTGTGACAACAACAATATATGAGATAACAGCGACTACATCAGGAGCAACAACTGTGACAACAACAACATATGTAACACAACACCCACAAATATGACATCAACAACATCTGCGACAACAACTATGACAGCAACAACAATAACATATGTGAAAACAACAATAGTATCGACGCCAACAACAACAACAAAAATATTGTCGACTGCAAGAGTTTCAATTACTCTTTGCCTCTGCTGTTTGATGTATCTTTATTTCTTTGACCCTGTGGCTTCAGGTGCAGGAATATTCTAGTTATATTAGTATCAGCTGTTCTCGGCCTGCGTTGATATTCAAGCCAGTATCTTTTTCCTCACCTCTCGTTCAACGGGATTTGTTTAGTTCCCATGTTAAGCTCCAAGTCAGTAACTCTGCCATACCAGTTCTTCTTATCCTTGGCGTCCACTGCGGAAAGTTCTAGTTGTCTGTCACTTCTGTGCTTCAGTCTTGAGGCAGGGCAAGACCGACTCTATTTATAGGCCAACTAGGCCAACGGGGATTCCCGTTCTTGTGCAAGTCGAGTGGCCGCTCTGTATTCAAAGTTTAATCCGAGGTGATGTATACAAAAATGAAACTAAAGTTTCAATAATTTGCAACAAATGTTTTCGAATTATATGTAATTTTAAAGGTAAATAAATGTGCTATCAAAATATAACAATAAAGGCTCTTACAGACAAACAAAAATGCTTTTGCTACAGTCAACATGAACATAAACATCAATAACGTGTATAAAAAAACTAGAAGTTATTCCAGCAAAAGTAAAGAAATATTATTGCTAACTATGATTCTGAGGGGTATTGCATTAGAGGACCGGAAGTGAGGGAAGTATACATATACTTTATCAAATTAAGCACCTGAAAATACTGCTGTGAAACAAACACATATCATACATAACAGAAATAACATTAATTTATGGTTATTATTACTAGTAGTAGACTACTACAACATATAAATATACTGTTGGTTAAATTAGTAAACAAGTAGCTTACTTGCTTAAAAAGTTTAGTAAATTATAAACAGCTTTTTTAATGCACATTCAATATGAAATTGATATGTGCAATAATTTTTCACCCAGAACAGCTTATGTAACAGTACTTATAGCACTACTAAATGTGGATCCTCAAGGTACAAACAGCACACAAAAATTTTCCAGATTCATCTTGTTGGATGAAATTAGTTCACTATTATTGTGAATTTTTTGGTAACTGTTAAAATACATCACATATGTTTCTGAATACTGCCTGCAACAACGCGTATTAGTATCATCAATTGTATATTATTTTAAAGGTAAGTGAAACACATTAAAACAGACCATACAACTGCAAATATACATAATCAAACACACAAATTCCCCATGTAGATACCGGGTCTCATTGTTGAAAAAAAAAAAAAAAAAGAGAAAAGAAAAGACTCGCCGCCTCCTGAACGAGCATGTAGTAAGAGTTGACTCATTGTAGCTTCTCTAGAAGTCGAAATGTGTTTGCCCGAGAGGCAAGAAACAGCTGTCTGCATACAATTAAGTCAAATCTGCATAACATATGTGCATGCAACATTCAGTGTCTGGAATAAGACTAAAGCCCAGATGTAGATGAACAACTACAAGTCAGTGATCACGAAGCAGAAGATGATTCACAAAAACGAACACAAACGGTTTAGGATTAATATTAGTACACTGTTTCACCATATAATTATACTGTAAGTTAATAATTAGTAAAGAGGCAAGTAACTTTCTGTGAGAGGTTGGTTAGTAAATTATGAAGATATTTTCTCCACTTACCCAGAGAATGCTCCAAATAATCTCGATATAGTGTATCCACAATGAAATCGCACCACTTATTATGAGTGTGCACAGTCAGTATGAAGGCAATAATTTTTATTCCAGAGCAATTTTTATAATCATACTATAGACTACTAGATATTTCTTCTCTGTACTTTATACAAGTCAGGATGTACATAGACATACATGTATGTTTTTAGAAGGGGCAAAAATCAGTGTCTACTGAAGAATTTTTATTTAGATAGGTCAAGTTTTCTGTTGCTAGAGGAAATAAGTTCCTTTCATTGTGAATTTTTGGGTAATTGTTTTAAAATACGTGACACAGTGGATATACAGTTGCTCCAGGTAAAAACAATTTGAGATAGATGCTACATGCAAAACTTCTGCTGATGCAGTACAGTTTGAGGTGGATGTTACATGCAAAACTTCTGCTGGTATAGTACAGTATGAGGTGGATACTATATGCAAAACTTCTGCTGGGACAGTACAGTATGAGGTGGATGCTACATGCAAAACGTCTGCTGGTACAGTACAGTATGAGGTGGATACTACATGCAACAATTCTGCTGGTACAGTACAGTCTGAGGTGGATGCTATATGCAAAACTTCTGCTGGGACAGTACAGTATGAGGTGGATGCTACATGCAAAACTTCTGCTGGTACAGTACAGTATGAGGTGGATACTATATGCAAAACTTCTGCTGGTACAGTACAGTATGAGGTGGATGCTACATGCAAAACTTCTGCTGGTACAGTACAGTATGAGGTGGATACTATATGCAAAACTTCTGCTGGTACAGTACAGTATGAGGTGGATACTATATGCAAAACTTCTGCTGGTACAGTACAGTCTGAGGTGGATACTATATGCAAAACTTCTGCTGGTACAGTACAGTATGAGGTGGATGCTACATGCAAAACTTCTGCTGGTACAGTACAGTCTGAGGTGGATACTACATGCAACAATTCTGCTGGTACAGTACAGTATGAGGTGGATGCTATATGCAAAACTTCTGCTGGTACAGTACAGTCTGAGGTGGATACTACATGCAACAATTCTGCTGGTACAGTACAGTATGAGGTGGATGCTATATGCAAAACTTCTGCTGGTACAGTACAGTATGAGGTGGATACTACATGCAACAATTCTGCTGGTACAGTACAGTATGAGGTGGATGCTATATGCTTTGCGGTGAGCAAAGTAGTTGTCTATAGTCACTGCCAAAACAGTAAAGCCACACTCTTGAACAAAGTTGATATCTGAAGCAATTTTCTATCGTTGTTGCTAAAAATTGTGTTGAGTTTTCATGTTGGCTTCTAATAAATCACTGACACCGTTCGGAGATGTTGGAGGTCAGTCTCGTTGTAATGAATCTGTAGATTTTCTAGTTGTGACCATCTTTCCAATTTACTTTTAGTAATAATCTAGTCAAGATCTTTACAAGCAAAACGTATATTTTCAAGATAAACTTCTACACACGTCTCATAAAACTTATACACTAACAGATGCTGATGGTGCAATGTCTGCTTTCACTGATTGTGTACAAATGATAAGTGGGCTGGCAGATCAGGAAACACAAAAAGACAAACATTTAATTTTGAAATAGGATACATGTTTGGTAACTCACGTTCAACATCAGATTGATCTCATATTCATCAGATACAGCTCTATCACAGGGACGAAAATGATGACGACAACAAACCACGCTGTAGTAATAAGTCAGACTATTCTTTACGTGGTATGCACTTTTTAAATTGCTCTCTCAAATCAGAATCACTTGGAAATTTAAAAAGTTACATATTCACATAAAAGAATACAGTATTTCCTAGGCAATTTTACAGTCACACTCAACAAAGCAGAGCGGCTAGACGCGCGCCGCGGATCGGAAGGTCGTGGGTTCGCTCCCTGGCGGAGACGGACTTTCCTTAAAAAATGACCTTGGCTCCCAGGTCGACCCAGCCTTGAGTGGGTACCGGGTGCGATCCCGGGAAGTAGAGGCGGCCGACGTGATGCTGACCACATCACCCATCTTGTGCCGTTGTCTATAAAAATATAGGTCTAGCCCTATATGCCCTATACGCCTAAAGGCGTGGAAAGGGTCCTTTACTTTTTTTTTACTTTTTACCCAACAAAGCGATTGAATATAGTTAATGAAGCCGTTTCCACAAAGCACTAACTGAGCATGAATGTAAACACGCCGGTGAATGATGAACGTCGGTTACCCGGATAGAATGTGACGAAAATAGTCGCTTGGCGTATCTGAATAAGGTAGTGAGCAGGGCTTGGATCTTGCGTGCACGTCCGATTACCAGATTAGGTGTACTTGCATGCATACTGGTGGTTTCTCACCTCCTAGGCAGATGCGCTTTGACTTCGAAGGAAAAACCTCTATTTAGTGGTATTTTATAGCATGCTTGTTGTGAGGCAGTAGGTATATTCCGTGTTTTCCCAAACAGAGTCCCAGAAAGTACAAAGTAATAACTATTTGTACTTTATTCGTGACTATCTGAGCTCCATTATCAGTACATCAGAGCTATTTTAAATTTAGTATCTTTTTATTTCCTGTTACTTTCACAGATTTCCTAGTGCTAAGAAAACTCCATTTGCCTTTTATATCTCCGTCAGTTTCCCCGTTGACCATCCTACACATATCAAAGTTTGACTCTACATTTGGAAGTTACCTATTATTAAAGGAGATATGATTATTGTTGGCCTGGTTCTTATTACTCTTCTTCCTTCAAAAAAAAAAAAAAAAAAATTCTTGGTCCTAAACCTTCGCCCCCACTCCCTCTTTTTTTTTCTACCTTGCACACCTCGGGTGGTTTCAGTGATGGATTTTGATTTGATTATCTAGTTGCCTATTTCATTCTAATTTATTTTTTTTTAATTTTTGCTCTACACATTTTTAAACCTGTTGTGATCTCTAATCAAAAATGTTTAATTTATAATTCACTGAAGGTCTCCGTGCGGTTTCCAAAGCCCAGTTATAGATACAATAATAGACCTAACTACTAACTCCCCAACAGGCATGTCGCGACCCATTTTTGGGTAGAACGACCCTTTCACAGGGGTCGCCGAAGACCTTCGCAAAATTTATATTCATAGTATACAACACGAGAAACTGTATTAAATGGTGGCGGCATTAGCAAGGTTGAGAGCCACTGGTCAACGATCTAAGAGATAGCCAGGGACTGGCTCTTAGAATTGCGGTTCAGGGGGCGGTTTAAAAAAAAAGTCTGCACTATTTACATATTGTTTTACCACTGGCATTCAGAACAAAATTGCCGTCCCCGCCATAACTGAAGCGGAAATCACTGCCTGCCATTTTAACGCGGAAGTAGCGTCAAAGTCTGGGGGAAAATGGCCGTCAAAAACCCTGAAGCACTCCCCAACTCTAGTAAAGGAGTATTGGACAAGGTAATTGCCGGGTTGGCCTCTTCACGACAGCAGGCTACATATTAGGGTTATTCAATGTCCTCTAAATGTTCTTTTCTCTGCTGACATTATCTGTAGTTTGTATTCTTTATAGAGTTGTGAGTTAACCAACCTTTAAAAAAAATGTTGATGGAAAGAAAGACCAACAATGGACATCGCAGTAGCCGAAGAGAAGGCAGAGGACGAGGAGAAGGAGGACGATGAGAAGAGGATGAAAAAGACGAGGATGATGATGTTAATGATGATGATGATGATGATAATGATGATGATGATAAGCATGATGATTTAATTAGATTCAAAGGGCTACAAATTGGGCACGCAGGCCTGTCTTATATTCGGCCCTTTCAAGCACTCATCTTTCACATAGCAGTTGTATTTTGTTTTGTTTTTAATCAATAAAGCATGTAATGTTCATGTAATAA
>CAJHNH020001206.1:0-62500 GCA_905116865.2 Candidula unifasciata | reverse complement strand
TGACAAGACGTGAATACCTTTCTGACTATGACAATTAATTCACCACAGCGATTTAGCTAAGAACAGCAAGACTGGTGAACTATAATTGAACTGTATTAATTACTTCATAACAAGAAAGATCAAAAGTAGCACGAAGAATCAAATGAAAGATTGTTGAATTCTCTAAAGAACAAAGACAGAGAAAAAGTCTTCCTCCTAATCTACGTCTCTTTTTCCGGTATCATCACAGCTGAGGTGTGGGACAGATTATAAAGGCCCATTTGGAATCAAGCTGCCTTTGAATGTCACTCTGACTTGTCTGTTTAGATCTTGTAGCTCCTCAGGATGCCGGAATGGAGTTTCAGACCCCCTCACTTCACAGAACGATTACACAAGAACGATGCGGCTTCTGGGATTGATCAAGGACAATCAACTCGAGATCGGAAGACGTCGACTCTAGTACCGTCTACGCATTCAGCAACAGCAATTCACCACACGTCAGTTGTTTCTTAGGTGGTGGTAGGTGGAAGCCCTCAGTCAGACCACGGACGCTCGTTAGATCTTCAGAAATCCTGAAAAACACAAGGCAACACCCATGAGCGAACCGTACCCAACGCACCTAGTTAATCAATGTCCTTGCAACCTCCCTATGCTCAGATATACTTGAGGTTAGTCCAAACCATGAAGGTTGGTTACCTCTATCTTGGAATCAATTCAGTTTCCCAGAGTGAGCACCAGATCATTAACTCGAATAGTTTCTGAATTCAGTCTTGTAGCGAAAGCCAGACAGATCTCCATTATTTCCCATCCCTTTTAATATACTCTTTTCACTAATTGGAAAGGTAAGGTATAGGAGATGAAGTCAAAGCTAAGATCGAACGAAATATGCTCCGAAAGTAGTACGACAGTCTAAGCTTGTTGTGGTTACGAAGCTCCTAGCAACAGCGAATATGACGTCATGCCTGACCCGAAGCTCCTTGTCGTTCACAATGGTTCAGCGACTCACCAAGTTCAGAGACCGAACAACAGCAAACAACTAATCATACAAAGTTAACAATACCATAAATACACTCCAGATATGTGGATTGATTGATCCGAAGAGGTTTAGAAGGCCGGTTCGAAGAATTCTCCGAGAAATTTCAGCCGAAAGTGCATTCCAATCCGGAGCTCTATTCGCCGTCCTCCATCGCAAGGATCGTAGACAAACAGATTCGCATTATCAATCTGCTGACCTTACTTACCCACACCCCAGACACTCTGAGCACAAAGATTCAATTAAAAACCCTTATGAAAACTCACCCATGATAAATGGAAAGAGAATAAAGAATCTTGTCTTTTTAACGGTCAAGCGGCAACACAAAAGGAAAGCGTCTGCCTCATAGACCGGACCATAGAGAAGTGACGCATAAAAATACAGTCCCCAACTACGGCAGTTGGTGTAAGAATCCTGCTCCCGTATGCGGTGAAGTGGTCAGACAATTTATTTTAAATAGGCGTAGAAAATGTGTCCTAACGTGTAAATCGACACTAAAAGCCTAAAAGAATCAATATCATAGTGAATTATAGGGATTTTTCTTATCTGGACTCCCCCACAACAAACGAACTATATAACTACGGTCGGCCTAACCTATATCATAGTTACAATGACGATTTTGGGGGTGTTCAGACTGTGGACCTGTCCAAGGCGGTAGATGTGTGTATTCTGTCATGCGACAAGGAGGTATCATCCTTTCAGGAAAGAACTCAGAATTAATAATCAGCCTTATTCACACACACTAGCTCATCTCACCTCTGCCACCTTTCTCCATCCTCAGAGTGTAACTCTCAAGAACAGGAGACAATGTCTCCTTTCATTTATCTGTCTGTAAAATAGTGCAACAGATAGAAACCAAGGTATATAGTGGAGATAGATAGACACTACCACACATAGATCATCCTCTCTCCACCCTCACATCTGTACTCGCAGACATACAATGTTTACAGTTAGTACCTATATATATATATTCCGTCTCCACAGGCCGTTCACTACACACCCACTGAATCTGTGTCAAACACACCTTTGACTCAGAGCGCCTAGCCCTGACAGCCGGTTAAAGATGACCTAAATTCCCTGTTTCAGTTATACGACACAAAACTTCGTTTGACTGGTCAGAGAATAATTACTTGTAGAGTTTAATTTCTTTACAAATGGTCTGGGTTATGTAGAGCACCAACTAATTAGTTTGTACAGGGGAAGGTCTACAGTTTGGAACCTGATCTCTGGACACCAAGAACGGTCGAACTCTGTGCGATCACACAGCTGACTCTGCCCTCTCTACAGCAGTGGCCAACTTAAAAAAAGACATTAATTATGGTACTCGTAAACTAAAATCAACTTACCCAAGCTTAGGAAATCTTCCAAGATAGAAATGGAACTTTGAATGCGCCAATTTCTACATAGACCGTATACACGTCTTGACACTTTGGGATCAGGCGAAAGAATGTTTTTTTTTTTTTTCAAAATCAAACTAGCGTCTCTAGGAAAGAAGTCCCCTGTATCCCTGCCTAAGCAGTAAACCGGTTTACATGATTTTCTAAATAAAATACCAGAATTAGCCAACCTACAGTTGCAAGTTTAAAAATGAAGATTTACTAAAGCAACTGGAGGGTCTAGAAATGAATATTTTACTAGATAAAGGTATAGATCAATATAAGGGACTATACACCTTTCCGGACTGGTTCAAGTTTGAAATTTGACAGTCCGCGAGGGAAATCAAAGTCGCGACTCGTCTATTGTGTAGGGTGGCTGCTCACCTCACGACATTCTTCTTCTTCTTCTTCTTCTCCTCCTCCTCCTCCTCCTCCTTCTTCTTCTTCTTCTTCTTCTTCTTCTTCTTCTTCTTTTTCTTCTTCTTTTTCTTCTTCTTCTTCTTCTTCTTCTTCTTCTTCTTCTTCTTCTTCTTCTTCTTCTTCTTCTTCTTCTTCTTCTTCTTCTTCTTCTTCTTCTTCTTCTTCTTCTTCTTCTTCTTCTTCTTTTTCTTCTGCTGCTGCTGCTGCTGCTGCTTCTTCTTCTTCTTCTTCTTCTTCTTCTTCTTCTTCTTCTTCTTCTTCTTCTTCTTCTTCTTCTTCTTCTTCTTCTTCTTCTTCTTCTTCTTCTTCTTCTTCTTCTTCTTCTTCTTCTCCTCCTCCTCCTGCTCCATCACATTCTACTTCTTCTTCTTCTTCTTCTTCTTCTTCTTCTTCTTCTTCTTCTTCTTCTTCTTCTTCTTCTTCTTCTTCTTCTTCTTCTTCTTCTTCTTCTTCTTCTTCTTCTTCTTCTTCTTCTTCTTCTTCTTCTTCTTCTTCTTCTTCTTCTTCTTCTTCTTCTTCTTCTTCTTCTTCTTCTTCTTCTTCTTCTTCTTCTTCTTCTTCTTCTTCTTCTTCTTCTTCTTTTTCTTCTTCTTCTTCTAGACATCCCCTACAATTAGGTCTTACAGCATGAGTTGAAGCAGAACCTAATACAAGATCCAGTCCTATTTTGGAGGTAAGACGGAGCTCACGACACCCAAGTGACCTCCCAGTATGTGTCTAGAGTTGTATACTCAATGCGTCACTGGCATGGGCAACTATCCATGATTCTATTTTAAACGTATAAAGTGATTGAGCCTGATCACTTGGAATGTATAAGCGTTAGTATGTGACAGTGACACTAGAGAGGGTATTAGGTCATATTTTCTTTCAAGCGCTTTGCTGTTAAGAATATGCGCGTGCAGCGAGTATCATAGCACTAGTAACTTATAGCTTTTACGAGCTACCGTTTCTGCATGCGCGGCGAAATTATGCAACGAGCGTCTTTTTGTGATGCTCGAGGTGTAAACCAAGTAGCAAATTTTAATGAATGTGATACAGTAATAAGAAATAGTCAAATAAATGCTTTTTTCTTTGGCTATTTCAAGTGTAAGCGGCGATTACTTCCTTAACTCTGTGTGTTCCAAGTAACGCACTAGGTTTGCTCAGCTCTCTCTCTCTCTCTCTATCTATATATATATATATATATATATATATATATATATATATATATATATATATATATATATATATCAACGCAACAGAAGGTGTTTTATTATTTATTTCGTGTTTGGTCTGGGTACGCAAAAAAAATCTGGCCACATATTTTAAAATTAGAATACATGCTGTATTTTTGAAAGTCATACAGTGAGGCTTTTTTCATTGTGAAATTGGGTTTCTACTTTGAAATCATATGGGACTAAAAGAGTTAATGCACAATTGAAACTGAATAGTACCGATGCAACTGAGAGATAGACGATGAAGCAATGGCTACACATATTCTCTACAATACTGCACAGGCTTTGTGCTAGGGGGACAAGTAGAGATTTAAAACCGAATGAAAATTATATCAGCGAGCATCACAGTATAACACACACAAACAAAACGTTAACGTTGCGGCTATGGGACCTTCTCCAGCTCATACATAGATTAGACAATACTACACAAATGCACAGTATCACTTATCTTCGTATCTCGTGGCATCCAGGTCGATGTCAAGCCGATTGTCTGGAGAGGGAAATGAGTCTATGGAGAGGAGGAACTTCATCCCAAGCCTCAGTTGGCTGAAGTTCCTATACATGTCTGTATTAGAATGCAATATTATCTTGTGGAAAAGTGCCAACCAACAAAGTAACTCACTGCAGACAAACTTTACATGTGAATTACCTCAAAACTAACTGCACCATTGCAGTAGCCGCTCATGACACAGAATTCACCAGCTTTTTTTGTGTCTGCTGATTAGCGTTCATTAGCAGTGCTCAGCGGGGCGCAGCACGGTGCTAATCACGGATCCGAGCCCGGATTTGCTGTACAATTGCACACCACTCATGAGAGCTGTGGGGTGCGCTTTCCAAGTTGTCATTGCCCTGTTTTTTCGTCGCCTCCCAACTCTAATGCCACATGGAGTGAGTGCTGTTCTTCGGCACTTCCACTCTTTGATTTACGACGTGTTAAATATCTCCTGCAGTTTCGTTGTAAGGCTATTATCACTGGACCCAGCGAGTTCATTTTTGTGACAATATCCCCTTTCAATATCTTCCTCTTCTTTCCTTGGGTCCCTGTTGACAGTTGCCCTACCATTTAATCAATTTCTTCGTAATACTAGAGGGTGCAACATGGCTCGTCTTTATGTTTGTATACCAACGGCTTCTCAATGCCGATATTGCCTGCAATACTTGCAGGTACAAATCATTAACTCACTATTAACATCTAAGCAGGTAGCAATTAAGAAATATTTTTATTGCAGTGATGTCGAAGTATTTAAAAGCCACTAAAGCAAAGTGGCTAGACGTTTGACTGTGGCGCAAAGGTCACAGGGTTTGAATCTTAATAGGGGTATTTTTATAGATGAATTTGTTTCCCAGGTCGACCCGTCCTAAACTGGGTACAAGGTCGAGCCATAAGAAGTAAAGGCGGCCTGTGTGATTTTGCTCAGATCGCTCACCGAGTGCCGATAGATCTACTTAAAACACTAGTCTAGCATCATGTACGCGAAGCGTCGCTGGCACAGAATGTTCAATGTTCAATTTAGGAATCCATGTCTTAGCACACGGGGCACTCCCTTAAGCGCTCCGTCCCCATCTTCAGCAGAAAGCGATGAGTTCCGGTTCTGATGTCACCAGTAACAGTCTGACTGCTGTATGCCCGTCTCGCCTTTCCCTTGCGTGTTGAGCCTCGGCCGGATTCCCTGGTCATTCCTCGCAGCGCAGGATCCTTATTGATGAAAATTCTCACAAATAGAGAAGATAAGAGAAACAGAAATGGCATCATGTGTGCCTCTTTCACAAACCTAATACAGACATAAATAATCGAAAACGTCTGTCTCTTTCAAGACCTTGGCTTGCTTGTCTATCTCTATTACAGCTTAGTTTTGATTGTCTGTCTCTTCTAGGACGGTCTCACTTGTCTGTCTCCTCTGAGACAGTCTCGCTTTTTTGTTCCTTTGCGGCACTCTCACTTGTCTGTCTTTTTCTTGTCTGTCCCTCCTAAGACAGTCTCACTTATCTGTCCCCTCTGAGACAGTCTCACTTGTTTGTTCCTTCTGTAACACTCTCACTTGTCTGTCTTTTCTGACACACAGCCTCTCCTGTCTATCCCTATAAAGATAAACTACTTTTATCAATCCGAATTAAATTGTCTGTCTCTTTCAAGACACAGACTCTCACACCTGTCTTAAAGCACAGTCTCGTTAAGACACAGTGCTTTTCCTCTTTCCACAACGGCACAACTGGTTGTCCACTCTATTTATCCTTCCAGGCACTCAAAAATCACCCACTCTTCCCCTACACCGCTCTCCCCTTCCCCCGCCCTCCCTCTATCCTTCCTCCAGTCTCCCCTTATTCATGACAATACATTATAACATCGCTTGATTCATAAACTGGATTCAAGCAAATTCTCATTGTTCTTCCCTGTATATACCTTCTCTCCGGACTCTACTCCACTTTATTCTCGACGCTATAATATGCCATGTAAAACGTCTAAATTATATTGTGTCTGTAACATTTAGTCTAATTTTGTAATTCCGCACGGGCACACATACATTGCACATACTGCCAGAACAGAAGAGAGGCGGGAAAGGGGTGAGCGCTGAGAGTACAATGGACAACGACAGACAATGCCAAAGATGTCAAAAAGAAACGATTCCACACTCGCCGAATAAATCATTCGGCCTTAGTTTGACAGGGACTCAATTGCCTTCATTCGAAGGGCCATTTTGGCTCACGCTACATCAGAGCTCGCTCTAAAACAATGTCACGTGGGTGCGTTCACAAAACTATTAGGGAATCTCAAGTGATGGCGTAAGTAGTTGTGACAGCAGTCAAGTTGATATCAAAGTACTAAATACAACACAAATGCTGAATGGAAATCTTAACCGAGGGACTGGAAAGGACGTCACAAATTCAGGCGAACGTTTCTACCAAAGTCCTTATCAGGGAAATACCAAACACACCAGCACAGACCGTGACTGGAAAACTCAACGGACACGGCAACGCAGCCTCTTAACTGCTAAAGTCAGAAAAATGTAATTGGAAGAAGGGGATAAGAGAAAGGGATAATGATGAGTATGAGAAGGAGCATAGAGGATAAATAATAATAATAATAATAATAATAATAATAAGAAGAAGAAGAAGAAGAAGAAGAAGAAGAAGAAGCAGAAGCAGAAGCAGAAGCAGAAGCAGAAAAGCAGAAGCAGAAGAAGAAGAAGAAGAAGAAGAAGAAGAAGAAGAAGAAGAAAAAGAAGAAGACCTTAACACATCAGCGTCATCGTTATCAATATCATACATTTTCACCCATTAAACTTGTTGTGAACGAACAGTTTTCTGACTGACGTTTCACCTCACCAGGACATCCACCGAGCGGTAAACACCAGGTGACACAAAATGCCACCAATCGGATAAGGATCACCCGGGGACAGGTCCCAGAAATCCCCTTCAATCGGTAGGGTTATAATTAGGGCCACCGACGACAGCGGGGCTTCGGGCTTCAAATAAGGAATATTCGAGTTTAACATGGGCACCGACTGTTACAGTGTTAAAACAGTTGTTACCTCAATACTTCATTGATATTATTTTCTATTGTTCACCCGTGCTGGTGTAGAATGTCTTCAATGTTTTCTGGTGGTTTTTTTTTTTTTTTTTTTTTTTTAATAAAAAAAAAAAAAAAAAAAAAAAGAAAGAAAAAAACATGAGATGTTAACCCTTAGGCCCGGTAGTATAGATATCGCAACCCTTGGGCCTTGATTCCATGATAACTACCGCAAGTCTGGGAGAAATTAGGCTTTTCTGCCCACCCCGGGCGTGAACCCGGACCGCAAGGAAATCGCCACCCGATCGCCGTGAAGTCAGGTTCAACTAACTACGCTAGCGAGCCTGGCCATTAATGTTGTGTCTAATTTCCCCAAACTAAACTCTCGCAAAAGTATAGTCGTCTGAACATGGCGTCTCGGGAACGTTAAGTCGTCGAAGACTTGCCTTCTTATCGTCAGAAGAGATGGCCTGGGACATTGTCAAATGGAGCTTAAAGATTGAAGAGTATTAATTATTTCTGCCTTCCCTTGGAGCCCATAACAGCTGCACGTGCAGGCCATTGCACGCCATACACGGCTCAGAGTGACACAGCAACACGTCCGAAGACAGTTCGCAGACAGTCTTCATCTCCCTCCAAATGGTTGTGTACTAGCATGAGGTTAACTTCATGTTTTTCAAAATGTCTTATGAACACCATCTAAGCGTTTTCTTTCAGTCATTTCTTGTCCGCCTCCCCCCGTTTTTCAGGGGCCTCATTGTGAGGGTGGGGGGGGGGGGTCTAGGTGATTAGTCTCATTGCCCCTTACAAGCATGTCGTAAAAAGCGAATCTGCCTGAGAGGCGAGAAACCAACAGTCTGCCTACAATTCAGTCGGTTCTTCCAAATTCTGTGTTACTTTAACTGTAACAATCCAATTGATATTTTTCAATAAACTGAATAGAAGAGACGTTCGAACTTGGCATAAAACTAACGAAAGAGATTGCCGACTCTTTCTTTCTTTCTTTCTTTCTTTCTTTCTTTCTTTCTTTCTTTCTTTCTTTCTTTCTTTCTTTCTTTCTTTCTTTCTTTCTTTCTTTCTTTCTTTCTTTCTTTCTTTCTTTCTTTCTTTCTTTCTTTCTTTTTTCTTTCTTTCTTTCTTCTTTCATTCTTTCTTTCTTTCTTTCTTTCTTTCTTTCTTTCTTTCTTTCTTTCTTTCTTTCTTTCTTTCTTTCTTTCTTTCTTTCTTTCTTTCTTTCTTTCTTTCTTTCTTTCTTTCTTTCTTTCTTTCTTTCTTTCTTTCTTTCTTTCTTTCTTTCTTTCTTTCTTTCTTTCTTTCTCTCTTTCTCTCACTCTCTCTTTCATACACATACTCTCTTTCACTATCTTTCTGTCTCTCGATCCTTTCACGAATTTTTCGCTCTCTCCAACTTCCTTTACTTCGTCTCTTTCGTTCTTTTTGATTCTATCAGAGTACCAAAGGAAAAGTCTGACCTGTGTAGGGTTATGATCACGTTATGCCAGGAATGCAGAGAGTGGCCAGCGGGTGCTACCGAGGTGGAAGTCCAACAGTTGATTCACAACAATTCACGTGCAGATGATCTGATTATCTATACAAATGGTTCGGTGGTGAGAGAAGTTCGTAGCGAAAGCCAATGGATATCTTCAATGCAAGTCAGCCTAGTATACGATATCACAACATCTAGCATGAGAATGGAGGTGGAGGCGGTAACTGCAGCTGTCCGGTGGCTAGAGAACAAGATGCATTCACATTTTGTAATTGTAACAGACTCTGAAGGCATGCTGAGAAAGGTGAAGACAGGGATGCTTCGAGCAGAGTGGCAAGCTTTACTGGAAAGGTCACGGGTAGTGATTATACTTTGGATCTTTACTCCAGGCTATGCCGACAGATTGGATGGATCTGCATCACTGGGTGGTGAATTGATACATGAAAAAGCAGATGTGGTCAAGGCCCTTTGGAAACAAGCAAAGGAATCAGCAGAGAAACAAGATTATTATGGCCTGAACAGATTGAGGCAATTCGGTGTAACCAGAGGGTCTGGCCGGCTCACTACAATCAGAGGAAAGGCAAGACGGACTTTTAACCAGATTGTGACCCGTACTATTGGAAGTAGTATTGGAAGTTTGCGATCGCTGCTGAAGATGAGGACGGAGCACGCATGGGAAGCCCCGAGTGCGGTGATGTCAATTTTTGACTCAACTCAACTCAGCTCTCTTTCCTTTCTCTTTCAGTTTGCATCTTTCATTAATGTCCCACCTCATTTTCTCTTTCTGTCTGCATCTTTCATTAATGTCTCACCTCATTTTCTCTTTCATTCTGCATCTTTCATTAATGTCTCACCTCGTTTTCTCTTTCCGTCTGCATCTTTCATTAATGTCTCACCTCGTTTTCTCTTTCAATCTGCATCTTTCATTAATGTCTCACCTCATTTTCTCTTTCAGTCTGCATCTTTCATTAATGTCTCCCCTCATTTTCTCTTTCATTCTGCATCTTTCATTAATGTCTCACCTCATTTTCTCTTTCAGTCTGCATCTTTCATTAATGTCTCACCTCATTTTCTCTTTCAGTCTGCATCTTTTTTTAATGTCTCATCTCATTTTCTCTTTCAGTCTGCATCTTTCATTAATGTCTCACCTCATTTTCTCTTTCAGTCTGCATCTTTCATTCATGTCTCACCTCATTTTCTCTTTCAGTCTGCATCTTTCATTAATGTTTCCCCTTATTTTCTCTTTCAGTCTGCATCTTTCATTAATGTCTCCCCTTATTTTCTCTTTCAGTCTGCATCTTTCATTAATGTCTCACCTCATTTTCTCTTTCAGTCTGCATCTTTCATTAATCTCTCACCTCATTTTCTCTTTCAGTTTGCATCTTTCATTAATGTCTCACCTTATTTTCTCTTTCAGTCTGCATCTTTCATTAATCTCTCACCTCATTTTCTCTTTCAGTTTGCATCTTTCATTAATATCTCACCTCATTTTCTTTTTCAGTTTTCATCTTTCATTAATGTCTCACCTTATTTTCTCTTTCAGTTTTCATCTTTCATTAATGTCTCACCTTATTTTCTCTTTCAGTTTTCATCTTTCATTAATGTCTCACCTCATTTTCTTTTTCAGTTTTCATCTTTCATTAATGTCTCACCTTATTTTCTCTTTCAGTATATATATATATATATATGTGTGTGTGTGTGTGTGTGTTGACGTGTGTGTGAGTAAAGAGGCGCCGTAACCTGGAACCTCGTGCCCTATGTGTCATCTTATCCACTCTCTAAACAAAGGGCATGGGGAAACGCTGAGCACCTCCCCCTCCCTCACCTCCCCCTCCCTCACCTCCCCCTCCCTTACCTCCCCCTCCCTCACCTCCCCTCCCTCACCTCCCCCTCCCTCACCTCCCCCTCCCTCACCTCCCCCCTCCCTCACCTCCCCCTCCCTCACCTCCCCCTCCCTCACCTCCCCCTCCCTCACCTCCCCCTCCCTCACCTCCCCCTCCCTGACTCCTCTTTTATTTACAACGTGAAAACAGAAATATATGGGCGAAACGTCCCTCTCTAATTATGCATAAAGTTTCTCTTTCTAAGTTGTTGTTGATAACTTTCCAATTATTTCAAATTTATTATCATAATTTTTTGCCATTCAGTACATTATCATCATAATTATTTTGCCATCATCACTATTATTCATCATCATCATTCTCCCGTAACACTACGTGTCGTTGGGTCACCAGTTTCTGTTGACTGATCAGCTCTTTCCATGTTTGGCGGTCAGTTGCGATGGACCTTATGGTTGCATGTCTAAGGCCTGCCCAGGTAGTCAGGTTCTGTAAACAGGTCTTTCTTAGTCTGTCTTTTCTCCTCTTTCCCCTTACAAAGCCCTGCAGTATTGTTTTTGAGAGACCGTTAGACTTTATTAACTATCCATACAATTGCATTTTCACTGTAGTTTAGAAAGGCTAATAGTTGCCAGTTCAGAACATGTCTTTTAAACCAAATAGTTTTCTTGATAGGTGTCAGGAAGTTGCTACGCCATTGCTCTCCGTTACCGAATCACTAGGCCATTTTGTTCCGTAAAATGCCTTTACCAGGCCATAGGTTAGTTGCGTATCTTTTACAGGACGTTGCAGAACTAACCTCAACAGCCCCTAGCTGTTGTGTGGTTTTTCTAGGCAAATTTACATCCAGTAGTTTGCCATTTACCAAGCCATAACTGGCTTTTAATTCACTTGCACATAACACACTACTTGCAACTTAAATTTACAACTGTAACTTGCTCTTCCGCGACCCATCTTTCACTGCTTACAGGTACTGTTGTTTTGGTTTTGATCTCTCCACAGAAATGTAAGAAAATTACCCCCCCCCCCCTTACGTCCCCCCTCCGCCCCTAAAATTATCAGCTGAGAAACTGTATGTGGCCCATACACATGTGGCTTATTCAAGTGTAAATGCGGTAGATATCCAACGACGCCATCCAGGCTTGCAACTGCAACATGCTTGACTGACTGACTGACTTTCTACCCCACCAGGACATCACACAAGCGATAAACACCCGATGACACAAAGTGCCAACATGTGGGTGAGGATAACCGTGGAGAGGTCCCAGAAACCGCGTTGAGACAATTGGCCACATTTATGGCCTGCATATATTGCGGCCCCGGCAAAAGCCAGAGTGGGGCTTCAAAGAACAAAAAATTACTTCCTAAAAAAGGACGTAAGGAGCATTACTGCAACATGCTTGCAGAGACCAAGTTAATTTGACAGTCACCATACATTGGAGCCAGAAAGTAGATCCCAGTTTTTCTGGACAAATGAAGCTGGTCTTAAACCATGTCTGACGCCAATTGCTTTCTCGCGTGACTCAACGTGTCTCAACTCATTTATTTTCCCTGCCCAATTTTGCCGTGCTATTTTTGTTTAATTTGTGGTTTTCCTGGTTATGTCTGGAAACTTTTTGGGCCTCGTTTCGATTTCTGACTATTTCGTTCATTTCATGCCTGTATCTTGAGATACCCTTTTTAATCTGATACCCGGTGATCATCGCTGGAGCTGCGAAGTTCCTGCTTTGTGCGAAGGAATGAAACTGGTGTAGGGAGACCGACCAGTGTCTTATTGTAACCCTTAGTACTAGCCAGTGGTTACTTTAGCTCTTTCTACATACAAGGTATATATAAGTTAAGTAAAGATCCCCTTTCACGCCTTTAGGCGCATCGGGCATATGGGAAGAGCACCCATATTTTTACAGACAAATCGGCACTAGATGGTAATGTGGTCAGCATTACACCAGCATTCTTTACTTCCCCAGAACATACATCCTAGTATCTATTTTAGGCTGGGTCGACTGCGACGCCCCACCAGGTATATAGACAAGTTATGAATAATTAAAGGCATCGGTTTCATAGCCGTCTGAAAGATCTGAGAGGAGGAGAACGGTTGAAATGAGGAAGGTCATGGGTGGAACTAGCTGAAGATACCGTCGGGACGACCATCCGTCAATCTGATACATGGGGAGAACGGGAAGGGGGGAGGAAGCAGGAATGGATCGACACGAACATCCCCAACAGCAGTTTCCATCAGGTTCATTATCATATCTGGGAGAGAATGTAGAGAGTGTTGTAACGGTATGGCAGAATTAGAGCTGCCGCAACTGATAAATGAAAATGCTCGGCTAGGTGGCACACAAGTGTACACCGGTGGTTCTGTTCATCGGAGGGGGTAAGGGGGGAGAAGGGGGGGGGGGGGAGATGGGTAAGATTTGGCTGGGGATTTTCGCCTAGAATTAAGGAAAAGATTGAAGCAGAACAAAATAGAGCTTTTTTTTTTTTAATTTACAACTTCAAACTTCAGGACTGAGTTGGAGTCAATCATTGCAGCTCTAAAGTGGATAGCAGAAGACAAAAATTACCACAGGAATTATTGTGCCTTTTCTTCTTTTTGGGGTTCACCGTCTGTATACTCAGGCGAAAAGTTCTGGTTGTTCGTCCACTCTCTAGGCTTTAGTCTTGTTCTAGAACCGGAGTTTTACAGATATCACTTACTTGTATGTAGATTGCTGGTCCTTTGCCTCTCAGTTCAGATGCACTCAAACTTTGACAATTAGTTGAATCTTACGACATGCTTGTTGGGAAGTAGTGGGTAAATTGTTGTTTCCCCTCAATTCATTCATTATTTATCCTGTTGGGTCATTACATGTCACATAGGGCTCTAAGTCTATTCCTCAAATCCGCTCTATCTTGTGCAATTAGCTCAATTTCATGCAGCTTCGGCCTGGTGATTCTCTTGTGGTTTCTTTCCAGAATTTGCCCAGTGTAGCGCCATTTTCTCTGTCTTGTAACTCTTGATACTTGTGGTTGCCGAGACATTTCTCTTATTTCTTAACTCCTTTTGAATTCATCCCATTTCATTTGTTATCCTTTTTCCTCAGACGTTTGTTTTCGAATGCATTTGACGTTCGTCCATTGTCTTTAGTGGTTCTGCACTCTCACTTGCATTAGTTGAAAGTGAAACAACATTAGTATTAAAAACTACGTAGCTTGGTTTTAAAACTACAATTCAGAGTTTCATATTTTGTTATTCCCTCGCGGGAGTCGCCGTGGCCGAGCGGCTAGACGCTCGTCGTGGATCGGAGCCCGACTTTTTTCAAAAAATGATCATGGCTCCCAGGTCAACTCAGCCTTGAGTGGGTACTGGGTGCAGTCCCGGGAAAGTAAAGGCGGCCGGCGTGATGCTGAACCACATCACCCATATTGTGCCGATTGGTCTATAAAAATATAGGTCTAGCCCGATATGCCCAATACGCATAAAGGCGTGGAAAAGGGTCCTTTACTTTACTAATTTCATTCCCTCACAATAGGACTTTGGTAACCCCATGGGGAATTACTGGATTTGATTCTCAGTCCCCCGTGTGGGTTCCGGGGTCCCCATTGTGGGGAAAACAAGAATAGACCCACTGCCTCCCCAAAAGCATGTCGTAAGAGTCGACTAATTGGGGAGCTTCCTTTGAAGTCGGAGTGCATCTGCCGGAGAGGCAAGGAACCAACAGTCTGTATTCAAGAGAATGAAATCTGTAAAACTGATGCACACGCAACACTCTGGTTCTGGAGCAGGACTGCAGTTCAGTAGTGGACGATCAACCAGAACTTTTCGCCAGAGTTTACAGTTGGTGAACGAAGAAGAAGAAGAAGAAGATTCTCAGTCGGTATTGTGTAGGATTCAAAGTAGCAAGTGTGGCGTGAGTGGATACCAAGCATCACTACGTCAACATTCCATGGAATCAAGTGGATTTACTGGCTGGGAAATGCCAGAGTGCGAGGGAATGAAAGAGCAGATTTTTTCTGGCTGCAATGCCATAGCTAGGGGAACACTCTTCTTGGACAAGAGAGGCATTGTGAAAACCATTGATGAACGAATGCTGATAGAAGGCATGAGGTTAGATAAAATACAATGTGTAAGAATGTGCGAACGAGGAACTAGGAGTGGTATCCGGCAGGGACGGGCGTATGAGAGGAGGGAAAATCAGTGTGGCTACCATCTACATTCTCCTCCGTAAGACATTTGCTGTGCGGGAGACGGAGCATCTGTGGGCATGCCCTGGTGTTCTATGATGTCGAATCCTAAATCAGTAACCAGTACATACAGAGATATTCTTCGTTTAAGCCACCGGAATGTGAATTTGAAAATGACGTGAAAAGGATTCAAAAACAATTAAAAAGACAAGTCTGATAGCAGCTGATAATACTGCAGCAACCTTTTGTGATGAGATACAGTAAGAAAGGCATGCTTTCGTTAGTTAGTTAGTTAGTTAGTTAGTTAGTTAGTTAGTTAGTTAGTTAGTTAGTTAGTTAGTTAGTTAGTTAGTTAGTTAGTTAGTTAGTTAGTTAGTTAGTTAGTTAGTTAGTTAGTTAGTTAGTTAGTTAGTTAGTTAGTTAGTTAGTTAGTTAGTTAGTTAGTTAGTTAGTTGCGCATCATTTTTAGGACGTTGCAGAGCCAACCTCAGCATTTTATGTGTGTGTATGGCTGTTATGGTTTTTTGTGTGTGGCAAGTTTACGTCCAGTAGTTTGCCCATTGCTTGCTAGATGGTCGGCTCTCGATACCACTGTCGAGACCACCGAAGGCGGGTCTAGTGCCAAATTGTTTTCCTTAGAGTAACCAATACACTTTTAATTGGCTGCAATGCTTCTAAACACTGCTGACGTCAACAGGTGTTAATTTATGTGTCTGTCTGTCTGTCTGTCTGTCTGTCTGTCTGTCTGTCTGTCTGTCTGTCTGTCTGTCTGTCTGTCTGTCTGTCTGTCTGTCTGTCTGTCTGTCTGTCTGTCTGTCTGTCTGTCTGTCTGTCTGTCTGTCTGTCTGTCTGTCTGTCCGTCCGTCTGTCTGTCTGTCTGTCCGTCCTTCCTTCCGTCTCTTGTCTGTCTGCGCCAGGGCGGACTCTAACCCAAGACCTTCAAGCTGACAGATAAACGACTAGCCACTGCACCACTATTTCTCCCCAAGCCACTGATGTACATCTGTCATTTTCTTTGAAGTCAGGCCTCTGTGAGAATGAAGATGTTTCTGGGGTCATCTTCAGAGAGAAGGGCGGCCAAGACTGGCTAACAAGCGTCCGCTGTATCGTGAGTGACGTGCGCTGGAGTACAATCTGTTTTCCTTGACAACTCCTTATTTTAACCGCTGTATTCCCAGACATTCATGATCAATCACTTGTTGTCACATTAGATCCCAGTCTACACTGTCTGTCTGTCACTTCTGTCTTGTCTGTCTTCCTTAATGCTCTAACTCGGTTAGTCTGTCTATTCAGAATTACTTCGTATTTCCATGTATTCGTTGTGTGCGAAGTAAGCTAAATTATTTCATTACTTATTACTTAATTTTTTTTTTGGGGGGGGGGGGGGGGGCGGGGGGGGGGGGGTCGGGGGTCTGTGTCTGGGTGTCTGTCTGAATGAGGCATCCGAATTCTGTTATACCGAACGGTTTGACACGCAGTGGGGTGATATTAAGACTGATTGAACCAACTAACTAATAAAAAAGAATAAATAAATTTCTAACTACCTATTACAATTTCCTGGGACCGTATATAAAAAAAAAAAAAACCTTTGATTGTTTTATTTGTTTTATTAAATTTTTTTTTTAGAAACAGGTATCTCAAAGTTATTACCAAACTATATAACAAATTAAACAAGTGATTTCGCATGCGTTTTAGGTGAACTATGTAACAATTTGTATCGTGATGGGTTTCCCTGCAAGTGATTTCTCATGCTATATCAGGCTGTCAGTCATCACAAACGCCCCACCCCCCCCCCCGCCCTTTTCCCCCTCCATAACTACTCCCTTTCTGTACCAGTGAAATCCACACAAAATGCTCATCATGTGGAAAGTTTCAGCAAAATCCAACGGCTCGCACACGCAACAAATACATATGGCAGCCGCCAGAAGCACCGACAACAACATTCTGCTACTAAAATTGCAGTTCATAGCTGATGGAAGCAGCAGTCACGACAGATCAGCACAAGCACACGCATTTCTACATGTGGCCCGCCACTAATTATGTTTTTTCGCCTTCAGCTCGTCTGTTGTCCCATCCAGTTTCCGGCTGGGGGTTGAAACTCCAGTGATTACTGGAGAGAACTTTGTCAGCCGCGTGAAGATGAGTAAGGGTTGAGAATCTGAGGCTAAGATACATCCATTAATAGTCTCGTACTGCTGATCATTGCTCCGTTAGCATTAAGTGGATTCTCACACGTTTAGACCTAATAATTTAGCAAAGTACAACTAAATAAGTGCTTATAAACCTGGTTTCTCATAGGTTGCAACCAACATATGCAGTAACAAGTCAAGCGGCTGGAGTATACTAAATATTACTGGTTACCACCTCCACCTCATCTAATCAAGTGGTCTCCATCATGGGTGATTGGGGGAGGGGGGGGGGGGAGGGGCTAAAACAAGGGGGCCTGAAACAAGTCGGAAAATGAGTGCATTTGTTCTTGTAATAATCCGATTTGTTAACTTTCTTTTTTTCCAGTTTAATTACAAATAAAATATTGTTAACACTATTTATATAACAAAAAAACACACACACACGCGCGCGCGCACACACACACAAACACACACACACAGAGGGAGGGAGAGAGAAAGCTAAATACGTTTTTGTTTTTATAAGCAGTTTGTACATCTATTGTGAAAAATCTAATGAATATGAAAAAATGAATTTAATTATAGATTAAGAACACATACTTTTTTTTTTGGGGGGGGCCCTTTTTATTATGGTGGCGAGAGAGGGGGTAATGGGGCTCTTACCGGGGGGGGGGGGGGGGCTAAAACAAAGTTTCAACACCACTGATCCCTTTCTTTGATTTCACCTTTTCCTCGCGTGGGTTCCAGAAACCCCTTTCAGGGAAAAACATAATAAACCCACTCCCACCCCCTTTTTTCATCTCGCAAGCTATGTCGTAAAAAGGTGACTAGTTAAGATTTTACTGAAAGCGGATGTGTCCAAAAGTGCAGATATCGCAGGATAACTGTAACCAACAACACGCCCCAACAGCTCGTTTAAGGTCGGGCGCAGACAAAAAGAAGAAGAATGAGGAGGAGGAGGAGGCGGAGGCGAAAAAGGAGAAGGAGCAGGCGGAGTGGGAAGAGAATAAGAAGTTTTTACCTTTCACACGATTCCCTTAACCATAAGGTCCCACCACGGCACCCAAAAAGACCTTAGTCGCCCCTCCCCCTTTTTTTCGATGTCTACTCCCCCATCTAGCGTCTCAGACATCCTTCAGGCGAGAATTCCTAATCCCTAACCCCCATAAACACTATAATTAAAGAGATCGCACAACGACCCGTGGCAAATCCCACTAGAAGCCATTAAACCTCCCCAACCCTGGACTGGGAACCTGTTGACCCCTAGGGTCGCTGGGTCTTGGGTGCTGCCATCTGGATCATTTAAGCCTGGAGACGGCATGCAGGCGCACGTCAAGTCGCCATCAGTTCCGTGTTCGTAGGCTCGTGCGGAACGCAATTGTTCGGGACTGGAGTTGAGCTGATGGTCTTGTCAATGGGGCGAATCTCGTGTTCGATTTCTTATGGTGTTATTTGTGACTGTCTGTTGAGCTCGTGTTTCATTTCTTATGGTGTTATTTGTGACTGTCTGTTAAGCTCATGTTTCATTTCTTATGGTGTTATTGATGTCTGTCTGTTAAGCTCATGTTTCATTTCTTATGGTGTTATTTATGTCTGTCTGTCAATCTCATTTTTCTATTTATTATGGCTGTATTGATGTCTGTCTGTCAATCTCATGATCGATTTATTATGGCTGTATTGATGTCTGTCTGTCAGTCTCATGTTTCATTAATTATGGCTGTATTGATGTCTGTCTGTCAGTCTCATGTTTCATTAATTATGGCTGTATTGATGTCTGTCTGCCAGTCTCATGTTCCATTAATTATGGCTGTATTGATGTCTGTCTGTCAATCTCCTATTCGATTGTTTATGATATTGTTTTTTGTTTTCTCTTTGTCAATCACATGTTCGATTCCTTACATTATTTATGTCTGTTTTTCAATCTCATGTTAAATGCCTTATGGTTGTATTTCTGTCTGTCTGTTATGTTTTATTCTTTATGATTTTATTTTTTCTGCCTGTCAACCTCATTTTCGATTCCTTATGATAATATTTATGTCTGTCTGCCAATATAATGTTCGATTCCTTATATTTTTTATGTCTGTCTGTCAATCGCATGTTTAATTTTTTATGATTTTATTTTTTTGTGTCTGTCTGTCCGTCCGTTCATCCACCTGTGTCTCTCTATGTCTATCTGTCTGTCTGCATTTCCGTCTGTGTGACTGCTCATCTATCAACCTTTAACTGTCTGTATCCATTTGTGTATTTGTACAAATGTATCCCTCCGTCTATCTATCTAATCTATCTATCTATCTATCTATCTATCTATCTATCTATCTATCTATCTATCTATCTATCTATCTATCTATCTATCTATCTATCTATCTATCTATCTATCTATCTATCTATCTATCTATCTATCTATCTATCTATCTATCTATCTATCTAATCTATCTATCTATCTATCTATCTATCTATCTATCTATCTATCTATCTATCTATCTATCTATCTATCTATCTATCTATCTATCTATCTATCTGTCTGTCCGTCCGTCAACCTATTGGTCCGTCCATATGTCTGTCTGTCTCTCTGTCTATCCTTCTCTATGTGCTTGTATCTCCCGTGGCGATATTGCACGGCTTTGAGGTCCATGTACTGAGTGGGAGAACAACCATGCGTGAATGCAGGACAGTTGCTATCCATTCACCAGCTTAGACAGACTCCTTTTTCCATGAATTCAGACAACAAAATACCATTTCTGATCGTACTGTAAGCATCTCAAAGCTAAGAGCGGCCATTACCGTCTTTTGACAATTCTGGATCCCCTCAAGAACGTAAAGAAGACAAAGAATGCTATTCACTACGCAGACTCGTAGATCTCCACCTATGGACGGGGTTCGGTCATGACGTCACTAATGTATGTGATCTATGCCCCACCACGTGTCAATCCCCGGTCATTCTCCTGCGTGTCTCGTCATGGATGCCGTCTTCACGGTTCAGTTCGTCAGTAATATGCCTCTGGAGAAATCTAGAATTGCCCTAACGTGGCTAATACCCCTGAGTCCACTATTTCACGGTTTGTAGGCTCCCCCTGCAAAGCGATTTCTAATTGTCTCCGCTTTTTCTGAAGAACTGCAGAATTACCTTAACAGGCCGCGAGCAGGGTTCCACTTTTTTCCTCGGTGTCTGCGACTTAGATGCTATGAACATAGTTTCATAATTTTGACGTTATGGTTTCGATTCAAAGGGTGTCAATTTTTAACTACGTCGGTTTGATTACAATGGCATGCGCGTTGATAGGTTCAGAAAGTAATGCAGTGGCGAGGCGTGATCACTTCGCACATATACACGTTTAAAGTAAAAGATTACATTAGAGAGTGTATCACGTAAAATTTCTCCGTCATCGCTTCTCTGTTGACAGTATGCGTGCTAAGCCAGCATCATAGTACTAGTGACGGGCAGAATTCACACGTTACAGTTTCCGCATGAGCGGCGTAAGCATGCAGCGGGCATTCTTTTCGCGGTGTTCGAAACATAAACCGAGTTTCAAATTTGTAATAAATAGTAAAAAGTGGTGTAGCGTCTCGACGCTCGCCTACGGATCGGAAGGTTGTGGATTCAGATCGGACTTTTTTTTTTTTTAATGACCTGGCTCCCAGGTCGATCCAGCCTTAGGTATGTATGAGGTACAGTCAGATGCGGGCGGATGTTGACGCCACATTTTACCGATTTTCAATAATGTAAAAATAATCTAGCCTATGTGCCCAGCCCGGGGTAAAGGATCCAGCGTTACTTACATTACTTACTTAAGTAATAGTGCAATAAGGTAGTTCGTTAGCAAATGGACAAAAAACAAAAAACAACCAACAAAAACAAAAAAAATCTAAGCGGCTGTTACAACCTTTACATGCACGTATCCCCACTGAAGTACAACCTTACGGAAAAAACAAAAAACACAAACAAACAACCAAAAAAACATGGACCGTAACATTGAAACTAGTATTACGCCCCCGAGTACCAAACAAAAAACCAGTTTAAAGACATTAAAACCCAGCGGTTCTTAACATGTGGGTCCTGACCCTTTTGGGGGGTGGAAGACCATTTCACAGAAGTCGCCTAGGATCATCGGAAAACACATGTTTACTGAAGATACGAAGAAGCAACGAAACTAATTTTATGTTTGGGGTGGGGGGGGGGGGTGGGGGTCACCACAACATGAGGAACTGTATTAGAGGGTCACGGTATTAGGAAGGTTGGGAACCTCTGCCCTGAACCCATCCCAGACGCCACCTGTCCTCCCTTGTCCTATACGACACTAGCAGTTAGTAAAATGCAGTTGGTAAAATGCAGATGCTGAAGAAAACAGTTTAATAGACAGTTTGGCAATTTGGAATTCAGAGTTTCCTTCCATAGAACCTTGTTGTTTTCAGGATTTCCATAGAAAATGACGTAGTAAAAGAAAGGGCTACAGCAGCCTAATGTAACTTGCAGTCATGTTCGGTTTTCCACGTTGAATGAAGATAAAACAAAAAAGTACTGCATGCAAACCTATGGGAAAACGTACTGGGGATAGGAGAAGGGGATGTGGGGGGGGGGGGGGGGGGGGAGATGGGTGTTTTCCAGAGTCATTCGCCTTTCTGGAAAAATTCTAGAAGCTCTGTCGAGTTCCCAGAAATCTGTGGGACTATATCATTCTTTTGACATTCGGAGGCAAAACAACAATAATAACACCAAACAGTCACGACGTAGCCACAGTAAGATCTGCATAAGCCAACCTCTGCATGTGCTAATGCATCAATCGCGATCCCTGAACTGCTTCCTCGCCTGATCTGCCGTGACTTTCTAAACACTTCTTGAGGCTGTGTTGCCTGTAGGAATAAACTCCACAGGGGAGCATGTACAGCAGGGATCTACCAATCGTCAGTAGAAGTAATCTCTCGGCCCACGAGCTCCTAGACGTTTTTAGAGAGTGGGCCCACCTGAGTTCATGAAGCTCAAGGTTGGTTTCCCTGCTGCACGAAATTACCGGATGGTGTTCGGATAGGACAGGACTACTTGGTGATTTTGCAGAAGGTACTGTGAGATAAGAAGTCGTCGCCGTAGCATAATTAGAGCAGTCTGCATACCTGGACGACCGAGCGACACGATTGGTATACAGGACACATGTTGGACTTTTGTTAGCAGGTGGCAGAGGAACACTGGCAGACAACTCGGACACGATGGACTTTCAAGTGATGAGAAACTCTTTTCCACTAGACACCTGCACCAGCTCACCGAGGCCCGTCCCCTACGTTGTTCCGTTGCGTCCAGAGCCAGCTCGAGGCCCTCTCAGCAACCTCGCCCAGCCATTTAAGTGTCCGTTTCCGTTAATTACCGCGCAATCCTAGTTCTTTAACCACATTGTAGAGCGAAGTGGAGACGAGACCTCTCGCTCCCACTTCGACGGCAAAGACACGTACTGTGTACGCCTCGTCTCTCCCCAGACCGGCTGCTAAATCACAGTATTTCTCGAGCTTATACATGTGATTTTCGTCCATTCGCGACTCATACGGGACGGTCAGCTCAATCAGGAGGAGCTGCCGTTTCTCCGCAGAGTGGAGAACTATGTTAGGTCGCAGGCCGGTCTTCCGAATTAACTCAGGGTACCTTTCATGGCCCGGCAGATCAACCGCCAGTAAGCAGTCCCTCGCAGAGTCTAGCATAGATGGATCGAATGCGCCTTGGTTGATCTTACCTTTTTGAATCTGCCTAGCCTTGAGGAAGCGTATGGGGACGATGGTAGCACTGGCCCTCGTATTAGCCCCCCCCCCTCCCCCATCCTAGCCTGGTCAACAACAGCTGCCAACTCTTTTAGCACCTTGTTGTGGCGCCAGGTGTATCGGCCTTGACCTAGGGCTTTCCTGCATGCGGACAGAACGTGTTCTAACGTTTGCTTCGCTTTGCACAGCGGGCAAGTCGGATCGTTAGTGGCAGACCACTTGACCATGTTAACACCGGACGGTAATACATCGTACGCCGAACGAACGATAAAGCTCAGTCGCAGCGGGGTCATTCGCCAGATCTCACCCCATGTGAGTACTCTTGGCAATGCGCTCTCCAGGCTGACCCAATGGCCCTGCTGCGACTGCTGGGTTGCTTTCTGGAAACGAACCTCGTTTTCGTTGTCCCTAACTTGTTGTATCACCATGTCTCATCGTTCTTTGGCTGTGACTTTGGACCACCAATTGACCTTCCCGTGACCCATGCCTCGACTATCGGTTTGAGTGTATCCCAATATTTCCTTCAATTTTAGTGCATTCTGGGCAGATTCGATCGCATCGAGGACTCTCCATTTCTGACCAGTCTTTACAGCGGGCTAGACAGCGATGACATTTGGGTCTGAAGACTCGCGCAAGAGCATGGCGAGTCTTACTTTGCCGACTTTAAACTCTTCGGTTATCGATTTGAACGGGAGTACCAGCTTAGCCTGCTTGCAATACAGAGCCACGTCGGTCAGACAAGGCGGTGCACCAATCCACTTTCTTAAGGCTGTGTTGATTTTCCTCTCCATCGTCTCCACTGCAGTCATCGTCACCTCGTAGACTAACAGCGGCCAGAGGAGCTTTGGAGTCAACATGAATTGGAGACACCAGACCTTGAACTTCCCGATCAGCCTGCTACGCTCGATCGCGAGCAGGCCTGTAGCCAGTGACTCGCCTCTATCAGATAACTTCGAACTCGTAGACGCGACTAAGGCTCTTCACCGGTTCCTCGAGAACCGTAGGGATCTTATTCATTGCCACCGTAAAACTGATTGCCGCCACCCTTGCCTTTACCACACACAGGAGTCGCCATCCACACACGTTGAAATGGCAGCTTTCCCTTATTTAACCCTTCATGTCATCGAAACACCCAACTGATGTATATTCCTGTCCTTTCAGTTGGTTTGCTTGTATAACTTACTGTTTCTATACAATTATTTCACTAATATACCTTCTCCTTAAATTAAACAAAAAAGTAAAGACGCTTTTCCACTCCTTTAGGCGTATAGGGCATATAGGCCTAGACCTTTATTTTTGATAGACCACTCGGCACAAGATGGGTGATGTTGTCAGCATCACGCCTTCCGCCTTCAGTACTACTATTTTACTTATCTATTTACTGCCCATTACATCTATTTCACTTTATGGTACAAGTCTTTCGTGCACGAGTTTCCATAAAGACATCACAATACCCTGTCGCCAGAGATGAAGTACTGTGTCGATTCCTTTATAAGCAGCACAGCTCTATGATGTTTTGTGCAGCTTGGTAACTAGGGCAGCACTTGTAGAAGCCGCTATCATCATCATCATCATCAGGTGCCTTGCCGACTGGTGTGGGCGATCATGCCTCTCCACATTCTGCGATCTCCTGCAGCATGTATCAGCTCATGTGCTGACACACCTCCATGCCATGCAACAAGACTGTCAAGAATCTTCTCTCGTTGTCTTCCTCTATCCCTCCTTCCACAGATCTTTCCAGTTGTCACAACATGTTCTATTTTTCTCTTGGCCGAAAAATGACGACTGTCTCCTTCTGATGTCTGTGATAAGTTGTCTTCGGGCTCTCGCCTCTTTCAAAACCTCTTGGTGATTCTTTTTGGCTGTCTAAGATATTCTAAGCATTCTCTGTAAAACCGCATCTCTGAGGTCTCAAGAAATTGTTTGGCCTGCCTACCGATTGTCTAGGAATCTTAGCCATATGTTAAAACTGGATGTATGTAGCAAGCAAAAGCAGCCGTTACACTTGCCCTAAATACAGCTTCTTGAGAGCGTAGGCTGGTTATCTGGGTTTTGACGTATCCGATGACCATCCAGAAGGCCACGATCCGAGTCTCAGTTGTTCCCACCTTCAGGCAGTAACCCTGAAAAGACGAAAAAGCCAGTCTGTCAGTAGATGTTCTGGTACTGGACGTTTGGCTCAGTCTTCCACGAGGTCCCTTAAAATTCCCAGTGGCCTGTTGCAAGAGAAATGGTAGCATCTTGTCCGATTAACAGCGTGTGCTATGTTGTAATTTCGGCTTTCATCAACTATGAACTATATCTTCACTTTGTTGTTGCAATTTTGGCCTTGTGCATCTAATGCTTGTGTTTGCTGTTGGCCTTCCTAAGACCGCAGTCGGTGACAATGTTTCTCCACAAGCTACAGTGAGTGACATTCTGTGTGGTTTTCGGGGCACAGGAACGGAGCAAATATGAGCTGACCGATTACCTGTAAATTCAGCACCCTGTCAAAAACAATTAGCGCTCCATGTAAAGTGCAGTGCATCACTGTACAAGCAACACGGCGGCTTTCACAACACGTGTTTCCTTACTGTGCAAACCTGAGAACAATATAGCTAGAATATCTTGGCATTGGAACCAACATGGGCATAGAATAAGGGCAGACCAAAAAACACATGGGGAAAGGAGCTCGAGAGTTACGTTAAAAAGATAAGAGGACGTTGGGTGAGATGCATGCAGTAGCAAAGGGTTGAATGATTGGCTCATGAACAGTAAACTATTCGTGTCAGTTACTGTATGTACTGTCCTTTTGTTGATACACAAATTATTAGCCAGACAAGAATTGAAGTCCGAGTCTACCATTATCTTTCGTCCTTATTGTGAGGACATTTTTCGTTATTTGAAGCCCTAGTCTGGCTTTTGTCAGGGACCGCAATATAGCCTGGCCATAAATGTGGCCTAAACGCTGAACGCGGTTTCTGGGACCTCTCCACGGTGATCCTCAC
This sequence comes from Candidula unifasciata, assembly GCA_905116865.2. Taxonomy (NCBI): domain Eukaryota; kingdom Metazoa; phylum Mollusca; class Gastropoda; order Stylommatophora; family Geomitridae; genus Candidula; species Candidula unifasciata. Next base: position 36,627 of record CAJHNH020001206.1, on the reverse strand, counting down.
ATGGTGGCACATTGTGTCATCAGGTGTTTATCGCTTGTGTGATGTCCTGGTAGGGTAGAAAGTCAGTCAGTCAGTCCGAGTCAGTAAGCTGTAGCCTGAGAGCTAAAGCACTGGGAAAGTGCTGTTGTACTACTCACCCACCACAAGAGTGCTGCGAGTCAGTCAGAGTCCGAGAGAAAGATAGACAGAGCGAGCGAGCGAGAGAGAGAAAGAGAGAGAGAGAGAGAGAGAGAGAGAGAGAGAGAGAGAGAGAGAGAGAGAGAGAGAGACCAAGTCAGGGTTAGAGTCAATATCTCTCTAGTGAGACAGACAGAGTGTTGAGAAACCATCAGACAGCCAGGTCTGTGTAATGGTTTCGTGGAGACAGACGGAGTACCGTGCAACTATCAGGCATCAATGTCTGAGTAAGGGTTGTGGGTACGGGACGGATCCAGCCTACCGTGCAACTATCAGGAATCAAGGTCTGAGTAAGGGTTGTGATTGCGGTACGTGTTGGAAGTATAGTCCCGCTAGTGAAGTAAGGCCAAGGGGACTGGATGCTCCAATAGTGACTGTTCTGGTTGACGGCGCAAGGAGACGTAGGATCACTATGGAAACAGAACAGTAGGGCATGCCGAAGAGAGCTGTGTGCTATAGGGGACGAGTGTTAGAAGTCCTGTCGGTCATCGGAGTCCTTTGATAGGCGGATGTGCTGTGTGCCCATGCTGGAGAACGAGCAAGTGAAGTTCGTTTCCAGTGAGCCGTTGTTGTCCGCTAAAGTAATATTAAGGTCCAGTTGATAGGAGAGTTTTCCTGTTCTTCTGTACAGCCAGCCCAGAGTTGTGGGAAGCTGTAGACCTTTGGAGCTGTAGTGGTCAGGGAGAGGATGCTACAAGTTGAGAAAAAGTGAGGACAATATAGACTAGGTGCGAATGCCAATTAGGATCAATATCTACGTCTCTGAATAAGCTGTTTTGTTGATATCAGGGCTTTTGTATACCCTCTTGTGTTCTGTCGAATAAATATGCTATATGACGGAACTACTGTCGTCGAGTCCTGCTTCAAGAGTGTGGGAACGGAAGTTATATTTGTAGACACTTGGGAGTGTGTTGATTAGTGTGTAACTCAGATGGCAAACAACAATTATATATTTGATTTCTTGCATCGCGATCGCCTTATAGCTGAATGTATACCCAGTAGGCTAGTTTGCTTTCTCGAACGATCTTCATATATCTAACTGTAAGAGTTAGCATCAGTGACATCAGCTCTAACAAGCTAGACTACTCGGTCCATAATATAGAGGATCTATGTTTACGTATTTGTTATTACCGTTTAAATGTTGTCCAATATAGTGTTGTTGGACTACTGAGGTCTGCAGGAACCTGTAGGTTTAGCTCATGCCCCCCTCCCCACCCTCTCCTTTCTTCCGTCCCGCCACACATACACACACATACACACTCACACAGAAGTAACGATCCCTTTTCACGGGAAAGGGGGAGGGGGTGGTGGAGAGCTTAACCTACTGTTTGCTTTCTCTAACAATGTTCATACAGTTAACTGTGAGAATTAACATCAGTGACACCAGCTCTAACAATCCTATTCTGTGAAATAAGCCCCCGACCCCAACCTATTTGTCTCCTACTGGCTTACAGATTTTCTAGGAGTGACTGGGAGCGACACTCGAGAGGTCTATGCCTAATAAAGTTAGTTGCATATCTTTTGGTGGCTGTTTTCCAAGGCAAATATTTTACGTTAGTAGTTTGCACTGCACGGTCAGCTCTAGCGTACCACTATCGAAACTAACGCAAGACAAATCGTCCGCACTTGGAATCGAACTCGGGACCCCGGCATTACGAAGTGCGTTAGCAACGACTAGGCCTCAGACGTCGACAAGCACAATAAAGTGCGTCATAGCAAATATATGCAATAATATATTGGACAACATTTAAAACGTTTTAACAAGTACGTGAATAGAGAGCCTCTATATAATGGACCGAATAGTCCGATTATAATATTTATATTAAAATTGTGTGTGTGTTTGTGGAGTGACCGGGAGGGGGTGGGGGAAGAGGTAACCTGCAGGTTCCAGTAGACCTGCTTTCTAATTCAGCCCTCTGTGGTAAAGTGAGAAGACATCTCCTGGGAATAGAGAGTTAACTTTCCCTCATGCCCGTCACTGAAATCAACGTCCTACAAACCCACTCATTTGTCTTTTGCTAGTTTCCTGTTGAACAGATCACACCGACTGGATGGTAGGCGTATACTGTCTCCTGTTCTATAATATCTAGTTACAAGTAACTAAAAACGTTTACCCAAAAGCTGCCATTTCAGACACATCAATGACCAGTTTACAAAGAAGAGTGTCCAAGAAAGGACTCGCTCCAAAAAGTCTCATCTAGGCCCTGGATATCTTATCATGTGAACCTGCCATTAATCTCCAACCACCTGGCTTCGTCTAGACCTCTTTTTTGATTTTCTTTCCGATATAATTATAATAAGAGGGCTAAGAGAGAATTACTTCTGACGTAGATATAGACGTACTGTAAGGCTAAGAGAGAATTACTTCTGACGTAGATATAGACGTACTGTAAGGCTAAGAGACAATTACTTCTGACGTAGATATAGACGTACTGTAAGGCTAAGAGAGAATTACTTCAGACCTATATATAGGCGTACTGTAAGGCTAAGAGAGAATTACTTCTGACGTAGATATAGGCGTACTCTAAGGCTGTGAGAGAATTACTTCTGACGTAGATATAGGCGTACTGTAAGGCTAAGAGAGAATTACTTCTGACGTAGATATAGGCGTACTGTAAGGCTAAGAGAGAATTACTTCTGACGTAGATATAGGCGTACTGTAAGGCTAAGAGAGAATTACTTTTGACGTAGATATAGGCGTACTGTAAGGCTAAGAGAGAATTACTTCTGACGTAAATATAGGCGTACTGTAAGGCTAAGAGAGAATTACTTCTGACGTAGATATAGGCGTACTGTAAGGCTGTGAGAGAATTACTTCTGACGTAGATATAGGCGTACTGTAAGGCTGTGAGAGAATTACTTCTGACGTAGATATAGACGTACTGTAAGGCTAAGAGAGAGGCGGTAGGTAGAAGAAAAACGTAGGAGACATAGGCCGTGGTGGAAGATGGTGGAAGATGTAGAAGAAGGATTCCAAGTCAAGAAAGCTGAGCACGAAGGAAGAAGGATTAGGAGGAAGAGGAGGAGGTGGTGGAGAGGAAGAAGAAGAAGAAGAAGAAGAAGAAGAAGAAGAAGAAGAAGAAGAAGAAGAAGAAGAAGAAGAAGAAGAAGAAGAAGAAGAAGAAGAAGAAGAAGAAGAAGAAGAAGAAGAAGAAGAAGAAGAAGAAGAACAAGAGAAAAAGAAGGAGAAAAAGAAAAAGAAGAAGAAGAAGTAAAGGAAGATCTATATTCCTTTTATGCCAGCAAACCCCATGTCTAGCAAGGTAGCATCACTTACAGCTGTCTCACCTGCAAACTTTTTACCTGGATGAGTTTCAGATACAGTTTCCCCAGGCAGCTGTCACAAGGTACATTTGAAGTACGTCCTGATGTCAACCTTCCCCTCCTCTTGTTGTGTTTTCAGCAAAATATATTTTCATATCGATGAATCCAGCCATCTAATTTATGTATATATTAGTATTATCTGAAATAATCAAAGCCATTTTCATTGAATACGATATTATAATTATGCTGATGCTGTTCCCCTCACAGCTTGAGAAGCGCTGTCGCAGTCGAAGCCTCAGCCCCGACTTTACGGACAGTTTGCGTAATTTGATTTTCCGGTTTCAGTAGCTAATGTATTTATAATAAACATTATGCTAAAGAATGCACTGAAATACGAGAACACTTATCACGGTTTAACTGTTGTTTTTTATGGTGTGTACGGTAACAAAACGGATAATCGGTCTTGCGAAATTGTACACTTTTCGGATCTCTCCGACCGTCCTTAAAATGAAACCGGATACTGAAGAGATGGAGACTGGACCAGGCGTCAGTCAGTTGTTGATGATGTGGTTTTGATGATGTTGCCTAATCTGTGACATAAAATCAACAATGAGCGATGAACTTGAGTGTCGGCGTGCACAAGTCCCATTGAAATTCTTGTATTTAATTCCTCGTTTGAAAATGCCCATGTTCAATGAGACAGAACGTGATGAAGTCGCAGATACATGCTTGGCCGGATAGAATTATCTGTGGAATTGTTAGATATACAACAGTTCCCCATTGTCGGCCTCGGCTTTGCGAAACCGCAATCTGAAATCCAGTGACACGAGAAAGTTAAATAAATCTGGCTAAATACTTTACGAGGAGCCAGGCCGTTCTGTGTTGCTCGGTGAAAATAATCTGGCTTAAAACAGCGGCCCATTTAGGTTGAAGGCACATTTGTGTTCTATATTTGTGTTCTTTACTTAGCCCCTAGTGTTATCTATGTCTTTAAAGGATCTGCAAAATCATGGGCAATGAATCCTGCTCCTCATTCGCCCTCTCCTTTTTTAAATGTTTCACACCTTGTACTAGCTCTTGTTATTGTTGTCGTTGTCAGCGAACGTAGTAGAAGATGATGATGATGATGATGACGGACGAAGCAGAAACAGCTTAATAATAATAATAATTCGAGAGGATGAGGACGGTAAAAGAAAGATATGGTATCAGCGCCTCGAAATAAAAAAAGTAAGGCAAAAATCCGGGAGTCTAAGATCATTCACCTACCTCAGAATGCAAGTTACTTCCTTAACTCAATATAACGACCACTCAGGGATTGAAACGTGTGCTGTGGCGATTGATCTCATGAAGACGTACAACAGAGTACCTTTGGTCTTCTTTATGTCTCAGCTTCTTAAGATAACTCCATTCCTGCTTCACTTCATCTCTTCCGCTCTCTTACAACGAAAAGTAGTGTTTAGATGTGGTAGTTGGACTTCTGAACTAACAACAACACATCCCGGTTGTCCACAAGGATCGCCTGTGTTGTTCAATGTTTACACATTGTGAGAATCGCAGGCGAGAAATTCACAGGACCCGGAAGAACACTGTAATATGCTGACGATATGTTAGTGTATCGTCAGGGTAAGGATAGAGAGAAGATTGCTGAAGAACTACAAAAAGGGCTCAATCGCTTAAGCACTTGGTGTGGTGAAGCTGGTGCACTGGTCAACCCAACGAAGGCGGCAGTGACATGGTTCTCTTTGAAGAATCATATTGTGAAAACTCCAACAAACAGTTGTTAGTCTGTGTTCTGAAGTTGTGGAAAGAACGAAGGAAATGAAAATACCTACGTATACATTTTGATCGAAGCCTTGCTTATAATGAGCACGTAAAAAAATGTACTCCAAATTACCAGAACAGAGAGTTAGACCCATAGCTGAACAACATTCGAGTGCATCACAATTCGGTTTCAGAAAAAGCAGAGGATGCACAGATGCATTATTCACTCTGAGGCAAGTGTGTGAGAAAGTCACTGAGTATAATACCAAACAGAATATTGTGTTTGTAGATCAGGAAAAGGATTTTGAGAGAGTGGATAAAAACAAACTGTGGTCTGTTCTTGAGAACTACGGGGTACAAGGACAGTTACTAGAGAACATCATAGCCATGTACCACACAAGCCAAAGTGCAATAAGAACACAAAGAGGCTTATACGATATATTCACAGTCAACACAGGTGTGAGACAGGGATGTGTGCTCTCCCCACTTTTATTGAATATTTATATATAGACAAAATATCCAAAAAAAGAAGTTCTGATACAGTCAACATATATCTATAATCATGAGGAAGTACACACATCAGGAGAAGTAATCGATTCACCAACATTAAACGAACGACTATTTGCTGACGACCAGTGATTGTTCTACCCTGAAGAAGATAGACTGCAAGAGCACAACAAACTCAGCATGCTGTAAATACAACATGAAGATAATTGCAAACAAAACCGAAACAATGCAAATTAGTAAAACACCTGCCCCAAAAAACACACAGTTGAATGGTTCTGCTCTGAATCAAGTTAGGGAGTTTATATATCTAGGAAGTAGGATCACAGAAGATGGTAGAATTGACAGAGAAATAGAAACCAGATGTGAGAAAGCAAGTGCACTTATATACCAATTGTCACTATTATTAAGACATCCAAGCAAAACTATGAGTGCAAAGAGACAGATTATTAACAGCACATTCAATCCAACATAAGCTACCAGTGCCAAACATGGACACTATCTAAAGCCCATATACACAAAATCAGCACCTGCGAGATGAGGTGCCTGAGAACACCAGCCAGCCTTACCATCAGAGATCGCGTTAATAATGAAACTATCAGGCAAATTGTGGGAACGACACCTTGTACTAGATTCATCGAGAAACAGCAGATCAATTGGTTTGACCATCTCGTTAGAATGCATCAAGATCGGATACCATCACAAGCACTAAATCTCAGAAGATCAGCTACAAGAGCAAGAGAACGGCCGCGGAAGCTATGGATCGACAATATTAAAAACACTCTACGCTTTCACGACATGACAATAGCCAATGGCAGCTAACTTGCACTGGATCGCAAATTATTCCTTCCCCCGCCGCTTAACGGCAGAACTGGTTTATGATGATGTTGATGATTATGATAGATCAGATTACATTGAAAACCAAGCGGGGTCTGGCTGCGATGAGAGTGATGGCGGCGGCAAACTGCGAGCAGCGTCAACTATGTCTTCTATACCAGGTTCTGGTCTTTTCTGTGTATGAATACGCGATGACGATTCTGACTCTCAGCCATAAGCAGATGTTAAGGATGGAAAGGTTACAGAACGAGGCGATGCGCTACCTTCTCGATTTTCCAACCATGGAAGACAGAATACAAATTTCCCTAGCACGTGCCTACCTCACAGTCAAGGCGGACACACAACATCCATTACATAGTCAAATCTAGAAGATAAAAGGCAGCAGGTCAAAAAATAAAAGAGGCAAATTGTGGATGGGTCAAGCCGAGGACATTATTTTACAGGTATGTTCAGTTGAGGACATAGAACCCGGCGAGGAGTGGGTGCAAGTGCGTACAGAGTGCTGTACATCTTTTTCTATTTGCATCCAACTAGACAGAAAATGCAGACAACAGAGTCCGGCTGCTGTGGAAGCAGAAATTCAAGCCTTGATTTTCGAGACGCTCTAGAGGGTGATGCTGTCATTTACACAGATGGTTCTGTAATCCGCCACGTTAGAAGCTCGTGTGCTTTCACGGCTCAGTTTGGAGAGAGAGAGTTGTGAAGGAAGATTCCAGAGCTTTTGCCGTAACTACAAGTAGTCTGACTATGAAGGTCATGGCTGTGAATAAAGCAGTAATATGGCTAGAGACACAGACTTTTACTGGGCATGCTTTCTCAGTGATTTGATGAGTATGCTAAGGAAGATAGAGAAGAGCTGAGTCAGAAGGCAATGGTTGGTTGCTCAACAGAATTCACGGCTGACAATGATTAGTTTTATTTTCGTGCTAGGATATGTGGGAGTACAAGGAAATGAGCAAGCTGATAGGCTTCCAGGTAAGGCTACTGTGAAAGCTGGACAAGCCATGGACAAGGCTGATATAATGAATGCTCTAAGAGAGTTAAGACGTTTGCGTTGACCAACCTAGAACTGTGAATCTGCAACCATGGTCAGACTGCAAGAACAACCTGTTAAAAGGGGTGTCGCCAAAGAAGAACACTACTCGTTTAGCCAAAGAAGAAGAATAAACCAACACAGAACTTATGGCTTTAGCTGCTACACACTTCGGGGATCCGAGCACTTATGGACTGAGTGGTTGGACGTGCAATGAGGATAATCTGTCGACTAACTAACTAACTATAACTGTTTTTTGTTGAACGCCATTTCAGGGATTCATGCCAGTTTGATTCTCGTCCTTGAGGTGTTAATCCCACACACTGTAATCTTAGAGGCTGGCAAAAAGAAAGTAAAAATGAAAGAAATTGAACTTGCACCAATAAATGAGTTAATCGCTGTCCTTGTCGACTTCTAGGTTTCCCAGTGCTAAAGAAACTCGTTCTGACGATTTTTGTTTTTGCATTACTCGTACCGTCCTGTTCCAAGCTCTGAACAATTGCTCACAGTCGGTTTTACAATGAGATATTAGCTCCACTTCCTGAACTCCACACTGAAGCTTAGCTCCAGCCATATAACAATACAACTATTGTTAGACCGAGAAGGAAATGTTTTCCCTAACGTTAACCAGCTTCGAAAAGACGATACTGTAATTCCACCGCAACCACTGTTTGTAGATGGGGTAACGTTACTCCAGCGGTGATAGATCGGTAGGCGTGGAGGTGCAAGTTTGGCGTGCACCGCTGCAAGCCGATACCATGGTACTATTGTAATGCACTTGACACTTGCATAGAAAAGGCCCTAGAAAGAGATAGAGTGATAGGCATGTATCACTTTCCCAGGTTCAACGGTGATAGATTTTTGAGGTGCGCATTTTGGTCATGTGATAGGCACTAACTAATGAGGAGGCTTCGTTTTAATGGATTATTTCTGCTGCATTTTTGTGTAAGGAGGTGAAGCTGGCACCTGATGTGTAGATTTATAGTCTCCCACAATAAAGGAGGTGAGTCCCGGCAGAGAGGTGGTTATGGAGTTTGTCTCCCAGCCAGTTGGTCATGGTTGGAATCTGTTTCAAAGCAGATCTTTAAAATTGACTAGCTTCCCATTCGTTTCAGAGAAATATAGGAGGAAAACGTGAAGAAATAGTAGGGGACAAGGGGGACGAAATGAAGAAGAAGAAAAAGAAGAAGAAGAAGAAGAAGAAGAAGAAGAAGAAGAAGAAGAAGAAGAAGAAGAAGAAGAAGAAGAAGAAGAAGAAGAAGAAGAAGAAGAAGAAGAAGAAGAAGAAGAAGAAGAAGAAGAAGATAAAGAAGAAGAAGAAGAAGAAGAAGAAGAAGAAGAAGAAGAAGAAGAAGAAGAAGAAGAAGAAGAAGAAGAAGAAGAAGAAGAAGAAGAAGAGAGAAGAAGAAGAAGAAGAAGAAGAAGAAGAAGAAGAAAGAAGAAGAAGAAGAAGAAGAAGAAGAAGAAGAAGAAGAAGAAGAAGAAGAAGAAGAAGAAGAAGAAGAAGAAGAAGAAGAAGAAGAGAAGAAGAAGAAGAAGAAGAAGAAGAAGAAAGAAGAAAGAAGAAGAAGAAGAAAAACAAGAAGAAGAAAAATAATAAGAAGAAGAGAAGAAGAAGAAAGAAGAAGAAGAAGAAGAAGAAGAAGAAGAAGAAGAAGAAGAAGAAGAAGAAGAAGAAGAAGAAGAAGAAGAAGAAGAAGAAGAAGAAGAAGAAGAGAAGAAGAAGAAGAAGAAGAAGAAGAAGAAGAAGAAGAAGAAGAAGAAGAAGAAGAAGAAGAAGAAGAAGAAGAAGAAGAAGAAGAAGAAGAAGAAGAAGAAGAAGAAGAAGAAGAAGAAGAAGAAAGAAGAAGAAGAAGAAGAAGAAGAAGAAGAAGAAGAAGAAGAAGAAGAAGAAGAAGAAGATCAACAACAATAACTACAACAACAACAAAAAGTGGAGCAGAGAGATATGGTGGTGATGGTCGTGGTGGTGGAGAAGGGAATATCGTTCATGCAGCCAAAAATGCAGTGAATCTAATTCGCGTGCCAGTCGAACAATTAACCCACCAAAGGGGAAGGGCCAGCTCTTCTGTCTAACATGCAGATTCAGATCAACCTGGTTTTCCATAGAACATTGATAGAAAGGAGTAATCTACAGCCTACTAAAAAAATAGGAACGATCTCAACCATACTTGGCACTAATAGGTCATTGGTCACATAGTGACGTCCCTGGTGATATTTCTTGATGCCTGTTGTTGTACGTCTGAACCTATTTATATTTTAAAACAATGTTTCCCCGTAACAAATTTAAATAATGCGGACACAAACAATACATTGCACAATTTACTGCCTGGCACATTTCGCTGTATCAGGTGGCAGGTAGGCTACAGAGTTAAGTTGACCTAAAATGAAGCATATATATATATATATATATATATATATATATATATATATATATATATATATATATATATATATATTTGTGCGATGTTATTAACTCTCCTTACACCAGCCTTCTGGGGAATGAATCCTCACAATCTGATCTGTAAAAAAGAAAAAGTATTTGATAGGAAACAAAACATTCCCAGTTCTGAATAAAAAATTTTAATAAACAGTATGAGAGAGAAAACCTTTCCAGTCCTGGCTAATTTGACCACCATTGCTGGAGAGAACACACACCTAGCCGTTGCTAATATGACCAACATTGCTGGAGAGAACACATTCCTAGCCGTTGCTAATATGACCAACATTGCTGGAGAGAACACACACCTAGCCGTTGCTAATATGACCAACATTGCTGGAGAGAACACACACCTAGCCGTTGCTAATATGACCAACATTGCTGGAGAGAACACACACCTAGCCGTTGCTAATATGACCACCATTGCTGGAGAGAACACACACCTAGCCGTTGCTAATATGACCAACATTGCTGGAGAGAACACACACCTAGCCGTTGCTAATATGACCAACATTGCTGGAGAGAACACACACCTAGCCGTTGCTAATATGACCAACATTGCTGGAGAGAACACACACCTAGCCGTTGCTAATATGACCAACATTGCTGGAGAGAACACACACCTAGCCGTTGCTAATATGACCAACATTGCTGGAGAGAAGAACACACCTAGCCGTTGCTAATATGACCAACATTGCTGGAGAGAACACACACCTAGCCGTTGCTAATATGACCAACATTGCTGGAGAGAACACACACCTAGCCGTTGCTAATATGACCAACATTGCTGGAGAGAACACACACCTAGCCGTTGCTAATATGACCAACATTGCTGGAGAGAACACACACCTAGCCGTTGCTAATATGACCAACATTGCTGGAGAGAACACACACCTAGCCGTTGCTAATATGACCAACATTGCTGGAGAGAACACACACCTAGCCGTTGCTAATATGACCAACATTGCTGGAGAGAACACACACCTAGCCGTTGCTAATATGACCAACATTGCTGGAGAGAACACATTCCTAGCCGTTGCTAATATGACCAACATTGCTGGAGAGAACACACACCTAGCCGTTGCTAATATGACCAACATTGCTGGAGAGAACACACACCTAGCCGTTGCTAATATGACCAACATTGCTGGAGAGAACACATTCCTAGCCGTTGCTAATATGACCAACATTACGATAGGTAAAGCCTTCCCAACTAAGGATAAAGAAACCAACATTGCAGAAGATAAAATAGATCGAACCGTGGCTAGCAGAATCAACATTGAGGGATAATGGAAGCAAAACTGTAGGAAAGAAAATCTGTCCAGTCCAGGCTAATGCATGCAACTTCTTTAAAACGTCTTTCCTATAAATAAACAGAGGGGGAACCTTCGAGGCCGTTAAATATTAATAATTAATCAAGTAACAGAAAGTGTATTGATGGGCACTCATAGAAAGAAGTAGATAGATAGAAGAACACACTGGACAACATAAAAATCAAAAGCTATAGTTACCGTTCCGGGAATTGAACCTGTCACCTCCAGACGGCGTCTGCGCCTCGCCATGAATACAAGTGCACTAAGAACATGGCCAACTAGGCACCACGCCCCCCCCCCCTCTCCAAAAGGTGTCTTATTTTTATGTTGTCTAGTGTGTTCTTCTATCTATCTACTTCTTTCTATGAGTGTCGATCAATACACTTTCTGTTACTTGATTAATTCATAATATTCTTTAAAACGAAAATCCTTTCAATCGACTGATACTAGACTGCACAAACAGCAGATCATAGAGAGAGGGGGAAGGGGGGAGCCTTCCCGCTTTTGGCTAATGGAGGCAACAAGGAAATACATAAATCAGAGCCCACAGATGGAGAAATTAATTTCCTCCTCTCGGCTACCCCTTGTCGGGGAGGTTCCCTGGCCGGGCACTCGTTTGAATTCACTTATAACTTGAGTGGATATTGACGCTTGACTTGATCTGTTTCTTCTTCCATGTCAGTTATTAGTCGCGGTAGCAACTCTGCAGGCTCGCATGCCGACCGCATGGTTGTGAGTTCGGTTCTACAAGGAAACGGTTGTTAAAATCCCTACTGAGCATCCAGGTCGATCCCGCCTAAATTGGGAAATTTCATGTAAATTATAGGTAGGTAAATTATTTTGCTAACAAAATCCACCGTGTGATGATTGACGTGCTAGTGACATATGGCTCAGCCAGGAAAGAATCCCCTAGGAAAGGATACCTTACTTGTTGCCAACCAAACTAGATGGTGGTTCAGTAGAACTTCATATAATGGGTAGCTGAATTCTTGTAGAAACGTCTAAGACAGTGATTTCCAAACTGTGCGCTGCATCGCCCCGGGGAGCCGCCACCTCTTCACAGAGGCGCTGCAAAATATTCCATGATACAGAAGTTTAATTTTTTATTTTTATTTTTTTTTTATTTCTTACATATGAATAGTCATACTTTTACTTAGGTTAGAGCGCCGTGGAAAATTTTTATTTAAAAAATGCACCACAAATAAGAAACGTTTAGCAAACACTGGTGACAAACAAAAAATAACATCCCTTCTCCCCCCCCCCCCCCCTTTCTTCCTTTTTTTTTACAAACAAGCAAGTCGTAAAAGTCAACTAATTAGGGTTTTTTTCTTAGAAATCAGAGTGTATCTGCCTGAGAGGCTAGAATCAACAGTCTGCATTTAAATATTTAAAAAGCCCAAGTGCATAAAACGGATGTGCACGTAAAACTCAGGTTCTGAGACAAGACTAAAGTCTAAAAGTGGACGAACACAGATAATTTTTTCGTCTGATTTACAACTGGTTGATGCCAAGAATCTTCCTTAAGTACATTGCCGACTGGCGTGGACGATCATGCCGTACCACAACGTACGATCTCCAGCAGTACGTATCAGTTAGTGTGCTGACACTCGGCTGTCTACCCACATCTCTCGTCTCACAAATCCGTCTGTCCTGTTTTACAAGATGTTACATTTTCTGTTTTCTCATAACATTGCAAGGAGGACTTTACATGGGAGTTGAAGTATTGCAGTGGCCAAGGAGCCAGAACTGATACTTCACATGGGAGTTGAAGTATTGCAGTGGCCAAGGAGCCAGAACTGATACTTCACATGGGAGTTGAAGTATTGCAGTGGCCAAGGAGCGAGAACTGATACTTCACATGGGAGTTGAAGTATTGCAGTGGCCAAGGAGCCAGAACTGATACTTCACATGGGAGTTGAAGTATTGCAGTGGCCAAGGAGCCAGAACTGATACTTCACATGGGAGTTGAAGTATTGCAGTGGCCAGGGCGTTGGGCTGCTTATGAAGAAGCAATGTTATCGACTGCCACAATAGGTGAGCATATGAAAAATTTAAAAAAAAAAAAACAGATAGGCTCCAAAAGTGAGCCTAGCCTAAAACTTTCCCGTTAGCCTAAAAACTCATAAATACTTGTTTTTGGGAGTATCTATCTATCTATCTATCTATCTATCTATCTATCTATCTATCTATCTATCTATCTATCTATCTATCTATCTATCTATCTATCTATCTATCTATCTATCTATCTATCTATCTATCTATCTATCTATCTATCTATCTATCTATCTATCTATCTATCTATCTATCTATCTATCTATCTATCTATCTATCTATCTATCTATCTATCTATCTATCTATCTATCTATCTATCTATCTATCTATCTATCTATCTATCTATCTATCTATCTATCTATCTATCTATCTATCTATCTATCTATCTATCTATCTATCTATCTATCTATCTATCTATATCTGTCTATGCCTGCCTGCCTATCTGCCTGTCTGTCTGTCTGTCTGTCTATCTGCCTCTATGCCTATCTGTCTGTCTGTCTGTCTGTCTGTCTGTCTGTCTATCTGTCTGTCTGTCTGTCTGTCTGTCTGTCTGTCTGTCTGTCTGTCTGTCTGTCTGCCTGCCTGCCTGCCTGCCTGCCTGTCTGTCTGTCTGTCTGTCTGTCTGTCTGTCTGTCTGTCTGTCTGTCTGTCTGTCTGTCTGTCTGTCTGTCTGTCTGTCTGTCTGTCTGTCTGTCTGTCTGTCTGTCTGTCTGTCTGTCTGTCTGTCGGTCGGTCTGTCTGTCTGTCTGTCGTTTTGTCTGTCTATTTATCTACCCACCCACCTAACCACCCACGCAACCCATCTATCCGTCCATCCATCCTTCCATCTATCTATTTGTCTGTCTATCTGCATGTCTGTCTAACTGTCAATCCATGTATCCATCTGCTTAGCCACAAATCTGTCTGTCTGTCAATGGCTATATCTGTCTGTCAAAGTCTCAGATCGCTATGTGTGCTCGACCATATGCTCTAGCCGTGTCATTTATATCTTGCTAACCAACAAACAAACAAACAAACTGCTGCACCCTCGGCTCACTGGCTACCAATCTTGTATGCCAATCTTCAGTGGGCATAGTTTATCGTGTGCCAGTGCCGCATATGTTGCGTTGCCCTCCATCTTGACGAACGCAGTTTCTCCCAAATTCATTGTGTGTCGGCAGAAAATGAATGTGATTTCTGGCACATGAGATCGCTACTGTCATTGCAACTCATTCTGCTAATGAACATCTCTCGTCCGTTGCCAGTGATTTATTTGGCGAAGTATTCTCTGTTTAAATAGTGTTTTGGTATAAATCTGGCATAGCGACTTTTGAGCAGTTAACAAATTAGGAAGCTAATCGAAAAAGTGCTACAGAAAAACTCAGAAGTCTTCAATGTTCTTCAACCTGTGATCATTCAACTGGAAAAGTCCCCAGAAATTATCTAGCACCCTGAAAAATATGTCCGTCTGCAGCAGTCGAAACCTAAAGGAGAAATCCAATGCATGTTGCTGAGCGCTTCGGCTCTGTCGAAGAACCCTCCAGCCCTGTATAAGATTTTAGTATGAACTAAACAATTTAACTTTATAACTTCTATATTTAAAAAGAAAAAATATCAACTACATTTGCATTTATCACACTGTTAGACATTGCTCGATCAGCGAAATATTTCTACTATTTTTCTGGGCACGGATTTAGAGAATTTGAAGAACACTGGTCTCATTTACAATTCATTAATAAACTAAAACGTTATTTGGAATGGTCCTATGGACAGCTGGGAAGTCGAGATACCTCCACCTAATCTACACTTGAGTTAACAAGAAATAAGGAAGTTATTCCTGAAAGAGTGCTATAGGAAACTTAGAAATCAAGTTACCTCCTTCTAATCTAAACTTAAGTAATGAGGAATAAGGAAGTCGTCTGAAAAGAGTCGCTATAGGAAACTCAAAAGTCGAGTTACCTCCTTCTAATCTAAAGCTGAGTTAACGAGGAATAATAAAGTAGCTAGAAAAGAGTGCTAAAGGAAACTCAGAAGTCGAGTTACCTCCTTTTAATCTAAACTTGAGTTAACAAGGAACAACGAAGTCGTTGGAAAAAAGTGCTATATAAAACTCAGAAGAGGAGTTATCTTCTTATAATCTACACTTGAGTTAACAAGGAATACGGAAGTCGTTTGGAAAGAGTGCTATAGGAAACTCAGAAGTAAAGTTACCTCCTTCTAATTTACACCTGATTTACAAATCTAAAAATCGACATCATAGCACACTGGGCATACAAAAAAGTGCTCCGACTTCCGCAGCAATCTTCGGGGGAGCTAGGGTGGTCGTAATCTGTCGTTGCTTACTAGCAACAACACTTGAGTTAACAAGGAATAAAAAAGAATTTGAAACGATGAAACTTGAGTCGAGCTAATTCGTTTTTTATCTACATTTGAATTCTAATGTAGGAAAACGGTTGGGAGATTCTACATGAAACTCAGAACTAGAGATTTCAAGTCAGGGTGTTCAGAATGAGAGGCAAGCGTTTTATCCGCTTGGCCATGGCCTTTTTCGCCACCTTTATTAACTAGTTACGTGTTGTTGTGACAATACTAGTAATATTAATATAAATAATAGATAAGGGCATCTGCATGGTAGCTTACAGACGGGGAAAAGACGTGGAGGTCGGCCTCTGTTACGATCTATAGATGTAAGCCAGCGAGACAAGAACGATGTAGGTATTGAGGTGCAGTCGTGGGAACAAACTTCCACGGACAGTGTTGCGTGAAGAGGGAAATCAAGAAGCGAATGAAAAATTAGGGAAAAATTGTTTGCAACAGTGGTCCCGAAATCCTAGGCTCTTCTTTTTGTTCTTGCTGTTGTTTCACTTCTTTTTCTTCTTCTTCTTCTTCTTCTTCTTCTTCTTCTTCTTCTTCTTCTTCTTCTTCTTCTTCTTCTTCTTCTTCTTCTTCTTCTTCTTCTTCTTCTTCTTCTTCTTCTTCTTCTTCTTCTTCTTCTTCTTCTTCTTCTTCTTCTTCTTCTTCTTCTTCTTCTTCTTCTTCTTCTTCTTCTTCTTCTTCTTTCGTTCTTTTTCTTTCTTTCTTCTTCTTCTTCTTCTCTTCTTCTTTCTTCTTCTTCTTCTTCTTCTTCGTTCTTTTTTTTCTTTCTTTTTTCTTTCTTTCTTTTCTTTCTTTCTTTTTTCTTTCTTTTTCTTTCTTTCTTTCTTTCTTTCTTTCTTTCTTTCTTTTTCTTTCTTCTTTCTTTTCTTTCTTTCTTTCTTTCTTTCTTTCTTTCTTTTCTTTCTTCTTTCTTTTTCTTTCTTTCTTTCTTTCTTTCTTTCTTTTCTTTCTCTTTCTTTCTTTCTTTCTTTCTTTCTTTCTTTCTTTCTTTCTTTTTCTTTCTTTTTCTTTCTTTCTTTACATAGCAGTTGATATGTTGTGTTGTGGTTTACAGCTAGCTGAGATGTCTGCGACCTACGACCCAAAACATTCGATTTCATCAAATTTCTTTTGTGATTTCATTGTTAAAGGGCCATGGGCTACTCTTGGAACATTTCTTGTTGGTATCCGAGCATCTAACCTCTGCCTTACTCGCCGATATTATGATGTGGTATTTCTTTCTGTGTTTGGAGCATTTCCTCCCAAGACAGCAGTCGTTTCTGGTACATGAAGTTTCTGCTGTCCCCACACGGGGCGAGTCCTCCATTAACGAACTTAGAACTCAGGGACCTAGCCCAGAACTCCACGTCCGTAAAGAACAATCCCCTACAGAGATCAAAGGGAGAAGCGATCGAAGTCTCGGCTAACACAATTTACTGCCAAATTTGAGTTCACCTTCAGCGAAATTATTAATTAGCGCTGGGTAGTTCTGGAGGACGCTCTACCCTAACTAAGTTACTGCCCATGGAGTCACAAGCTGGAGGACCTGTTAAGGACATCAAGTTTTTCTGGGCCAACAACTTCCAGCACGACTTCTCCAAATAATCAGGGTTTTAATTGGTTGTTTCTGTGGTTGTCATGTTTGTTTGTTACAACTGTCTCTCGATTTGGACCATTGCTGTTTAATTGGGACAGTTCTGCTTTGTCACGTAATTGTGTTTTGTGACAACTCCTAATTTGGAGACATACTTGCCTGTTTGCAATAATTCTGTATTTGAATTTTCAATTCTTCATTTTATGAGACAGTATTGTATTTGGAGAATCCTTGTTTATTTAAGACAGCTCTGTATTTGCACTATCCTTGTTTGAGACAAATCTGTACTTGGACCACTTTTTTTTAACCACCACTGTTTGTTTGAAACAACACTATAATTGGCCCATCAAAGTTTGTCTGCGACTACTCTGTATTAGGGGACCATCAGTTTTTTATTGAAACAGCTCTATATTTTGACAGCCCAAGTTTGTTTGAGACATGTGTATTTGGACCATCCTTGTTTGCTGAAATAATTCTGAATTTGGACCATCCTTGTTTGCTGAAATAATTCTGAATTTGGACCATCCTTGTTTGCTGAAATAATTCTGAATTTGGACCATCCTTGTTTGTCTGAGAAAACTTTTGTATTTGGGCCATCTTTTCTTGATTGAAACAGCTCTGTATTTGGATCATCCTTATGTGTTTGAAACAACTCTGTGTTTGTTTGGACCATCCTTGTTTGTTTAAGACAAATCTGTATTGGTGATATGATTGTTCGCTTTTCACAGCCCTGGATACAGTGGATTCTGCGTTAGTTTGCTATATCTGTACTTCGTACGATCTTTGCTTGCTATAACTTTCACAGTGTCATGAGTAAGTCATGTCTATTTCCTTCAACTACCCCTATGTTCTATGTTTGGAGTAAATCATTTCTGCCCCTTTCATCCATCTCTATGTTCTATGTTTGGAGTCAGTCATTTCTGTCTCCTTTAACTATCTCTATGTTCTATGTTTGGAGTCAATCATTTATGTCTCCTTCAACTATCCCTATGTTCTATGTTTGGAATCAGTCATTTCTGTCTCCTTCAGCTATCTCCCGTGAAAAGTTCAGAATGTTTATTTACCACCAGACTTTAGTGTTGTTTCATAACTTTAGTTTTGCATGCACATCCGTTTTACATATCTGGTTTACTTGTGTGAAGTCTCTTGATTCCCTTGATTTTCAGGCAGATGTACGCTGACTTCGAAGGATGTCCCACTTTGTCGACTCCTACAACATGCATTGGGAAGCCAGTAGGTCTTTTCATGACCAACCCCTTCCTCTCCCCCTTTTCCTGCAATGCGACCCTGGCACCCACACGAGGTGTCGTCCCACTAACACGAGATTGTAGCCCATTGTCATGGTCTTCTGTATATTTGTCTTGTGCTTCTTGTGTGGTTTGGGTGAGGTTTTTTCTTTCTAATTGTCACATACCGCTCGTGTCTTCCTGGTTAAGGATTTCTCCTAATGAACCTACAGCACTCTGAAATAGTATAAATGTTGGAATGTCGGCTCGTATTGGTCTAAGCAGTATCCCGCGGCCAACATACACTTGGCCAGACGTCCCCACTACTACAAGAAAATAGCTCCCAGACTTTGATAGCTTAATATCAGAGTCATGTTAACACAGAAAATGATCTAATATTTTAATACACACACTCCAGACAGCTAAGAACAATGAAGGATGGACACTAACTTCAGTATGGAAAATTCCAAAGACATGTAATAAGCTCAGCATATATATCATGAATAAAAAAAAAAAAGGAATTTGATCTAAGCACTGAAATTAATGAACGAGAGACATACTAAATAGGACTGTCATATGAATTCCTAGACCAGCAGCCGTTGTCATAATCGAACTCCTCTGGACAATGAACATATGAGCACGCCACATAATGATATGAGGACCACCACTTATCTGTTGTTAATAAGTCTGGATCACTGCAATCGTGTCTGCTTCATAGTCGTTTGACATGGCTGGTACTCTGTTCATATGTGTCACGTGTAGATTACTGAAGTTCAGCTTTTTTCCTGGTTGACCTATAACACAGTGTCAACCTATAAACAAGACAGTCACAAACTTTGTCCTTCACTACTGGATACACGAATCAGCTCCTTGAGAGGATTCTCTGCCACCTAACTGACACTGGACATCATTCTTCACTCTTTTTATATAGGAGTGGTGATAGTGTAGCACCCATAATAGTGCCTGCTGACTTGTTGGTGGTAACGTGAAGGTTGTTGAATATGTGGACTGATGATTCACTGCCGGGTCTCTAAGGATATCACCCTGTGACAAAAAGGGAACACCAGAATTAGAAGTCATCTCACAATTCATAAGCTTAGCTCATGCTATCACTATCCACATTTAGAAGATACTCAGAGGTTTGCTGTAAGGAGTTGTGTGCAAGCAGTGTCAGATAGTAGAATAAACATACCACAATGTTCCAGCCAGAGATAGACAGAAGTCTCTCTAACACAGGACAATATTTCTCTACTTTCATATCTGCACAACTGTAATTACAAAAACTAACACTCCCACAAATATGTATATATTATTTTCCACAGACTGACCCTAGCCTACCCTGGGTTGTGCTTGAGTTTCCTATAAATAACTCGTGACGTCACTGTGTGTCTCTCGCCGCGCGAAGAAGCTGCGCGCTGACCCAATTAAATCTGCCGGCTTCGATGTCGCCATCCAAATTCCCAACTAGCTAGTTATGGAACTATTGGACTGCTAGATTAAAACATTTATACTAATATTGGGTTAGGTAGGGCACATACTCTCAGTTTGAAAAGGGGAAGGGTTGATTTCGCTGGCCGGGAGTATTTTGACACCAAGAACAGTCTCGCTCTATAATGTCTCATAGCCAAATCATTCCTTTCCTCAGCAGCGTATTAAATACATAGATATAGATACATGGTACTCGTAAACTATAATCGACTTACCCAAGCTCAGGATTCCTCCAGGTAATAAACTGGTACTTTGTTCTAGACAGAATTAAGCAGAAAGGCAAAACACTTCTGTTCTACTTAGAAGCCCTACTGAGTATGGGGGGGAAACTTGGCGTCACTTTCAAGGAAAGCAGTCCGCCAGATCAATACGCCGATGAGTGAATCGTCTCCTCGGATAAAGAATAATAATCAAGAGAATCTCTACCCTATAACTATAAGTTTGAAAATGTAGACTTTTCAAGAAACCCAGAACATATAGAAATATCTATTCCGTCAGATAAAGGTATAAATAGACAACATGCACTATTTATCCACCTGACGGGTCTAATTTGAATATGATCTGCCCGCTAGGGGAGCCAGCGTCACGAATGGTCCAAAGTGTAGGGGTGGTTGTGGCCATTCCACGACACTAATCTTTTTACAGGTTTCAGCCACACCGTTTATTCATCTCTTTCTTTATCTCCCCTTGGCCTTTCTCCCACATATCCTGGTGTAAAAGATCGCATATGCAGTTTGGTGTGGCTTCATTCATTCTTTGTCTGTCAGATAACGTTAACAAATCAACTGCAAAATTTGTAGGTGTCTGTGTTTTCAATCATCAATTCTTAGTTGTGTAGTTTGCTATTGCCCAAAATTTCCACTCTCGTACCATTGTTGTAAATCAACGCCAAGCTGTCTGCTGCTTACCAGTCTGCAGTCAAGTCCAAATACTCCACACCCAACAGTAAAAACATGAAAATATAATGAAACAAGTATTAAAATGACCAGAGGTCATTACGTTTCAAACACCGTGTGCAGAAAAAGTGGAAATAAAAGAGAGCTATTGTTGTCCGGCGAAGCTGTTGATGAGTAGCAATAACTGGTGCTGGGGGTGCAGAGTTGAGCCTTTACAAGAAAACGCTAGATGTCCGATCCACAAGCCTAGGACTACATTCGTTTGTAAATATCAGTAGTTCTATTACAAAGATGAATAAGACGAAGAAGTAGAAGGAAAAGTAGAAGAAGAAGAAGAAGAAGAAGAAGAAGAAGAAGAAGAAGAAGAAGAAGAAGAAGAAAAGAAGAAGAAGAAGAAGAAGAAGAAGAAGAAGAAGAAGAAGAAGAAGAAGAAGAAGAAGAAGAAGAAGAAGAAGAAGAAGAAGAAGAAGAAGAAGAAGAAGAAGAAGAAGAAGAAGAAGAAGAAAGAAGAGGAAGAAAAAGATGATGATGATAAACCAAGAGGACGAGAAGAATCAGCAGCAGGAGACTAAGAAGAGAAGTGATAAGAACAGCAGAAATGGAGGAGGAGGATGAGAAAATAAAAGCGTAAAGGAAGCGAAAGAAGACGAATAAAAATATAATAATAATAATAATAATAATAATAATAATAATAATAATAATAATAACAATAATAATATCAATAATAATAATAATAATAATAATAATAATAATAATAATAATAATAATAATAATAATAATAATAATAATAATAATAATAATAATAATAATAGCAATAATTATAAGAAGAATGTGATGATGCGGAAAAAAAGATGTAAACTAATATGACCAGAATCTATTGGAGTCAAGGTGAACGTCTCAACTCTCTTCTCTATCCGGTCCCTAATCATTATCTAACACCGCGAGAGACACCCCTCGCCATCTTATACTCCACCCTGAAACTAGAAAACCCCCACACAAGAAGAGAGTTAAATTGCACGTGTCACTTGTTTGCTTTACCCAACTAAATCAGCCAGATCCGTTTAGCTGCTGACTTTCTTTCTCTTTCCCTCTTTTGACACGCACACATACATCTTTGCTTTCCCCCATCTTTGATTACAGTGACAAGTATACCTTGATTTTCTGCACAGCGTACTTTTCTACCGGAGCCGTGCCAAACAAGGACTAGAGGCCTGACGGTAAATCTCCAACACCCATTCATGTCTAACTACGGACTTTTTCAAATGGGGTCCCCAATGAAAGGTCCTGGAATACAACTTTTTATATTTTATGTCAGCCCGGTCAAACACTTGAAAACTCTTTTCACTAATCGTTCCATTGCTAATGTCACCTATACTGCAAATGTGCTTTCTTGTTTGTCTCCCCCTCCCCCTTTAAAATCCTTCATATTGTGTCAATCCGCTTTGCCCCATCTTACCTTTCTGGCGTCCCCCCACACGTGTTCTTCGTTGTGCATAGTCTGCATGTGTGGTCTTTCCATGGATTTTCTCTTTCTGAAATAAATCACCCGGGGTCACACGGGAGAAGGCAATCTGTTTCTTGTTTCCCCTCCATCCCTCTCCCCTTTTCGCCATGCTCGGCCATTTTGGATATATTGGGACCGATCGTATTCAGTGTAGGTTCGGGTGATAGCGCCTGACTAAATTAGGTCTCGGAAATTCTGATTTTCTTTGGGGAGAAACAAAATGTATTAGTGGCTTCTGAATGGGTTCGTTTGTTCTTCTGTCTGCTGGTCAGGTAGTCCAGGACGGGAAGCAGGTTTAGTGTACCATGACTCTTGCTTCTGGTGGTTACATCACACCTGAAGCGTGTACTCACACAGAGAGAGAGAGAGAGAGAGAGAGAGAGAGAGAGAGAGAGAGAGAGAGAGAGAGAGAGAGAGCGAGAGAGAGAGAGAGAGAGAGAGAGAGAGAGAGCGAGCGAGAGAGATAGCGAGAGAGAGAGAGAGCGCGAGAGAGAAAGAGAGAGAGAGAGCGAGAGAGAGAGAGAGCGAGAGAGAGAGATAGCGAGAGAGAGAGAGAGAGCGCGAGAGAGAAAGAGAGAGAGAGAGCGAGAGAGAGAGAGAGAGCGCGAGAGAGAGAGAGAGAGAGAGAGCGCGAGAAAGAGAGAGAGCGAGAGAGAGAGAGAGCGAGAGAGAGAGCGAGAGAGAGAGAGAGAAAGAAAGAAAGAAAGAAAGAAAGAAAGAAAGAAAGAAAGAAAGAAAGAAAGAAAGAAAGAAAGAAAGAAAGAAAGAAAGAAAGAAAGAAAGAAAGAAAGAAAGAAAGAAAGAAAGAAAGAAAGAAAGAAAGAAAGAAAGAAAGAAAGAAAGAAAGAAAGAGATAATTCTTTATACAAGAATTATAAAACAGAAAATTTCCTTCCAGTTATGAAAAGTCATAATATACAATTCTATCTTCCATCTTCAAGATAGTGTATGGACAATATTTAAGTTAGTTGCGTATCCTTTACAGGACATCGCAGAACCAACCCTAGCATATTTTTTGGGCTGTTGTGGTTTTTCTTGGCAAATTTACGTCCAGTAGTGTGTCATTTCTTTCTAGACGGTCAGCTTCTCAATACCACCTTCGAAACGAACGCAAAGCGCAGGACCCGCAAATAGGATCGAACCTGGCAACCAAGCATTATGAAGCGCATTCGCAACCCCCAAGCCACTTACGCCGACGGACAATACTACAGGCAGCAAAAGAAGCACTCATCATTCACATTACACAATCTCTACAACAGTGCACGTTCTTACTAGTCCTAGATCCATTCCCTCCCTCCTCCCTCCTTCTTTTTCCCCTAGCAAAGGTCGGAATTAGATCAGTTCTGACACCGGTTTCATTGCGTATGCATTAATCGCCCCATGTAGGAACAGATCAAATTTGATCTCGCCACTTCGCAAACCTTTCCCTGGCGGTATGCAAATTAGAAATGAGATACACACAATATGGCAAGAACGGACTCTTATTTGCAGGCCAACAATGAAATGCCACGTTCACTTTGAAACGGCACTTAGATCGTTAAAGCCTCGACAATTCTGCACTTGAAATCTTCATTCTGCAGTCTTTGAGAACTAATTATCAGTTGAAATAGTTATATCCAAAACGCATTATTTCCATGAATTAGTGGGATTTTAAATTCTAATTCCGGACGTTTTATTGGTTTGCTAAATGTTAGAGTCATTGGTGGGAAAGTGACACCAGGGGAGAGAATCGAGGTCGAGCCGTTGATTGCCTTGTGCCGTGTTGATATCATGCAATTCTATTTACGGGAAGTTCGCATCAGAGCCGCGGTGGGGATGTCGTTATATCAGCTAGCCTGTTGAGACTGGTCCGTGGTCATCTCTAACAAGTAAAATGTCTCCCCCCTCCTCCGACCCCAGCATGGATCCTAAGCTTACACGGTATAACAAAGGTGAGTCAGCCTTCACTGCCTTTAAGTTGTAAGTAAATGGCCCCATTTAGGCTAGTATCCAGGGCTGCCAATGATGGGTTTTACCCCCCAGATCTGGATTTTATTTGACGCCTTGGGTTCAAATTTAGAAATCTGGGTTTTTAAAAGCAAAAAAAAAAATTCCTTATATAATAGGGGGTAAATGTTTCGTTTCGTAAGTATAAATTTTTTAACTTTTTAACAGTCCGGGTTTTGTGGGGGGGGGGGGGGGGGGGGGGGGGCGGGGGGGGGGGGTGTCTATGTATTGCTTGGGTTTTTGTTCAGCTTAGCTGGGTTTAAAAAAAAATACCATCGGCAGCCCTGCTAGTATCGTATCGGGCGCATGATGGCAGACTCATAATGATATTGGTCAGGGCTATTCAACTTGGGGCCGTGGGCCCACTCTGGTCCCCATAGGCCTAAGAAGTGGCCCACTGATCATTACCACATTGCAAGGGGTCACTACACGAAACATATTTTTTTTTTTCTTAAGTTTTCGTTAGACCAATTATTTTTTATGGTAATTTTTGTAAGGATGTATGTTACTACACTTATACTCTTTAAGTTAGAAAAAAAACATGTTTGCCATGGTAACAGCCACTATCTTGGGGGGGGGGGGGGGGGAACCCCATATATTTAGACTCCTAAAATAATTTCAAAATCAAACATAGATATTGAGAAATAGATGTTTGATTCGTGAACTTTCTTAATATGTTAAGCCAAAGCTATAGTCCATTTACTTTAAAGGTGTTTCTAAATACTTTTCTCAGAATTTAAAATACTGGGTTTGTTGAAAGGGTGAAAAAAAAAGTAGCATTGTGAGATAATAATCAAATTTAAAAACAAAATTGCTTAAAAGTTTCTCTAAATATAAACACTAGGATCTCTAGAGCCAGCCGCACATTTGGTAGGTTATACACAATTTTCTGGCATCGTAGTGGCATCAGTCTGCAAACCGAACTGAAGGTATACAGAGCTGAAGTGCTTCTAGTGTTACTGTACGCTTCTGAAACTTTGACTGTATACAGACGTCATACAAAAACAACTCAACCACTTTCATACAGTCTGTCTGAGAAAGATACTGAACATTAGATGGTAAGAGAGGGTCCCAGACACTGTAGTACTAGACAGGGGTGGCATTCCCAGCATCAATACCATCCTGTTGCAGTCACGGATCCGATGGGCTGACCATTTTGTTCAAATGCCTGATCATCGGCTCCCAAAAATAATCTTCTTTATATAATGAGATACGAAACGGTCGACGTTCTCGTGGAAGCAAAAGAACAAAAGCGTTTTATTATAAATCCTGACACCTGAGAGTCTACAGCACAAGACCGTACTTTATGGCGCACATGGATCCGAAATAGAGCAACGATCTGCGAGGCATCTAGAGCAAAGGCAGCTGAACAACGAAGACAGGCCAGAAATAACCGTCAAACAGGCCCCTTTGTCTACAGACACTATGCCCTGTCCTCATTGTCCTAGACTCTTCCGGGCACTACTGGACTTATAAGACAACTCCGGACTCATAAACATTTAACTGCAGATTCATGACAGATGAAAGAAAGAGTGGCCCCATCAGTTGTGACGGATGGACGAACGAACGAACTTCTAAATAGACCTCTAGCTAAAATATCGTTTAAGGAGTATCCACAACAAATTTTATGTCTGTAGTCTTTTCATTAGCTAAGGCTCGGGGATTTTACACATGCAACAAACAGAACACAAAAGAAATATGGGAAAATTCACACTTTTAAAGTCATTTACAACATGATTAATATTGAAAGAAAGTATATTGACTTTTGTATCCAATACATAGAAAATATAAATAAATTTGACAGTGAAATGCACCAACAACATAGGGTTTGCCTTCTTTTACCTTATGATGATGTTCTAGCTCAAGTCGCTTTTTTTTTTCTCTATCACTTTGAAAGACTCATTGTTTGCTTTCTTCAATCATAATACTTTTTCTTGGAGCATACAAGTTGTTTGTAAGTCCCCATTCCAGTCCTATTTTGTCAAATACAATTGTAAGCCCTATCTGAGCACAGTTAAAAGAAAGAGTGGCAAAGGAAGTTGCTGTCTCCCTTGCTGACATTGAAGCAAATGTTGTTTTAGGACAGCGCTGCTAAATCAGTGAGTTGAAGCTTTAACTGGCATTCTGGGCGTTCATTTCAGCACAGCGTTGAAGGAGATCTGGGTCTATCAACCTTTTCACAACTGGGTAGATGATGCTAGCAACTTGAAAAGAAAACATTGACCGATTTCTCTGGTGCAAAACTGCCCTCATGGCTCTCTGGAAGTGACACCAAGAATGTTCACCCTCTGGACATGGTCTGGTTTGGGTGCCTTGTCAGTGCTCATCGTGTAGAAGAATCCACCCAACACTCCCTAATTCATTTTCTTTCATTAATAATTGTTCATGACCTGAGTATCCAGAACGAGACAACGATCAATGTCGATGGCAACCCCTACCCCATTGTGTGACGAATGGCCGTTTCTACCATGTGCAATTGTCACTAGTTCCGGTTAGTTCGTCGTTAGGCTCCCTAAATAGAGTAGGTCACTTTTTATTCACAAGTTTGTTGGTCTGGTCGACTCTCCTGAAGTTTATGGGTGTGTCTGCATTTGTTGTTGGTTTCTCAGATGTCTTGCATTTACGTTTTCATTCCGAGAAAGAGATCGCCTGTGACATATGGTGCAGCCCTCTCTAAGGGAAGGGGGGAGTTGTGTTAGACACAGTTTCTCCATGTTTTTGGAATGTTAGAGGCGCTGGCGTGCTGAAATATACAACACGCGATACCAACGGCATCGCGGAACACCTCATTAACCTTGTGCGAAGGTTACGTGGCTCAGCAACTACCAATCAGAAGTGAGCTAGTGTGTATATGGGCGGGATCTGGGAGACTAACGTCCAATCAAACCTAGTTTCTTAGTTTCGTAGCTCACCGGCAAAGATAGTATTTGCTTTTGTGAAACAAGTAAAATCTCCATCCCTTACCAGTGATCTACTTCTTCATCTTCGCATTCACTAGTTGTAAACTCCAGTGAGTTTAGGTTTTTCTTCCAACTATTGACTTTAGTCTTGTTCCAGAACCCATATGTTGTATGCATATCCGTTTTACAAATCTGACTTATCTTTTATGCACATTTTTGGTTCTTTGGCCCTCAAGCAGATGCACTCTGACTTCCAAGGAAGCCCCAATAAGTTGACTTTTACGACAGGCTTGTTAGGAAGTCAGTGGGTCTATTCTTGTCTTCCCCCAAAAGGGGACCCCATAACCCAAACGGGGATATCGAGGATCAAACCAGGGTCTCTTTCACAATAGCCTAACTCTCCGTGAAATCTGAAACCAGGATGATGATGATGAACGCATTTATTTCTTCCTTTTTCAAGGAGTTGAAAGTAACAATTTCCCTTCCACCAATAAATATTTTTGTTTCCTATTATCTACTGAATAATACCTGTCTTTCCTCCGTTTTGAGAGCGTATATTGATTTATGTGCCACACGCGATACGCCAATGCGTCATTCATGTGGCTGTCCAAGGTGGCTGTCATGTTCACTTACACCAACCCTGCCCATTTCTTCTATCTCTGCCATAAACAATAACATCCGAAAACAAAACAACCCCATGTTCCCGTATTCTACCTCAATCAAATAACATCCAACCACAAGCACCTCCACATCCTCGCAACACCCACCCTCCTCTGTCCCTGTTTCAACAGTATCTTGTTTCCCTCCCTAGAGTTGATCCTTTATGTCCGAAATTTGCATAACGGTTCCCTCTAGGAGTGCAACTCTCTACACACAAATCTATAGATCACAGCCAAGCTGTACACGACCGCTGAGGGCCGGAGTCTAGCCAGTGATCTGGTACTTGTCCTCTCCTTCGTGTGGGAGTTCTGTAGGCAGCGTCTGGTCGATATTCTGCCCTCTCTACTGACTCTGATCGGAATTCCAGGCTCATTGCGCGTGATCTGAATACCAAAACTCGCCAACAGGAGTTTTTCTCTTCTGTTTGCAGCTCTTGATTGACTGCTTCACAGTTCTCACTCACATTTCTTCTTCTCGTTTTTCGCACAAACTCTTTGACGGCTATCGAGGAAGAGGACAGGGCGCGTGTGAGTTTGTTTAAAGGGTAGTGATGTCAGTTCATTTAGTTATTCAATCAAAAATCTGTGCGAACCTATTTCAATAATTTTATGATCAACGGGTCGCCGGCGCGCAGCTGTTTATTCATAGGTAACGAATCCTGTGCACTTGCCTGACGAGACATTATAATATTCACTTCAATCCCCAGAAGTGGCAGGATATTTCTAGCTGATTCTCCAGGGAGGCAAACACGAAGTCTAGCTGGTTTCCTGACAAGGAGAACATTTAATCTCGATGGTTCCCCATAGATGAAACGATGAAGTTTAGTTGGTTTTCGAGGGGTGAAAATATTAAATCTAGGTGCTTCCCTAGGAATGAAAACATGAAGTCTAACTGGTTCCCAAATAATGAAAACATGAAATCCAACTGATTCACTAGGGATGAAAACATGAAATCCAACTGGCTCCCCGGGGATGAAAATATGAAGTCTAACTGGTTCCCCAAGGATGAAAACATGAAGTGCAACAGGTTCCCCAAGGATGAAAACATGAAGTCTAAATGGTTCCCCAGGGAGGGAAACATGAAATCCAACTGGTTCCCCAAGGATGAAAACATGAAATCTAACTGGTTCCCCGGGGATGAAGTCTAACTGGTTTCCTAGGGATGAAAACGTGAAGTCTAACTGGTTACCCAGTGATGAATTCATGAAGTCTAACTGGTTCCCCAGTGATGAAAACATGAAGTCTAACTGGTTCCCCAGGGATGAAAACATGAAGTCTAACTGTTCCCCAGGGATGAAAACATGAAGTCTAACTGGTTCCCCAGGGATAAAAACATGAAGTCTAACTGGTTCCAAAGGAATGAAAACATGAAATCCAACTGATTCACTAGGAATGAAAACATGAAATCCAACTGGCTCCCCGGGGATTAAAATATGAAGTCTAACTGGTTCCCCAAGGATGAAAACATGAAGTGCAACAGGCTCCCCAAGGATGAAAACATGAAGTCTAAATGGTTCCCCAGGGAGGGAAACATGAAATCCAACTGGTTCCCCAAGGATGAAAACATAAAAATCTAACTGGTTCCCCGGGGATGAAGTCTAACTGGTTTCCTAGGGATGAAAACGTGAAGTCTAACTGGTTCCCCAGTGATGAATTCGTGAAGTCTAACTGGTTCCCCAGTGATGAAAACATGAAGTCTAACTGGTTCCCCAGGGATGAAAACATGAAGTCTAACTGTTCCCCAGGGATGAAAACGTGAAGTCTAACTGGTTCCCCAGGGATGAAAACATGAAGTCTGACTGGTTCCCCAGGGATGAAAACATGGTCGAACTGGTTCCCCAGGGATGAAAATATGAAGTGTAACTGGTTCCCCAGGGATGAAAACATTTAGTTTAACTGGTTCCTCAGGGATGAAAACATGGTCTAATTTGTTCCCGAGTGATGAAAACATGAAATCTAATTTGTTCCCGAGTGATGAAAACATGAAGTCTAACTGGTTCCCCAGGGATGAATTCATGAAGTCTAACTGGTTCCCCAGGGATAAAAACATGAAGTGTAACTGGTTCCCCAGTAATGAAAACATTAAGTCTAACTTGCTCCCCAGGGATGAAAACATGTAGACTAACTGGTTCCCCAGGGATGAAAACATAAAATCTAACTGGTTCCCCAGTGATGAATACATTAAGTCTAACTGGTTCCCTATGGATGAAAACATAAAGTGTAACTGGTTTCCCAGGGATGAAAACATGAAGTCTAACTGGTTTCCCAGGAATGACAACATTAAGTCTAATTTGTTACCGAGTGATGAAAACATGAAGTCTAACTTGTTCCCTAGGAATGAAAACATGAATTCTAATTTGTTCCCGAGTGATGAAAATATGAAGTCTAACTGGTTTCCCAGGGATGAAAACACGAAGTCTAACTGGTTCCCCAGGGATGAAAACATGAAGTCTAACTGGTTCCCCAGGGATGAAAACATATAGTGTAACTGGTTCCTCGGGGATGAAAACATGGTCTAATTTGTTCCAGAGTGATGAAAACATGAAGTCTAACTGGTTCCCCAGGGATGAAAACATGAAGTCTAACTGGTTCCTCAGGGATGAAAACATGAAGTCTAACTGGTTTCCCAGAGATAAAAACATGAAGTCAAATTTGTTCCCGAGTGATGAAAACATGGTCTAACTGGTTCCCCATGGATGAAAACATGAAGTCTAACTGGTTCCCCAGGGATGAAAACATATGGTTTAACTGGCTCCTCAGGGAAGAAAACATGGTCTAATTTGTTCCCGAGTGATGAAAACATGAAGTCTAATTTGTTCCCGAGTGATGAAAATTTGAAGTCTAACTGGTTTCCCAGGGATGAAAATACGAAGTCTAACTGGTTCCCCAGTGATGAATACATGAAGTCTAACTGGTTCCCCAGGGATAAAAACATAAAGTGTAACTGGTTTCCCAGGGAAGGAAACATGAAGTCTAACTGGTTCCCCAGGGATGAAAACATAAAGTCTAATTTGTTATCGAGTAATGAAAACATGAAGTCTAACTTGTTTCCTGGGGATGAAAACATGAATTCTAATTTGTTCCGGAGTGATGAAAATATGAAGTCTAACTGGTTCCCCAGGGATGAAAACATGAAGTCTAACTGGTTCCCCAGGGATGAAAACATATAGTATAACTGGTTCCTCGGGGATGAAAACATGGTCTAATTTGTTCCCGAGTGATGAAAACATGATGTCTAACTGGTTCCTCTGGGATGAAAACATGAAGTCTAACTGGTTCCTCAGGGATGAAAACATGAAGTCTAACTGGTTTTCCAGGGATAAAAACGTGAAGTCAAATTTGTTCCTGAGTGATGGAAACATGAAGTCTAACTGTTTCCTCATGGATACAAATATGAAGTCTAATTTTTTCCCGACGGATGAAAACATGAAGTCTAACTTGTTCCCGGGAAAGGCAAACATTAATTCAAACTCTTAGATGTAATAAGGAAAGATCGGCGTAGGAACGATGATATCAGCAGGAGAATCGGCACAAAATCAATACTCAACTTTATTGGTGGACGACAGATCAAGTTTTTTTACATGGGTGTCCTGGGCGGATTTAGATAAAAAAAATCTTCAGGCCAGCAGTTAACCACTCTACTTTCGCATATTCTCGTGGCAGGATAACATCAAGGAATAACCAAACTGTAGTCTGAGAGTGCCATCAGGACAGCGACTGTTGGAGATCAATGAAAGCAAACCTTCATTGCGGTGATGGCGCCTGACTGGCTTGTTGATCCATGCTTACCTCTAAAGCTAAATGCACAATGATGACAATGGCTCCCAAGTAGACCCAGCCTAAAATGGCTACCAAGCAATGTTCTCGGAAATAAGGGCTACCATGTGTTAACAATACCACACACCAAGTAATCTTTGGTCTATAAAAAAGAAAAGCCTCTCATTATATGACCTATGCTCTAGGTGTGTTTCCGGGTCACATTGATGAGCGGGGAGGGGTGGGGGACTTGAGGGCGATGGGGTCTCAATGAGCCAGGAAACACCACTATGCTAGTGGTCTTGTCCATACTCTGTAACCCTCCATGCTAATTACAGTAGAACCTCGCTTAGCCTCCCATAACGAGTAATTCGCATAACGAGCAAAATAAATTGCAAAAAAAAAATGACTTGCTTAACGAGCGACGTTTCGCATAACGAGTGGCGAGGAGAGGGGAAGTCCCGAATTGTGCGCATGTTACATCAATATGTGTTTAGCCCTCGTTCCAATAGCATCGTAGTGTCGCTTGTGATCACACATTTTCTCAAACTTGTCTTATATTGTGATATATGTACATGAATCCTCCAGGCCTACAAGATGACCTCTCTGAAGAATTTAAGTTCATCAAGATCCAGTTTCTGCCTCCCTACACCACTCCGTTACTCCAGCCCATGGACCAGAAAGTTATATCTAACTTTAAGAAGCTCTACACTAAAGCACTTTTGGAGCATTGTTTTCAGGTGACTGAAGAGACCAACCTCACTGTCAACGAGTTTTGGAAAAATCACTTCCACATCGTTGCCTGCCTCAAGATGATCGACACTGAGGGAGAAGGGGTTACCAAGAAAACCTTAACTTATGCTTGGAAGAAGCTTTGGCCGGAGAGCGTTGTCGATTTGTGACTTTGAGGGGTTCGAGACAGTACCTGTGGAACCTGTCGTCAACAAGATTGTGTCTTTGGCCACTACCATAGGATTGTAGGTGGATAACAGTGATATCGAAGAGCTTGTGGAAGAGCACAGCCAAGAGCTGACCACCCAAGAGTTTATGGAGTTACATTGTGTTTTACAGCAAGAAGTGTTAGAGGAAAGTTTCTCAGAGGAGGAGGAGGAGGTAACAGAAAAGCAACAATCTTTAAGCGAAATAAGAGAAATGCTGAAAGCATGGCAAACTGTTGCATCTTACATTGAGAAGCATCACCCTAATGAAAAAGTGGTTATGCGCGTTGCAATTTATTTAATGATAATGCTGTGTCGCATATTCGCCAAACTTTGAAGCATCGGCAAAAACAAATGTCTCTGGACATATTTCTACCCAAACAAAATAATTAAATATGTATCATTATTATTTCGACTTTTTTTTCATTTCTGCAGATCGAATTCGCATTCCAGGTGGTTTAGTTCCGCGTTTGAAGAAAAGAGGAAGATGATTCACTCTCCTTAACAATATGTATATAATTTTCTTTGAATAAACGTTATACAGCGCATTTTTTTTTTTTTTCGATATGGAACGCATTTTCGCATTTTACATTAATTTATATGAGAAAAAATTGTTTCGCATAACGAGTGTTTCGCTTAACGAATATGATTCTGGAACGAATTATGCTCGTTAAGCGAGGTTCCACTGTATTTCAATTTAAATATGGACTATTCCACCATGAGTAAATAGTCCTTTTTAAAGCTTATGGGTCATGATATAGGAGACTGAGCCTTATTCCATCCTAGATCTACTGGAAGTGAGTTATATCGTGAACTCACTCACAGGTAAGGGTTTTTCCTTAGTGGCGATGCAATTTTCCCGTGGACGAACAACCGCTTATCTCGGCTGAAAAATCTTTTCCGATTCTGGTTCGGGGATTAGTTGAATCTTGGCGTCATTCTATAAGCAGCCCTCGAAGCCAAAAGACAGACAGCAACAATTCTCCGTCAACAGTTATATAGCTCATCATTGAAACTGTTCATATTCACCAAGAACATTTTACGAGAGTATGGGTAAGTTATACTTAGATTAGTTTATGTAAGTCATATTTCCCTGATGTATCGCCAAGGCCTGTACATGTATGTGATCTTGTCTGTGTCGGGCCAACTTTGGACATAAATTGTAGGGAAATTGCAGAAGTAACGTACATCTTTATACTGATAAAGATGTCCCCTTATATTATTAATTAATAGACCGACGCTAACTCCTTGTATTGATGTATCCTTTTAAAATGAAAATACCTATGGCTAACTGATGTGGGAAAGTGTAGTGTGGCAGTGGGTATCATGGTCTGGCAGTGACCAAGAGGTCCATTTGTTTTAGTGGGTAATCCTGGCGCTTTATTTTTATTTAACGACCAGGAGTGCTAGTACTTCCGGCCTCTCGGTTGGAAAAGTAAACAAGCAGTGCCGACAGTGGTGGAAAGCTGGTACATGTCCGTCTGTTATGTCTTTCCTTTTTGAATATTTCAGTGTTCAGTGGGTACCTGTCTTAGAATGGATGTCCTTTAAAGGAAGGATAACAGTTGATCTTATTATTATTGTTAGCATTGCATTGTTGTGGCTGTTGATAGTTTCTTGCTGTGTGAGGGGCCTGTACTTCTCTCAGATCTGTTCTCACTTGTGACCGTAAATCATCGTCATCTGAGCGTTAAAATTAAAGTGATCTGTAATGTGAAACAAGCGTTACTAGGTACAGTGTTTACTTGTTGTCTAACCCATGTTTCCATTGTATTCTCAGGATGTGAGAAATATTATAACACGACAGTACTGGCTGAACTTGGAGTTGCTTCAGGATCACCCCCCAGTTGATCCAACAGGGCAGTGCCATCACTCAACCTACCAGCAACCAGGTACCTCCTCTTTTTACTTTGTTCCAATGACCTTATCAATACCTTGAGAGGTGACATAATATGTCCGACCAACCAGAAGACAGCTGTTGATACTTTAACACTATCAAGTGCCTCCAGTCCAAGGTTTGGCCACTACAGATAGCCACCATCTGCGGCTTGCACCGGGAAATACCAAGTGATATTCGATTTCTTCAAACCCCATCCGGGGTACACTTAGGTTGGTCTATAATGACAGTATAATTTAAAGATCCCCAGAGATCTTGAAGTCACCTAAACCTATGAAGTATTCTGTTATTGTACCAGTTTCAACTGTGAAGAAGAAGACTACACATGTGATTACGGAGAGGAGACTGACAGTAAAGGCCAGTCACTAAGCTGAGTATAACTGTTGGAAATCGGAAGGTGCAACCATCCCGACACTGTGTACCTAAAAGTACCTTTGCCCTATTACATCACCAAAGTGATGATGATCTCTGAATCATGGCAGTCTAGGAGTTATTCTTCACTAATTGACACATCACTTGTGTCTTACTTTCCTATATGCTATTCTCACTTGTCAGCTACATGAGACTGTCCATACTGTTTGAACTTATTACATAAAGCATTATAGACAGAACGAACGAACGAACGAACGAACTTTATTTTCAAAGGGTCACAAATTAGGCACGCAGGCCCGTCTTACATTCGGCCCTTCCAAACACCCGTCTTTCACACTGCAGCTGTATATTTACCAATAGGCATGTTTAATTCATATGTTAATATGCATATTACTAATATCAAGAAAGAGGGGGAAAAACCCACAAAAGCTTGGGTGTTAATATGCATGCACACACTAGCGCACACACACACCCACCCACTTAAACACGCATATATACACACCCCCATATCTTCACACACACACACACACACACACACACACACACATAAACACACCCCCATTCACCCACATACATACCTACCTACCCACGCAGACACGCACATTCCACACACACAAATATGTACGGATTCACACATGCGCACACAGAAACAGAAACAAACGCAGACACACAGCAAATATACATACGCGCACAGACCCAAACAAACACACATATACACACACACACATGCGATACACACACAAACCCCAGGAACACATTCGCAGACTCACACACGCGTACACACATATACATGCACAAACACACACAGACACACATATACACGCGCACAGACACACTTGTAGACACACAAACACACACACAATAGCAGGCACACACTCACACACACATGCTGATGCTCACGCAGACATATACACACAGACACAAACACGGACACACAACCACAGAAAGCATACGCAGACATACATACACATAGGCACGCACACAGAAACACACAGATACACACAGACACCCACAGACACACAAACGCAAACACAAATGCAGACATACATAAACACAGGCACACATAGATACACATGCATTTTCACATAGATAGATGCACACATAGATACACATGCATTTTCACATAGATAGATAGATAGATAGATAGATAGATAGATAGATAGATAGATAGATAGATAGATAGATAGATAGATAGATAGATAGATAGATAGATAGATAGATAGATAGATAGATAGATAGATAGATAGATAGATAGATAGATAGATAGATAGACAGACAGACGGACGGACGGACGGACGGACGGACGGACGGACGGACGGACAGACAGACAGACAGACAGATTTTTTTTTTTTTTTTTTTTTACTTATCCAGAAACCATGAGTTGTAAACCCTTTGGCTCGGTACTATGGATATCGCAACCCTTCGGCCTTGATTCCATTATAGGTACCGTTAATTAGACAGATAGATAGATAGATAGATAGATAGATAGATAGATAGATAGATAGATAGATAGATAGATAGATAGATAGATAGATAGATAGATAGATAGATAGATAGATAGATAGATAGATAGATAGATAGATAGATAGATAGATAGATAGATAGATAGATAGATAGATAGATAGATAGATAGATAGATGGATGGATGGATGGATGGATGGATGGATGGATGGATGGATAGGTAGATATACAGACA
>CAJHNH020001205.1:177500-185000 GCA_905116865.2 Candidula unifasciata | reverse complement strand
TAGATAAGAGCGTATCTCGTGCCAGTGTGGTTTGTGCACCAGGAGATTGCCTGTAGAACGTACTGGTAGCGAGGCGATTGTAAAGCTCGTTCGGCCACAGGGTCCAGGCAATAGGTGGCCACACAGCGGGAAGTCAACTGTCTATTGTCTTACCTGTACCTACAATAAAGATTGTCGTGTGTGCTCTGTGTGCGTTCGGGTTCAGTGTTGTCACAAACCTCTGGTATGACCTTGCCGGTCCGTGGCTCGCTAACTAGGCCTATGACAGACAGACTAACCTACAACACACACTGAACCCGAACGCACACAGAGCACACACGACAATCTTTATTGGAAGTACAGGTAATACATAGACAGTTGACTTCCCGCCGTGTGGCCTTCCCCTATTTGCCTGGACCCTCTGGCTGGACGGGCTTTACAATCGCCCCGTCCCCAGTACGTGCGACAGGCAATACTCTGGTGTACAAACCACAATCCGGCAGGATACGCTCTCTTCTATCGCCACGCTGACCCAATCAAACTGTCACAGTCTCTGTCCTAGTGCAGGGTCAGAGTGTCCAGGTTAGCCACTCTCTCACAGCACATATACATAAATACTCTACACAAGAACTATCCTATCCTACCACAAAACTGTACATAAACTATCCAGTCACTAACAGAAATATATCCTAACTTTAATACTATAACATAAACTATCCAGTCACTAAACGTCCTCTCTTCCTGACTGACGCACACCGAATGTCCTCTTCCTTCTACCTCGTGTCTCTTAACCCCGTTCACCAGCTCAGTCCCAGAAGCAGTCATCGTGTTACTAAAACACAGTTCAGGCTTTCTTGCTTTATCCTGAGCGCTGGTTTCGCCGTGCGATCACAGAACGGACTTGACCAGTGACGGCCCTGACCTCTGTGTCAACCCTGGGTGCACACCTTACGGTGTGGTACACTGACTGTACTTAATAGGGTTGTGACATTCACCCTTCCTCTGAACTGATACTTCCTGACAAAGTCAAGTATCAGCAAAGCATGGCCTGCCATCATGTACAGTCATGTTTTTAAATTTTATCGTCAATATTTAGTTACCTAAAAAAAAATATGTCATGTACTTTTGGGTCAATCACCTAAGGACAAACTATCTGGCACATATTTAATGGGTATATACATTCAATGGGTAAGCTCCTCCCTAATGGGTAGAAATGGTATCAGCCCTTGACACAAATACGTCACTACTCATTACACCTTCAAATCATATGGGTAATGATATAAATAATAATTTGGGTGGACACCCAAATCGTCCGGGACCCAATCACACCTTACTTCACTTACTGTGCAAGTAAGACGCCACTGTATACACTCCCAAGCCGTTTAACCAACGACACCGTGATTTATAACAGTGGGCGTCATGGACTATCTCCATAAGGCTTGTCCATGGTTGTGAAAAGGAGTCATGACCTGACTCCCCGACCTACAGTCGTATAATGTGTCCGCGAATCCGCAGTACCTGCCAAGACACAAATCACCCCATATGACCCACAGTGCAACATAGGCAGTAAACAAATCTGTGGCCAGTTGGACACACTCCCATCCTCCAAGGATAGTGCTACTCCTCAAATGCAATCTCCATGTATGCATTATTAGTTACAACATCATTAACTCTATATGTGAGTGCCCTTGTAAAAGTACAATCTAACTTTCATTTAAACTATCATTTATCAATAAACAATTTAAAGAGAACAAAAAAAAATTAAAATAAGTTCATTTTACTGCCAAACTAAATTGTCAGTTATTTTAAAGTCTACTAGTTTACAAAGTTATCTACCTATAATGCATTATTGTCTAACATATACTTTACATTTACATTTCCTGCACATAAGACACTCAGTTAATATTAAACTCCTTGAAACTTTTTATAAAGGTAATGGATATCAGATTAAGTTTCAAAAAAAAAAAAAAAAAAAAAAAAAAAAAACCGAAGAATATTATTATTGCAATTCGAAAATTATAAAACAAAAATGATTGCAAAAGAAACAATTAAACATTACTTATGTAATCTAACAAAAATCTTTTAGCAAAGAAAATAAAATAAAATATATTTGTAGAATCCAAATGGATTGTCCCACAAATAATTTTACACTGAAAATAAATAAGCAAAATACATACATAATAATTTCACAAACAAAAGTCATTACACTATATTCATTCCAACAAAACAATAAAAATTACAAATCAAAATAAATAAGCAAAATATACATGAAATAATTTTCAAACTCAAAATTATTTCCCTTTTATAAATACCATCTCAATAGTTACAAATCAAAATAAATAAGAACAATAACTACCGATAAATTACTCATCATAGATACCAACACCATAATTACAAAACAAAATAAATAAGAAAAATAAATTTAGATAGATTACTCATCATAGATACCAACACCATAATTACAAAACAAAATAAATAAGAAAAATAAATTTAGATAGATTACTCATCATAGATACCAACCCAAAAGTTACAAATCAAAATAAATAAGGAAAATACACAAATAAAAATTGTGCAAACGAAATTGAATGAATAAACTTATCAATTCAAAAACACATAATATACATGAAACAAACATATAAAACATATAGCACATACAGAACATATAAAACATATATAATCCATACAACATATATTATATTAAAGATGAACATAATAAGATTAACTTATAATATGACCATCACAACATAGAATTCTATTCTATACATTCATTCCCTTTTATTCCACTTACACTCTTCTTTCATACATCACATTTTCCATTCTGCTGAAGTCCTTAGAATGATCATCACCTCTATCTTCCTGTTGGGTAATCTTTTACGATTGTTCAGTTCACTGGTTTTAAGCTAGAACAGTACTTGTATACACTGCTACTTGACAACTGGATCTATGAAACTTGGTGTAGAATTCCGTTATGAGACAGTTTCTAGTCATTCAAGAAGGCATGAATATATGAAGACAATGTTTCACACAGTCTTTAAATTTCTGAAGGTACCAGACTGTCAATTTCAGGATACCACTAGGCAATCAATAGTTTTACAGCCGGCTTAATAAGTCAGCCAGGTTGTTGCTGTTGCCCTTGATGTGTGTGATGGTGAATTGGAAATCTTGCAGTAGCAGTGCCCATCTGGCGATTCGATTGTTCTTTGGGGCACCAGACTTAATGACGAGCAATGGCTGGTTGTCTGTTTGAAGGACAAAAGGTCTGCCCAGAAGGTAACGTTTGAAAATTAGGAAGTTTTAAAATAGGTGGACTGGAGACTATTCCTATCTAGCTACTACTATCGATTCAATTCCCGGACGAGCGCCCATAATCTGTCACAAACCTCTGGTATGACCTTGCCGGTCCGTGGCTCGCTAACTAGGCCTATGACAGACAGACTAACCTACAACACACACTGAACCCGAACGCACACAGAGCACACACGACAATCTTTATTGGAAGTACAGGTAATACATAGACAGTTGACTTCCCGCCGTGTGGCCACCTATTGCCTGGACCCTCTGGCTGGACGGGCTTTACAATCGCCCCGTCCCCAGTACGTGCGACAGGCAATACTCTGGTGTACAAACCACAATCCGGCAGGATACGCTCTCTTCTATCGCCACGCTGACCCAATCAAACTGTCACAGTCTCTGTCCTAGTGCAGGGTCAGAGTGTCCAGGTTAGCCACTCTCTCACAGCACATATACATAAATACTCTACACAAGAACTATCCTATCCTACCACAAAACTGTACATAAACTATCCAGTCACTAACAGAAATATATCCTAACTTTAATACTATAACATAAACTATCCAGTCACTAAACGTCCTCTCTTCCTGACTGACGCACACCGAATGTCCTCTTCCTTCTACCTCGTGTCTCTTAACCCCGTTCACCAGCTCAGTCCCAGAAGCAGTCATCGTGTTACTAAAACACAGTTCAGGCTTTCTTGCTTTATCCTGAGCGCTGGTTTCGCCGTGCGATCACAGAACGGACTTGACCAGTGACGGCCCTGACCTCTGTGTCAACCCTGGGTGCACACCTTACGGTGTGGTACACTGACTGTACTTAATAGGGTTGTGACAAGTGTGTGTTAAAGATTAGTCTGTCTGTCACAGGCCCAGTTACGAGCCATGGACCAGCAAGGTCACCCATAGGTCTGTGACATTATGTTACCTTTCCTTTTAGTTCTACATATTTCTTGTGCTATTTTCATAGTGCTGTCTCTGAAATTCAACCATTCTATAATTACCCCAAGAGTGTTTTGTGGAAGCTGATTCTAATTTTCCTGTAATTTTTGCTGAAAACGCTCGCCTATTTTCCTCACTCTCTAGTTCTTTCCATTTTATTATGTCACTTTTATTACATTTCTTTTTCGTCTGATAATTATCTTGATTTTTCTGTCAAGTATCACCATCCTATGATCTGTATCTAAACTCAAGTTTGATGTAACTCTCGCATCTGTAACTTGATGAAAGTCTCTTTTTCTCGTCAAGATGTAATCAATCTGACTCTTGGTATCTGGATCATTCCATTTATACCATGTAAAAACTTGTGAAGCTCTATGTTGAAAAAAAGGTGTTGATTGTGCACATATATCCAACAGTCTTTCGCCATTGTCATTTCTAATGCTGTTGTCTCCATAATTGCCTAGGTATTTTGTAAATGTTTTTCTGTCTCGTCCTGTCTTAGCGTTAAAATCACCCATCACGATCAGTTTCTCGTTATTATCTATCTTACAAATTTCATCATCCAGGTCCTTAAAGAATTGATCTAAATCCTCCTCACTGTAATTTCCATTGCACGGAGCATATGTCTGAAGAAAAAAAAAAACACCTCTG
The DNA here is from genome assembly GCA_905116865.2 of Candidula unifasciata. Taxonomy (NCBI): domain Eukaryota; kingdom Metazoa; phylum Mollusca; class Gastropoda; order Stylommatophora; family Geomitridae; genus Candidula; species Candidula unifasciata. The sequence continues at coordinate 180,138 of CAJHNH020001205.1, read as the reverse complement.
AACTATTTCCTAATTGTAATTTCAAACTTATAATTCTTTCCGAGATGTAGTTAACTTCAAGTATATTTTTTGCAGTTTCCGGATCGATGACAAATCCTACTCCACGCTTTGCACGTTGCATTTCCTCTACTCCCGATTGAATCAAAACGTAATTTGTATGTAGTTTCTTCATTCCTCGTCCTTTCATTCTCACTTCTGATAAGCCTAATACTTTAACATTATATTTCTCCATTATTTTGATCTCGAGTTACGACAGATGTAATTAACATCGTCTCTTGCTGTTCGTAGATTAAACTGAATCAACCGGGAAAAAAGACACTTCGGAGTATTTTGAGATAATATTTTATAAATAAATTTAGCATTGTTAAAAATTAAATTTTACTACATGGCATGACTGACTGACTTTCTACCCCACCAGGACATCACACAAGCGATAAACACCCGATGACACAATGTGCAAACATATGGGTGAGGTTCACCGTGGAGAGGTCCCAGCCTTAAGGACATATAATTGGCCGGGCTCTAAAGCAGCCCCAGGCAAAAGCCAGAGAAGGGCTTCAAAAAACTAAAAATGTCATCCTTAAAAGTACGGGAACAACGATACTAAATGGCATAAATCTTAGCTGGATAAAGAGATCATCTATATCGATTTGTTTTCTATTTAAAAAAAGCGTAGAGCTTCAGGTTAAAGGAAACTGCCGTTTAACATTAGATTCGGCGCAACCATCCCAGACTGTGCAACCATCCCAGACAGTGAAACCATCCCAGACAGTGCAACCGTCCCAGACAGTGCAATCATCCCAGACAGTGCAACCATCCCAGACTGTGCAACCATCCCAGACTGTGCAACCATCCCAGACAGTGCAACCATCCCAGACTGTGCAACCATCCCAAACTGTGCAACTATCCCAAACTGTGCAACTAGCCCAGACTTTGCAACCATCCCAAACTGTGCAACCATCGCAAACTGTGCAATCATCCCAGACTGTGCAACTATCCCAGACTGTGCAACTATCCCAGACTGTGCAACCATCCCAGAATGTGCAATCATCCCAGACTGTGCAACTATCCAAGACTGTGCAACTATCCCAGACTGTGCAACCATCCCAAACTGTGTAACCATCCCAGACTGTGCAACCATCCCAAACTGTGCAACCATCCCAAACTGTGCAACCATCCCAAACTGTGCAACCATCCCAAACTGTGCAACCATCCCAAACAGTGCAACAACAGTCGACATGTGTTTGGATGCAGGACGCGTAAAATATTGTTCCTGTATCTTCATCAAGAAATCGCTGACTTTTGACAAGCTGATAAACGTTTTGTGCTAGTTCCTGAGTTATGACAAAAACATGATAATTCCAATTAATTTATTGTCAGTTATAGGGCCTGATGTGTCTGTGTTCGGTTACATTAACAATAAGTAATTTAAATGTAGAGCTCAAGTGGTGGCTTGTGAAGGGCTAGTGTTTGTAACTTGTGTCTGCTAGTTATAAGCACAGATTAGTTTTATTTATTTTAGCTTGCATATGATTTCCATTGTTGCATTTAAAAAAGATTATTCACATATTTCTTTAAAGAACTTCCCAATTTATTGCAAAACCACTCGCATTACTAGTATATATCGTACAGTCGCCAACAAATCGATCGCATGCTATAGTGTAATGGAAGTTGGTTAATATACGTAGCAACAAGTAGCGGACTTGGAATCAACCCTTGGGGCACCCCTTAATTTAACTGAATGGATTTTAACAGACGATTTTTGAAGGATACTACCTGCTGACAGACAGACAGGCATGCGAGAATGCAGACAAACAGACACCAAGATATAGTGAACAGACAGACAGAAAGGTAAGTAGACGGGTAGGTAAATCGATAGATAACTGAACAGATAGATAAAAATACAGATAGAAAAACGAATTTCTCATCTTAAACATCGATCTATGTGTACAAAACAAATAAAAGACTGCAGAAAAAAACTGTTATTCTTGTCGACTCCTGATTTTTATTTATTAATTTTTATTTAAACTGTTTTTACATCTGCAGTGAAGTATAAGACAAGAATTGCAGTCCGGTCTGAATTTTCGGGAGTTTGCCATCTCGGGTAGTCTATCTGCAAGAATAAATAAAGACAATTAGCTCTATATACCAGTCAACTATCTCTGTACTTTGTCTCACTTATAGGGGAGGGCAATACAAGACTATTTACTTTGAAACAGAACACACACTCAGGTCAGTTCAGACACACACAAACACACACACAGACACACTCCAGTCTGTCAAAACAGACTAACAAACATCACTGTGCATACGAAGTCATCCATATACACATAGAGTAATCTATGTACACATACGGTCATCTCTGTACACACACAGCCATGTCTGTACACATACATTTATCTCTGTACACATACGGTCATTTATGTTACACACACAGTCAATTCTGTACACATATAGTCATCTCTGTACACATATAGTCATCTCTGTTACACATACGGTCATCTCTGTACAGATACCGTCATCTCTGCATACGTACAGTTATCTTTGAACCCATACAGTCATATCTGTACACACGCAGTCATCTCTGTACACATATAGTCATCTCTGTACACACGCAGTCATCTCTGTACACATGTCG
>CAJHNH020001205.1:157500-172500 GCA_905116865.2 Candidula unifasciata | reverse complement strand
CCCAACTAGCCTTGAAAGAAAAAGAGTTGGCAGCTTCAGCTGAAAAAGACAGAGTCCAATTACTGATTAGAGAAAAGTTCTAGAAATTACGAAAATTCCTAAAGACCAAAATGTAACCAGTAATTCCGAGATTCATAAACAGAAAATAGTTATTGAGTTGAAAGCTAAAGAGTTGGAAGCCGAAAGAAATGCTGAAACACAGATGAGAAAAGCAAAATTAAAAGCAGTTGAACTATTCTTTAAGAAGTATCAGGGACTAGTAAAATTTCAATTTAAGATTAATCAATTTCTGCATTAACTCAACATTTTGAGTACATTGCCAAACATTTAAATGCGCCACGTACAGAGTGATTACCTGTTTATAGACAATTTTAGTGAGTAAACCATTGAAACTGTTAGAAACAATTCACGTTGATAAGCTAGATTACTATGAATTTGTAAAAGCTAGACCTTTACAACATTTTTCTTTAGATGAGAAATTTTATAGAAATGCTTTTAAAAACTTGTAAAAACCTGAGCAAACATTCATCAATTTTTGTCTGAAGTTAAGACAACCTTTGATATGTGGACAACTCTGCTAAAATGAGAAATCCTTTGACTTATTAGGAAATATGCTTATTAGAGATAAAGTCATATGCAGTGTACCAAGTAACAGGATGATATTCATTACTGAACAAAAGCCCGCCGCTATCAAGAAAACTGAAACATCAGGAACAGCTTATTTCAATACTTAAAGAAACATTTTCAATTTTGGAAAAAGCCAAAATGTGAATTATGGGGCGGCTGTGCAACCAATGGACACAATTAAACAGTACCACTACGAGGCAGCCATTAGGACCTTCAAGGGTTATAGGAGTCAGAGATCCTACAGAGATAAGTATCCATTGATTACTTGCCGATATTGTAAAACGAAGCATGGTAAGCGACAGTCCTGTGAGGAGAACCCAGATTCCAACAACATCACCAGAACTGTTTAAGGCGAAGAGCTGAAAGGAAAAGCTTGTATAACCTACAGCGTGAATGTGGTATTTGCAATTCGATTACACATTTGCAAGAGAAGTGCCGAAATTGCAAACAATAACATCAGTGGTGTGGCAAAACATTAGATACTAGTGGGAGTGACAGTGACAGTGCATCGTTGGATCCAGGTATAACTGAAAAGCAAACTGCAAATGTTGCAGATCTTGTAGATTTTGCTGAAACATCTTGTCAAGTGTGTAAAGCCTTCGATGAGAATGGTAAACTGACCTGTGGTCACGATATAATAGCCACCGGAGTTGCTAAAGACGCGACCACTATTAATGGAAGACTAAAGTTCGGTAAAGGCTTCATCAAGATCCGAGTGTTCTATTTGAAGAGACTTAGCAGACACAGCATTAGGCATCAGAAAGAGCTTACACCAGTAAGTCAATTTTGTGTCGTACTTTCTCTGGAAGGAAAGAGCAATATCACTTGGCATGGGCAATCTTAAATCGGCATACTGCACAGGTAGGAGGAGGTCTGCTGTTCTTTCAGATCCCGTTTTTGATGTCATTCTTGGCAAGTGCAAAAATGTAGAAGACATGTCTCAGAATAATGTGGTGAAATGGCAAGAGGAAAACATCGCATGTGATGTCGTGACAAGACAACGAACAGTGTGTACGAATAAAATGAGAGAGAGAGAGAGAGAGGGAGAGAGAGAGAGAGAGAGAGAGAGAGAGAGAGAGAGAGAGAGAGAGAGAGAGAGAGAGAGAGAGAGAGAAATAGAGAGAAATAGAGAGACAGACAGACAGACAGAGAGAATAGAAACCGTTTTAACGTTTATTCCTTCTAACCAAACCAATTAAAAAGATGAGTTTATCTCAAAACAGAAAGACGACAGTTGGTAAAAATGTTTTTCAGAGAAGTCATCAAACAAGAAAAAATTGTTCTTTGGTTTCAGAAAAGGAATTTTAACCTGATTTTATACAAAGAGTATATGCAGACTTAAGCGGACTGTATTACCTAGTGACTACAGACAGAAAGCATTGAAGCTGGCACACGATTTACCATTTGTGGGACACATGGGCATGTAGAAGACTAAGTGTAGACTTCTCAAAGAGTTCTACTGCCAAGGCTTTTGCGAAAGTGTAAAAGACTATTACAAGTCATGCCATCTGTGTCAGACAATGATACAGAAAGGTAAACGTTATAAAACCTTATGTTCAGCCCACTAATCTGGCCAAAAGACCTTTTTAGAAGGTGACTGTCCTCTTAACATCATCTGCCATAAAGGTAATAGTTTTATCCTGATGACGGTCGATTTGTGCACCCTTTGGGCGGAAGCAATACCACTTAAGAATATTACATCACAGAAGAAGTTATGTACCAACTATTTGTAAGGTCTGGTTTACCTGAAGTGATTTTATTAGAAAGGAGTACTCAATTTATATCCAGTGCAAAGCAACACTGCAATAGATTAATGGGCAAACCGCAAGTATTTACAATTCTATACAACCCTGCAGTAAATGGAGTTTCTGAAAATTTAAACGATAATTTAAAAAGAATGTTTTTAAAGATAACAGCAGAAAGACCGAAAGATTGGGACCTACTACTGCCAGCGATATTGTTAGCGTACCTGGAATTACCCCAAAATAGTACCGGATTATCTCCTTTTGAATTAGTTTATGGAGCTAACACCAGGGAACCTTTGTCATTTTACATCGAATTACGCATAGGTAAGGTTACAAATATTAAAACATTAGGTAGTTATGAAATGGCAACTAATTTAAGGGACAAGATTCTGAATGCATGCATAATTGCAAGAGTGTCATTGGAACAAGCTGGTACCCATTATCGCAAATATGAGGGGGGAAACTACAAGAACCATTTCACTTGCACAGAACGAGGAAGTGTGACTTCACCTTCTCAACACAACTGACAGATTGTCTGTATCATAGCAAAGTTTTTTTTTTAAAAGTTTTTAAATAGAATTATGATGTTGACTACTACATTCAATTAAAAGGTAAATTAAAAATCTACTATAATAAAATGTGAAAGCCCTATAAACAACGTGTCTAAATACTTCACGACACAACATAACCATCTGCTTCTCACCCAGCAAATTTTGCATGCAGTTTAGATAATAAATTACAAGAAGGTCCTACAGATGGGCAAATCCTAACCCCCATGGTAACTTCCCAAAATTCATGGGAACAAATACAATTTCACAAAACGTTCCACACGGACAGACATCTGAAATCAGTGAATTATTGAAAGACTTTTCCAATATTTATTTCCGAGATACCAGGTAAGTGTACTAAAATCAAACATCACATTCTGCTAACTACAAATAAACCCCCAAAAGTAAAAGCGTATTTAGTACCGAAACAGTACCGGAACAAACTTTTTGAGGATATTAAAATCTTAGAACAGTAAGGCATTATTACCAAGTCGAACTCATGTTATCGCTCACCCATAGTACTAGTGAAGTAAAGGAACGGGTCCATGTGCATCTGCGTTAATGCAAAATAAATGCATTTATTAATTTGGAGGTAGAGCCCATACCTAACGTCGATAAATTACTATCCACTATGGGAAAAGCAAATTTTTGAAAGAAACCCGTTGTCTGCTAGGACGACCATTCCTCCTGCGAACTGATAACAAGCCACTTCTCGTCATAAAAAAGAGTAGACAAGAAAAATAGAATTGCCGGTTTGGCACTCCTCCTTCAGAACTTTAAATTCGAGATTGCTCATATCAAAAGAGTAAATTACAATCTGGCTGACCTTATTTGTAATTTATGACAAATTAAAAGATTAAACAAAGCAATGTGACAATTGTATTCCATTATTAGAAAGATCTCAGTCCATAGCAATGCTAGTATACTGAAGTCTACAGGTGTCGATGCAAATATATTAAACTGTGCAAATAACATCACCAGTGTACCGAATTTTATAGTTAACATCGCCAGTACACATAATTCGAGAAATAACATTGATATTGCCCCTGGATGTTACAGTTAACAGCGCCAATACACATAATTCGAGAAATGACATTGATATTACCCCTGGATGTTACAGTAGCATTTGCCATTATATAAAAGACAAGAAATGAAATTGTTATTTTATGACTGAATCGTTTAGCTCATATTGCACAACATGCAGAACACAAGAAATAATTGATGATATTACCACTGATTTCTACAATTGAATTTGCAATATATAAAAGCCAAGAAATGAAGTTGTTATATTATTACTTAAACTTGCAGCTCATATTGCCCAGTATGTAGGAAATATCAATCATAGACTACAACTATTTATACAACTGCAATGACAGACAGTTCCTAAGATATACAGTTCCGAAGATATCAAACCAAGTCAGAATATTTTTAACACAAAGCACCTCTCCTACAAGGACTAAGGTAAAATATCAGTAATTTCGACAACAGTAATTCCGACAAAGTGCTCTGTATGATATTGTTCATTTCAAAGATAGTCTGAACAATTATGATGCATTTAACACCCCAGTATTCAACGTATAAAATGCCAAAACCTAAAATACTAAATTATTTCATTCTCATAAATTCCACAAATGACTTGAATGTAATAACAACGATAGAAAAGAAACATCCCATGCCAATTTAGAGATACTTGACTACAGACTGGAACAAGTTACATAGCTGTCTGATGTCAGGAAGTATCTTTTCAGAGGAGAGGTTGGTGTCAGATGCCAGGTTAGCAAAGTCATGATGTTGCTGGACCGTTGTGTGTGTACTAGTAGATGACTGAAATATAAACTCAAGGTGAGCTCCTACGATAGAAACCGTGACGACTTAGCTGCACTCAGCTTGACGTTCGACCGAATTCACGAGCAGCTGGAAGAAAGATCAGGGCATAATTTGTGGAGAGAATTCGTGAGACTCTACGACAGGGTTATTGTGTAACATTCTGTGAAATATAGCGTCTTACTGATCAGTGTTGTCATCCTTAGACGCGTGTTTCGATTAGCTTGTAGCTGTAATTTGTATTGTGCGGTGTTCGACGAATCTATCTAGTCTTGTATTGTAATTGTGTAGGTAGGAATTACTCACGTAGATTATATTTAATCAGTTGTTCATGACGGTATCGCATTAGTTGTGTCTTAGGAATCTGCTTGCCACACTTAGCCAATCACTCTGTGTACCACTCAGATTCCTCATGGCGTGAACAGCGGCAGTGGGCAGCGCTGTACAAGAATGATGTCAGTCCGAGGTCACGAGAACGACCCAGAAGTGATTCAGTGATTGTAAAGCTGGCACGGCCTGCATTTCGGATAAGGCGAACTGCCATTACTTGAATGCTTATTGTACATTAAAATATTTTTGTGTGGCTTGGTATGTGTTTAGGCATGTTGATCTGTTATAAGCCTATAATGCGAGCAATATTGATGATGTTTTAAATTAGGTCGTTGACAGAGACAACAGTTGAATTTAATATGCTCATATCTAGATGCCATGTTTATCAGAAAGACAACAGTCAAACTGAATCTGCTCATATCTAGATGTCACGTTTATCAGGAAGACAGCAGTCAAATTAATCTGCTCACATCTAGATGTCATTTTTATCACGTTGCAGATCCCACCTCTCAAAGTGGAGAGAGACTATATAACATTACAGATCACACCTCTCAAAGTGGAGAGAGACTATATAACATTACAGATCACAACTCTCAAAGTGGAGAGAGACTATATAACATTATAGCTCACACCTCTCAGTGTTGAGGGGAGACTATATAACATTACAGATCACACATCTCAGTGTTGAGAAGAGACTATATAACATTACAGATCACACCTCTCAAAGTTGAGGGAGACTATATAACATTATAGCTCACACCTCTCAAAGTTGAGGGAGACTATATAACATTACAGATCACAACTCTCAAAGTGGAGAGAGACTATATAACATTACAGATCACAACTCTCAAAGTGGAGAGAGACTATATAACATTACAGATCACACCTCTCAGTGTTGAGGGAAGACTATATAACATTACAGATCACACATCTCAGTGTTGAGAAGAGACTATATAACATTACAGATCACACCTCTCAAAGTGGAGAGAGACTATATAACATTACAGATCACAACTCTCAAAGTTAAGAGAGACTATATAACATTACAGATCACACCTCTCAGTGTTGAGAAGAGACTATATAACATTACAGATCACACCTCTCAAAGTGGAGAGAGACTATATAACATTACAGATCACACCTCTCAGTGTTGAGGGGAGACTATATAACATTACAGATCATACCTCTCAGTGATGAGAAGAGACTATATAACATTACAGATCATACCTGTCAGTGTTGAGGGGAGACTATATAACATTACAGATCACACCTCTCAGTGTTGAGAAGAGACTATATAACATTACAAATCCCAACTCTCAGTGTTGAGAAGAGACTATATAACATTACAAATCACAACTATCAGTGTTGAGAAGAGACTATATAACATTACAGATCACAACTCTCAAAGTTGAGGGAGACTATATAACATTACAGATCACACCTCTCAAAGTTGAGGGAGACTATATAACATTACAGAACACACATCTCAGTGTTGAGGGGAGACTATATAACATTACAGATCACACCTCTCAGTGTTGAGGGGAGACTATATAACATTACAGATCACAAATCTCAAAGTTGAGAGAGTCTATATAACATTACAGATCACAACTCTCAAAGTTGAGAGAGACTATATAACATTACAGATCACACCTCTCAAAGTTGAGGGAGACTATATAACATTATAGCTCACACCTCTCAAAGTTGAGGGAGACTATATAACATTACAGATCACAACTCTCAAAGTTGAGAGAGTCTATATAACATTACAGATCACAACTCTCAAAGTTGAGAGAGACTATCTAACATTACAGATCACACCTCTCAAAGTTGAGAGAGACTATATAACATTATAGCTCACACCTCTCAAAGTTGAGGGAGACTATATAACATTATAGCTCACACCTCTCAAAGTTGAGGGAGACTATATAACATTACAGATCACACCTCTCAAAGTTGAGGGAGACTATATAACATTACAGATCACACCTCTCAAAGTTGAGGGAGACTATATAACATTACAGATCACACCTCTCAAAGTGGAGAGAGACTATATAACATTACAGATCACACCTCTCAAAGTTGAGGGAGACTATATAACATTATAGCTCACACCTCTCAGTGTTTGAGGGGAGACTATACAACATTACAGATCACACCTCTTAAAGAATTACCCGTTTTTATTGTAGACGGCAACTGTCACGTTTCCTACGGATATCGCCATGCAATAGATGGCGGAGACATTGCCTGGTATTGGCACCCTGTGGAGCAGATGGCAAATGCATCAGCCAATTAAACAAAGAAACCCTATCGTGGACCGTGCTAGGCTCATGACAGGAAACACGCAAATAACAAAAAGCACATGATAAGGACAGTACATGTGTAACACAATATGCCCAATGACTGAAGGTTTGAGACGGCCACGCCATGTGGCCACGAGAGCTGCTTACATAACCAGACCACTGAAATGTGACATAGTTGGTACTCAGACAAAATATCAAGTCGCGATGCGTCTTCAGGTTACCTGTTGTATGTCAAATGTTCTGAAATACAGTCATGGAGCACAAAAGAAATAGGCAATACATACCTAATGTGTCCATCTGGTACATATACTTTATCTATAAAACTCAAAAATCAAAATGATGAAAATTGGCTCCTTAAATGGGAAATCCGAAAGGTTGGCGTGTATTTACGCATGACATACTACTTCTGGCCAAAATTATGAATGAATTTAGTAGAAAAGTTCCGCACCGCAAAATCTGAATATGATGCTGGAGAATCATCTTGTCGTCCTATTCTCTTACGACTTTCTTCACGTGTGCCCTATGTGGCACAAGTGTCGGTTGGTCTACTTTTTTCTTTTTTGTAGTCTTACTCCTCCTTCTGTCACTTGAAGTTTCCTAAACTGCCGTACGCCGATTTACATCTTTCTACGTTAAATTTTTCGAACAATCTGTCTTCTAAGCCATGTCCTGTCTGGCTCCAGTCTCCAGAAGTGAATCCGTCAACAACTGTCAGAGAGAATGGTTCGATGCCTCAAACAGTCTTTCGTTCTTCTCATGACGTAAAAGGCTCCCAGTTCCAGTCACGTGTTTAGTTTCCACCAGCTGTTAGAGAAACCGTTTTTAAGTTAAGAATATTGTGGCAGGTTTGTTCTTATCCTGATTTTAGTGGTGAAAAACGAGATTTGACATGTTCAATGTTGTTGTTCCTGTCTGAGAATGTTATACTTAATTCTAATTTCCAGTTTGCTTATTGGTAACTAAGCAACAAACAACTTGACATAATTTTATGTATAATGGCAGATTTTTGTTTATCTGTAATTCAACCAGATCATTTAGCAGGTGTGTTTACTTGAGGACATAGAACCTGGTGAGCAATGGGTACAAGTACCAACAGGTGTGTTTACTTGAGGACATAGAACCTGGTGAGCAATGGGTACAAGTACCAACAGGTGTGTTTACCTGAGGTCATATAACCTGGTGAGCAATGGGTACAAGTACCAACAGGTGTGTTTACCTGAGGACATAGATCCTGGTGAGCAATGGGTACAAGTACCAACAGGTGTGTTTACTTGAGGACATAGAACCTGGTGAGCAATGGGTACAAGTACCAACAGGTGTGTTTACCTGAGGTCATAGAACCTGGTGAGCAATGGGTACAAGTACCAACAGGTGTGTTTACCTGAGGACATAGATCCTGGTGAGCAATGGGTACAAGTACCAACAGGTGTGTTTACCTGAGGTCATAGAACCTGGTGAGCAATGGGTACAAGTACCAACAGGTGTGTTTACCTGAGGACATAGATCCTGGTGAGCAATGGGTACAAGTACCAACAGGTGTGTTTACTTGAGGACATAGATCCTGGTGAGCAATGGGTACAAGTACCAACAGGTGTGTTTACTTGAGGACATAGATCCTGGTGAGGTATGGGTACAAGTACCAACAGGTGTGTTTACTTGAGGACATAGATCCTGGTGAGCAATGGGTACAAGTACCAACAGGTGTGTTTACCTGAGGACATAGATCCTGGTGAGGTATGGGTACAAGTACCAACAGGTGTGTTTACCTGAGGACATAGATCCTGGTGAGCAATGGGTACAAGTACCAACAGGTGTGTTTACTTGAGGACATAGATCCTGGTGAGCAATGGGTATAAGTATCAACAGGTGTATTAACTTGAAAACATAGAGCCTGGTGAGCAATGTGTGCAAGTACCAACAGAGTGTGACATGACCTTTTCTGTTTGCATCCGTCTAAACACAAAATGCAGGCCCCAAAAAATTCCAACCGCTTTTGAGGCAAAATTGCAGGCTTTGATGTTCGATAAATCTCTACAAAATGATCTTGTAATTTACACAGATGGGACAGTAATTCGCCATATGAGAAGCTCTTGGGATATCGCGGCGCAGACTGGAGTTATACTTGTTCAAGCAAGATTCTGGTGCTGTTGCATTGACCATCTGTAGTCTGAGTAAGGAGGTCATGGCAGTGACCATCTGTAGTCTGAGTAAGGAGGTCATGGCAGTGACCATCTGTAGTCTGAGTAAGGAGGTCATGGCAGTGACCATCTGTAGTCTGAGTAAGGAGGTCATGGCAGTGACCATCTGTAGTCTGAGTAAGGAGGTCATGGCAGTGACCATCTGTAGTCTGAGTAAGGAGGTCATGGCAGTGACCATCTGTAGTCTGAGTAAGGAGGTCATGGCATTGACCAAAGCAAATACATGGATGGAGACACAAACCTTTTCCTTCAGGAAGATAGAGAAAGGCTGGATCTGAAGACAATGGGTAGAGTCTCTTAAGCTGTCTGGGCTGACATATATTAGTTTCATATTCGTGCCAGAGCAGAGAAATGAGCAAACTGATCGGCTAGCAGGTATTGCTTCTGTAGAGGGCCTGCAAGTAATAGACTGTCATACCCAATGATCTACGAGAAGTGAGGCATTTGCGAGAACCAAGTGATGACTGTCAATCTGCAATATTGACCTGACCGCAACAAACATCGTGATAAAAGTGCTGTGGCCAGACAACAGCACCATGTAGAAGGCCAACGAAGAATAGGAAACCAACACAGAACTGGACTCGCCAACCACTGCAGGAATTACTGAGGACGGGATCCGAGCGCCTGTGGACAGCATGCTTCTAAATGCAGTGAAGATAAACTGTCCACTTTTTAACTAGTTAGCCCCTAACACGGGGTACGGAACTGCATGACAGGGGCAGACACACCCACACCAACGTCTAGTTTCAAGTGAAAAAAGGTTTACAAGAACGTCCATTCTCTAGTGCAAAGTGGAGAACGGTTTACAAGAACGTCCATTCTCTAGTGTAAAGTGGAGAACGGTTTGCAAGAACGTCCATTCTCTAGTGCAAAGTGGAGAACGGTTTACAAGAACGTCCATTCTCTAGTGCAACGTGGAGAATGGTTTACAAGAACGTCCATTCTCTAGTGCAAAGTGGAGAACGGTTTAGAAAAACCTCGACTCTCTAGTGTGAAGTAGACATAATCAGTTACAAGACTTCCCATCGACCCTGGAAGACAACATATAAACTGACCTGTAGCCCTCGCGGTCAAGGACACACACTGTGTTGACAAAGTGGGAGCTGCTTCCCAGTACCAGTAAGTCCAGTCCAATGTTAACCTCTCTAGGGTTGGCTGGGGGCAGACACGTGATTGTTAGTCTTTCTTCTTGTTGCTAATTATGCTTTATTTGTTCATTAAATAATAATATTAATAATACCTAATATTATAATTACTATTACTATTTTTTGAGGGGCTGCTCGAAATTTACCAACTTTAATTTCAGCGATGGGCAGTTTCTACCCCCCCCCCCCCCTTTTTCCCCCCGTTCTTCACTCTCCCGGCAAGACCCCGCCCCTTCTCCCCATTTTGGTGGCTTTCTGACAAGAGTTGCAATAGTCGTTTCAGTGGATCAGATCAAGGCTCAATACGTCATAGCCCCATAGTTAGCAGTGACTGTCAACTTCCATTCTGGAGACGGCACATTGTTAATATATTCATTTTTTTACAATAATTGCCATTGTGTAACTTGGTAACATGATTAGTTGATTCAGTTTTGTTGTGATTGTGATGTTACATTGTTCAGTGTATAATGTTGTGATTGTAATGTCACATTGTTCAGTGTTGAATGTTGTGATTGTAATGTCACATTGTTCAGTGTTGAATGTTGTGATTGTAATGGCACATTGTTCAGTGTTGAATGTTGTGATTGTAATGTCACATTGTTCAGTCTTAAATGTTGTGATTGTAACGTCACATTGTTCAGTGTTAAATGTTGTGATTGTAACGTCACATTGTTCAGTGTTGAATGTTGAGATTGTAATGTCAAATTGTTCAGTGTTAATTGTTGTGGGTTCTGATGAAGAACTCAAGAGACATAAGTCAAGTAGACGACTCTTGTCGACAATTACAGCTGTACTGGACGTACAGGGATAGACCTATATTTACTAGACCGATGGGCAATCAGTGTGGTGTGGTCAACATCACGCTAGACACATTTACTTCCCAGGACTATTCCTGTTACCAACTCAAGTTAGGTCGACCTCCGGCCCAAGGTCAGTTTTGGAAAACTAAGTTATTAACAGAGCTGGAGCACTGGTGGCAGAATGGGAACAGTGGTAGCAGAATGGGGACAGTGGTAGCAGAATGGGAAAAGTGGAAGCAGAATGGGGACAGAGGTAGCAGAATGGGGACAGAGGCAGCAGAATGGGAACATTAGTAGCAGAATGGGGACAGTGGTAGCAGAATGGGGACAGTGGCAGCAGAATGGGGACAATGGTAGCAGAATAGGGACAGTGGTAACAGAATGGAAATAGTGGTAGCAGAATGAGGACAATGGTAGCAGAATAGGGACAGTGGTAACAGAATAGGACATTGGTAGCAGAATGGAAACAGTGGTAGCAGAATGGAAATAGTGGTAGCAGAATGGAAATAGTGGTAGCAGAATGGGGAAAAGGGTAACAGATTTACGACAGTGGTAGCAGAATAGGACAGTTGTAGTAGAATTGCGACAGTGGTAGCAAAATTGTGACAGAGGTAGCAGAATGGTAACAGTAGTAGCAAAAAGGGGACAGTGGTAGCAGAATGGGGACAGTGGTAGCACAATGGGGACAGTAGTAGCGGAATCGGGACAGAGGTAGCAGAATTGGAACAGTAGTAGCAGAATGGGAACAGTGGTAGCAGAATGGGGACAGAGGTAGCAGAATGGGTAACGAGGTAGCAGCAAGGGAACAGTGGTAGCAAGGGAACAATGGTAGCAGAATACTAACAGTGGTACAGTGGTAGCAGAATAGGGACAGAGGTAGCAGAATGGGAACAGTGGTAGCAGAATGGGAACAGTGGTAGCAGAATGGGGACAGAGGTAGCAGAATGGGAACAGTAGTAGCAGAATGGGGACAGAGGTAGCAGAATGGGAACAGTAGTAGCAGAATGGGGACAGAGGTAGCAGAATGGGAACAGTAGTAGCAGAATGGGAGCAGTGGTAGCAGAATGGGGACAGTGGTAGCAGAATGAGAACAGTGGTAGCAGAATGGGGACCGATGTAGCAGAATGGGTAAAGAGGTAGCAGCAAGAGAACAGTGGTAGCAGCAAGGGAACAGTGGTAGCAGAATGGGGGTAAAATGGGGACAGTGGTAGCAGAATGGAAACAGTAGTAGCAGAATGGGGAGCTGGGTAGCAGAATGGGAACAGTGGTAGCAGAATGGGAACAGTGGTAGCAGAATGGGGACAGAGGTAGCAGAATGGGAACAGTAGTAGCAGAATGGGGACAGTGGTAGCAGAATGGGAACAGTAGTAGCAGAATGGGGACAGGGAGAATGGGAACAGTGGTAGCAGAATGGGAACAGTAGTAGCAGAATGGGAACAGTGGTAGCGGAATGGGGACAGTGGTAGCAGAATGAGAACAGTGGTAGCAGAATGGGGACAGAGGTAGCAGAATGGAAACAGTAGTAGCAGAATGGGGACAGAGGTAGCAGAATGGAAACAGTGGTAGCAGAATGGGGACAGAGGTAGCAGAATGGGGACAGTGGTAGCAGAATGGGGACAGAGGTAGCAGAATAGGAACAGTGGTAGCAGAATGGGGACAGAGGTAGCAGAATGGGACAGTGGTAGCAGAATGGGGACAGTGGTAGCAGAATGGGACAGAGTAGGTGGGACAGAATGGGGACAGAGGTAGCAGAATGGGGACAGTGGTAGCAGAATGGGGACAGTGGTAGCAGAATGGTGGTAGCAGAATGGTAGCAGTGGTAGCAGAATGGTGACAGTGGTAGCAGAATGAATGGGGTAGCAGAATGGTAGCAGAATGGGGACAGTGGTAGCAGAATGGGGACAGTGGTAGCAGAATGGGGACAGTGGTAGCAGAATGGGGACAGTGGTAGCAGAATGGGGACAGTGGTAGCAGAATGGGGACAGTGGTAGCAAATGGGGGTAGCAGAATACAGTGGTAGCAGAAGATTAGGAACAGTGGTAGCAGAATGGGGACAGTGGTAGCAGAATTGTGACAGTGGTAGCAGAATTGTGACAGTGGTAGCAGAATTGTGACAGTGGTAGCAGAATTGTGACAGTGGTAGCAGAATTGTGACAGTGGTAGCAGAATTGTGACAGTAGTAGCAGAATAAGAACAGTGGTAGAAGAATTGTGACAGTGGTGGCAGAATTGTGACAGTGGTAGCAAAATTATGACAGTGGTAGCAGAATGGTGACAATGGTAGCACAATAGGAACAGTGGTAGCAGAAATTGTGACAGTGGTAGCAGAATGGGAACAGTGGTAGCAGAATGGTGACAGTGGTAGCAGAATTGTGACAGTGGTAGCAGAATGGTGACAGTGGTAGCAGAATGGTGACACTGGTAGCAGAATTGTGACAGTGGTAACAGAATGGTGACAGTGGTAGCAGAATGGTGACAGTGGTAGCAGAATGGTGACAGTGGTAGCAGAATGGTGACAGTGGTAGCAGAATTGTGACAGTGGTAGCAGAATTGTGACAGTGGTAGCAGAATTGGAACAGTGGTAGCAGAATTGTGACAGTGGTAGCAGAACTGTGACAGTAGTAGCAGAATTGTGACAGTGGTATCAGAATGGTGACAGTGGTAGCAGAATCTGAAAAGTGGTAGCAGAATTGTGACAGTGGTAGCAGAATGGGAACAGTGGTAGCAGAATTGTGACAGTGGTAGCAGATTGGTGACACCGGTAGCAGAATTGCGACAGTGGTAACAGAATGGTGACAGTGGTAGCAGAATGGTGACAGTGGTAGCAGAATGGGAACAGTGGTAGCAGAATAGTGACAGTGGTAGCAGAATGGGAACAGTGGTAGCAGAATAGTGACAGTGGTAGCAGAATAGTGACAGTGGTACCAGAATGGTGACAGTGGTAGCAGAATAGTGACAGTGGTAGCAGAATAGTGACAGTGGTAGCAGAATTGTGACAGTGGTAACAGAATGCTGACAGTGGTAGCAGAATGGGGACAGTGGTAGCAGAATGGGGACAGTGGTACAGAATTGGGACAGTGGTAGCAAAATGGGGACAGTGATAGCAGAATCGGGACAGTGGTGGCAGAATGGGGACAGTAGTAGCAGAATCGGGACAGTTGTACCAGAAGGGGGACAGAGGTAGCAGAATCGGGGCAGTGGTGGCAGAATGGGGACAGTAGTAGCAGAATGGGGACAGTGGTAGCAGAATGGAAACAGTGGTAGCATAATGGAAAGTGGTAGCAGAATGGGGACAGAGGTAGCAGATTAGGGACTTCAAAATGTTGTAGCAGCAGGAAAGCTGTTGTGAGTTATGAGTTGTGAGTTATGAGTTGTGAGTTATGAGTTAGATTATCTTCACAGCACTCCGGACACATTCGAGCTGTTGTATGTAGTGACAGCTGGAAATCTTTTCGAAAAGGACCGAGATGAAGCATGTCAG
>CAJHNH020001205.1:142500-155000 GCA_905116865.2 Candidula unifasciata | reverse complement strand
AGTTGTATTAGTAGTAGTAATAGTAGTAATGCTAGTATTAGTAGTATTACCAGTTGTAGTATTAGTATTAGTAGCAGTAGTAGTAGTCGTAGTTGTTGATGTAGTTGTAGTAGCAGTAATAGTAGTTGTAGTATTAGCAGTAGTAGTAGTAGTAGCAGTAGTAGTAGAAGTAGTATTAGTAGTAGTAGTTGTAGTTGTAGTAGTAGTACTAGTAGTAGCAGCAGCAGCGGCAGTATTAGTAGTAGTAGTATTAGTAGTAGTTGCTGTAGTTGTAGTAGCAGTAATAGTAGTTGAAGTATTAGCAGTAGTAGTAGTATTAGTAGTATAAGTAGTAGTAGTAGAATTAGTAGTAGTTATTGTAGTAGTAGTAATAGTAGTAGCAGCAGCAGCGGCAGTAGTAGTAGTATTAGTAGTAGTAGTAGTAGTAGTAGTAGTAGTAGTAGTAGTAGTAGTAGTAGTAGTAGTAGTAGTAGTAGTAGTAGTAGTAGTAGTAGTAGTAGTAGTAGTAGTAGTAGTAGTAGTTTTTTTAATCATCGGTAATAGTAGTAGACGCTGCAGTAGTAGTAGTCCTCGTAGTTGAAGTATCGGTGGTGGTGGTGATAGTATTAGTACTAGTCATACAAGGAAGGAGACAGCAGTGATTCCTCACCTCCTGTAGCTCCACAAGAACGAGGGCAGATGGATAGAGCATCTGACAGCTGACAAAACTTGGGGTTGTTGGCCAGCGCCTCCTGACAGGAGCTATACTTGTCGTCACCCTGACCATCTGGAAATGTGGTGCAAAATAAAGGTAAGAGTTCTCGCCAACCCGCATGACGTTGTCTTTTCTTTTGGGATTCCATAGTGCCCTATCAATTTCCAGAGAGATTACCTATCAATGCTGTCAAATGTTTTTTCATAGTCTATAAATCCAATGTAAAGTGGTGAGTTCAGTTCAATGCTTTCCTCTATTATAATACGTAATGTGGCTATCTGGTCAGTACAGGATCTGTTTGACCGAAAACCTGCCTGCTCATCTCTTAGTATTTTATTAATAGCATCTTTTAATCTTTCCAAAATAATTATACTTTATATTTTTCCAGGAACTGACAGCAACATAATTCCTCTATAGTTTTCACACTCCTGTAGATCACCTTTTTTGGGCAGTTTCACAAGATATCCTTCTCTCCAGTCTGCTGGTATTTCTTTGGTCTCCCAGACTTTACTGAATAATCTATGTAGCAATTCTGTTGATGTGTTTATGTTGGCCCTGATGGCTTCAGCTGGGATACCATCTGGGCCTGTCGCCTTTCCTTCCTTGAGAAGATTTATAGCTTTTCAAATTTCCTGTTTGGATGAAATCTCACAGTTGATACTCAGTTACATTTCTAAAGGCTGGATATCTGGGGGAACCTCTGGGCCTGGTCTATTCAGAAGCATTTCACAATTTTCAACCCATCTGTCCATTTGATCTTTAGTGTTAGTAAGTACCTTTCCTTGACTGCTTTTGATTGATCCAGTTTGCTGACCATATTTACCCACCAATCTTCTTGTGTTACTGTAAAGTTCTCTGAGATTTCCTTTTGCTGCTGCTGTCTCTGCTTCTTGTGCTAGATCATTTAGATATTTCACTTTATCTGCCCTTATTTGCCTCCTAACTTCCTTGTTGGCTTCTGTGTATTTCTCCTGAGCTCTAGCTTTAGCTGCTCTAGTTATGCTATTGTTTAAGTTTGTCTTTTTACTTTTCCTTCCTATCATCAATCAGTTTAATGGTTTCTGGTGTTATCCATGCTTTATGTTTCCTTTCTTTCTTGCCAAGAACTTCTACGCAAGATCCATTCCAGATTCTTTTGATCTGATTCCAGCAGACTTCTGTGTTGACATCTTCAGCTAACTGCTGCAACACCTGGTACTTATTAGAGACCGTAACTGAGAAGTGTTCCTTAACTTCTTTATCCCTGAGAAAGCCTACATTATATTGGTTTCTATGATTATAAGATGTGTATATAGATGGATGTAGCAAGCAAGAATTCTTTTTCTAACTCTCAATGACAAGGATATATTGCACAAGATGTTTTTCATTTTGTAAAATGCAGTTTTTGCCTGTCCAATTCTGTTTCTTATTTCAGTTATGCATCTTCCATCTGATGTTATCCATGTGCTCAGATACTTAAATTTCCGTACTTGTCCTAAAATAACACCATTGACTTTTATTACACATTTAGGAATAATTTGTTTCTTTGATACCACCATTACTTCTGTCTTCCCATTATTCAAACTGGGGCCCATTCTTCCACTTTCCAACACCACAATGTCTATCATTTCCTGTAATTCTTCCTGACTTGTTGCTATCAAGACTGTGTCATCAGCATAACGTAAATTGTTTATTTTGTGCCCACTAACCACAATTCCGGGCATACCAATTAAAGCTCTCATTATATATTCACTGTATTTTGAAAAACAAATCAGGTAAAAGTACACATCCTTGTCGTACGCCCCTCTTTATGCTTTGAAATGTACCAAAACAGTTGTTTATTCTTATAGCAGCTGGTTGCTGCCAATACATATTCTTTATTATTCGTAGATCTTTCCCATCAATGTTTAATTTTTCTAACAGTTTGATTATTTCTTCATGCTTTACACAGTCAAATGCTTTTGTATAGTCTATGAAGCACAAGTACAAATTAGTCTTTACTTCTATAGCTCTTTCTGACAATGTCCTTAGGATGTATAGGGCATTGTTTGTACCTTTTCCTTCTACAAATTCACATTGTTCATCGCTGATTTCTGGTTTAATTTTGTTTCTTATTCTTCTCATAATTATTCTCAGTAAAATCTTAGTCATGTGACTCATAAGACTTTTTGTGCTATGGTCTTCACATTTTAAAGTGCCTGGTTTTTTTTTTTTTTTTGGCAGAGCTATAAATATGGATTTTAAAAGGTCATTTGGAATATACCCACTATTATAAATAGCATTTAAAAGTTCAGTTATTATTTCAATCCCAAAATTTCCCAGTGCTTCGACTTCTTCCAGTGAGATGTTGTCTGGCCCGGGTGCTTTTCCTTTCTTCATATGATGTATTGCATCCTCAACTTCTGCAGTCATTATTGGTGGACCATCATTGTTGGTCTGCAGTTCTACGTCTGGTCTATTATCATCATACAATTCCCCTATATACTCTGTCCATCTGTTAATTATATTACTATGTCCCATTAATAAGCTGCCATCTTTTGATTTCAAACATCCAGTGCTGTTACGTGTCATCTTTCGTGTTAAAATATTTATCTGTTGGTACATGGAATGTGAGTCTTTCCTGTGATTTTCCCCAATCTCTGTACACATTTGATTGAGCCAGGCTTTTTTAGCCACTTTGCATTTGTTCACTATTTATTTTTGTATTCTAGAGTATTCTACTTTATCATTCTTTTTCTTCCTTCTTTCATCCATCAACTGCAGAATTTCGGTTGACATCCAATTCTTTTTTGTAACTCTATGGGTTGGTGGGATTGTCTCTTTTGATGTCTGCTGAATTGACTCACGCAACATATCCCACTGTTCATCAAAAGTCTGTATAATTTCCATTGCATTATACCGGTTTTGTACAGTGACATTGTACTGTTAATTAATTTCTTTATCCGTTCTAAAAACTCATAAATTTAACTTGATGTTCTGTAGTGTTTTTCTAATGTTCTTTAGTTTTATTCTAATTTTTCCTACAACTGGAACATGGTCAGTAAAGCAGTCTGCTCTGGTCTAGCATACCCTTTGTATTTACGGGAGTTGCGTTAGCACAGTCGATAGAAGATTCGCTTTTAAATCCAGCTGCGACTCGCTGCAGCCCACGTTCTGTTTTCGAAACCGTTCAGTTCCCGGGGTTCATCCAGCCTCTAGAAAATGGGTACCGGAGTTAACACTCTAGGAGTGGCGCGGTGATTTCGGTCACAGGCATGAGGGGAAGTTAAGTCTGATGTGATGTGTATAAGGAGATATTCCGTACCCCACTCGGGCGCCAGTCCTTCACTGTTCTGGTTTTACGGAACCTCATGCAAGACTCCTGTTGCACGTCCCCGTCGTGCGCCACGGATAATGTCTCAAATGAGCATTAACAGAGTTGGCAGGGGATCTCGGAGCTGGCGGCCCCTAGAGGTGTAGAGTCCTTTCTGGCTCTCACCAGCCCGCCCCCAAACGCATGGGTGAAAAGTAACAAAACTCAAGGACTGCTTGCTAAATGTACCATCAAATGACAACTCGTGGTTAAAATTCGGGAGCGAATGGAAAACTGTGCTGCTGAGACTCAACCCTTACCGAGAGATTTACCCTTCATGCCAAGACGAGTAACATCTCTTGTGGGCGACTTCTCGCAGCAAGATCCCACCTACGTACATCCTCTGTCAATCCTCAGTGTCGTCGTCACCGCGCTGAGTATGACCATGGCAGCAACTATTCATATGCTTTTCTTGAAAACAATGTCCACAAAGTTACACCCCACGGCACACATGCAAGCTCAAAGTCCGACGATCATAACTCGTACCGATTAGGAAAAGTCCGTATTAGTCTGGTCCTCATCGCCTTAGCTGTGTGGTGACCAAACAGGTGAAGCCACGCCTGACGCATTTTGCTTCCCATTCTGTCGTGCTAAGGGCACAGCTGAAACAACGTTCAGGTGGAATCTACCCGTAAGCATTGAAAAAGTATGTACCTATTTGTGTGGCCACAAACGTCCTAGACCTGCGACTGCTCCCCGCTGATCTCCGGAGAGCGCAGCCTTTGTAGCGCGGGTGCTCAATACACGGTTGTGAGGTTAAGCAGTCATGGGCAGGACGTGACGATTCCTTGGGTGAGCCCAGACCCAGAGCATCATGTGTCGGTCTGCATTTATGGACGTCTCCTCTGGATGGCGGGGAATGCCCATGATCTGCCCTGTGCCTTCCCTTGAGGGCTGAAAACTCTACATGGAGCTGCCTTAAGGACGACATGCCGGGGGCAACACTTGTTAAAAGTCCAAGAGGACACCACACAAATAAGGCAACATCTCAACCCACACAAAATTTAAATGGCCACAGTCAACCTAGAAATAGGCTTGACGTCTTCCTCCGAAGTCGGAGTACATCTGCCGGAGAGGATTCAGCCAGAGTACTGCAAACCAATAAGCAGTTTGTTCACGGATGTACACGCAAAACTAGAGTATTCTAAAAGCCAAAAGTCCTTTTTGGACGAACAACCGTGACTTACCGCCGGAATTCACAGCCGGTGAACAAGAAGAAGAAGAAGAAGACACTCTAGGATAAATGGAGGAACGTAGCTGTAGATACGGAATTTCGTGCGGACGGCGACACAGGCGGACAGTTTTTTTTAATCAGCTGTTCGTATTGATGGCAGAGCACTTATAGTTTATAATCATGTAAAATGACGCTGGTTCACAACTCCCAACTCTTACCGTTTACCTTTTACCCTCTGTGTCCTCTCTATTTGGCAAATTCTCAAACTGTTTAATGTTTTCTACACTTTTTTTATTGTGTTCTGAACATTTTTATAGCTGTGTATGTTCATGTCACTAACTTCTTGGTTAAAGCGTTCAGCTCATATTCATCGGTCTTGTGACTCGTTTGTAGACCCTATAGATTGTCTGTCACTGAGTTAAAGACTAGCTTACATTCATTAGTCTTGTGACTCGTCTGTAGACCCTATAGACTGTCTGTCACTGAGTAAAAGACTAGCTTACATTCATTAGTCTTGTGACTCGTCTGTAGACCCTATAGACTGTCTATCCCTGAGTTAAAGACTTTAGCTCACATTCATTAGTCTTGTGACTCGTCTGTAGACCCTATAGACTGTCTGTCACTGAGTTAAAGACTAGCTTACATTTATTAGTCTTGTGACTCGTCTGTAGACCCTATAGATTGTCTATCCCTGAGTTAAAGACTTTAGCTCACATTCATTAGTCTTGTGACTCGTCTGTAGACCCTATAGACTGTCTGTCACTGAGTTAAAGACTATCTCACATTCATTAGTCTTCTGACTCGTTTGTAGACACTGTAGATTGTCTATCCCTGAGTTAAAGACTTTAGCTCACATTCATTAGTCTTGTGACTCGTCTGTAGACCCTATAGACTGTCTGTCACTGAGTTAAAGACTATCTCACATTCATTAGTCTTGTGACTCGTCTGTAGACCCTATAGACTGTCTAACCCTGAGTAAAAGACCAGCTCACATTCATTAGTTTTGTGACTCGTTTGTAGACACTTTAGATTGTCTATCCCTGAGTGAAAGACTAGCTTTCGTACATGGGTCTTGTGACTCGTCTGTAGACCCTATAGATTGTCTATCCCTGAGTTAAAGACTTCAGCTTTCGTACATGGGTCTTGTGAGTCGTCTGTAGACCCTATAGATTGTCTAACCCTGAGTGAAAGACTTCAGATCACATTCATGGGTCTTGTGACTCGTCTGTAGACCCTTGTTGCGTGCTTTGGGAGTGTGATATTGTGTGAAGGGACAGAATGGTATGTAAGTACTTTCTGTGAGTTCACGAGGGAATAGTGTTAACATGGGCCGAGTAGTAAGAGGAAAGAATGTTAACCAGTGAAAATGTCATATCATGGACGAGAGATGCACACACAAGAGAAGGTAGACGCGTGAGTTACTGTGTGGGAGCTGACAAACATGGATAATGAGAATCACAGAGAGAAGGATGTATTACGTGGTAGCGTGATTTTCATGTGACATCAGCCACTCACATAAGTATGATCCTCGAGAACGTTCCCTTGAACGTGAGTCTCGAGAACACCCACATTGAGCATGTGTCCTGAAAACGCTCACACGAGCGTGCCTCTCGTGTAATCTACATGAGTTGGACAGGGATAAATTGGGGCTGCGTAGACAGTCCGAGTCAGTGAGCTGTAGCCACAGGGCTAAAGCACTGAGGAGGTGCGGGTGTAGTACACACCCAGCACGAGAGTGCTGCGAGACAGTCTGAGTCTGAGTCTCAGAGCAAGACGGAGAGAGAAAGAAAAAGAGAGAGAGAGAGAGAGAGAGAGACCAAGCCAGGGTCAGTGATTATCTCTCTCGAGTAAGCACAGACAGAGTACCGTACAACTATCAGGCTTCAAGGCCTGAGTGAGGGTTGAGGTTGCGGTACTGGTCGAAGGTATAGTCCCGCTGGCGAAGCAAGTCCAAGGGGACGGAATGCTCCAAAAGTAACTGTTCTAGGTGACGACGCGAGGAGACGAAGAGTCACTACTGAAACAGGACAGGGGGGATGCCGACGAGAGCTATGTGCTAGAGGGGACTTATGGTAGAAGTCCTGTCCGTCATCGGAGCCCTTCGACAGGCTGCCGAGAGCTGTGTGCTTTTGGAGTACGGCAAGGGAACTCCGTCTCCAGTCAGCCGTGGCTGTCTGCTGAAATAATATTAAGGTCCATTAGATAGGAGAATTGGTCTTATTCAGCTGTGGTCTGATGTCAAGGGCTGTACGGCGAGTGCCAAAATTGTGGGCGAATGTCAGTAGGGATCAATAGGAGCTGTTGTTGTTGTTGCGAGGAAGGGGCGCTACAGATTGAGAGAGAGCGAGTGCTGACTAAATGGACTTTGGGCGAATGTCAGTTGGGATCAATAGCTACGTCTCTGTAGTTGTGTCATGTAACCTGTTAAAAAAAATTATGACGGAGTCATGGTCGTCGAGTTCTGTTTCTAGAAGAGGAATAGAAAGTGTACCTGCTGGACGCTTGGAGTGTGCTAGCTAGTGGTAGCTCAGTTAGCACACAACAACCCTGTAGATTGTCTATACCTGTCTTAAAGACTTCAGCTCACATTCATTAGTCTTGTGACTCGTTTGTAGACACTATAGATTGTCTATCCCTGAGTTAAAGACTTCAGCTCACATTCATTAGTCTTGTGACTCGTTTGTAGACCCTATAGATTGTCTATCCCTGAGTTAAAGACTTCAGCTCACATTCATTAGTCTTGTGACTCGTTTGTAGACCCTATAGATTGTCTATCCCTGTCTTAAAGACTTCAGCTCACATTCATTAGTCTTGTGACTCGTTTGTAGACCCTATAGATTGTCTATCCTTGAGTTAAAGACCAGCTTACATTCATGGGTCTTGTGAGTCGTCTGTAGACACTGTAGTTTGTCTATCCCTTAGTTAAAGACCAGCTCACATGATTGGACCTATGACTTGTCTGCAGACGCTACAGCTTGTCGACGGGGCAGAGGTCACGGGGGAGGAGTTTGTAATATTAGTTTATGCTACCTGGTCAATCTAGTTTAGTATTCAATAAGGAAATACTCAAGGAAGTAAAAGCAAACATCGTGTGATTTTGACCACATTATTGCTGCAGACAATTATGACGTTAGTAGCAAATATCATTTGAGCCTCGAGGCGCGTCAAGGGTTCTTTACCTACCGTCATCATTAGTTATCATTTCATCTAGAACTATGTGTACACAAACAAATATAACATACCAGCGCAGGCCGACTGTACGGCAGTCCAGACACGGTTCTTACACATTGTGTACACTGGAGACAGCGTGGCGTTGTTTTTACACCGAACTGCAAGTCTGTCGCCTTCGTAGTAGAAGGGCTTTACAGTATCATTGACGAAACCATCGGCTGGGGGAACATACTGGCCGCACACAGCTAGAGGAGTCAACAGGTTCAAAGTTCATCAACAATTGTAGGTAAAGATTATAGATGGCATGTGAGTGGGTGGGGGTCATGATGTAGCAGATAATATGTAGGTGGCTAGATGTAGCAGAAAATAGGTAGGTGGCTAGATGTAGCAGATAATAGGTAGGTGGCTAGATGTAGCAGATAATAGGTAGGTGGCTAGATGTAGCAGAAAATAGGTAGGTGGCCAGATGTAGCAAATAATAGGTTGGTGGCCAGATGTAGCAGATAATAGGTAGGTAGCCAGATGTAGCAGATGCTATGTAGGGGACCTGATGTAAAAGGTATTAGGTAGGGGCTAAATGTAACAGATAATAGGTAGGGGATTGGATGTAATAGATATTAGGTAGGGGCTAGCAGTAATAGATAATAGGTAAACGGATACACGTGACTGATTGTTTATGGGGGATTACTGGTATTTGCCGAGATGTAATAGAAAGTCATTAATATACATCGTGAAAAGTAGTGAACTTAATACCAAGCCTTTAGATACGCCTATATTCAACTGAGAGGATTTTGACAAACAGTTAGTAAATGACACTACTTGCTGACTGTCAGAAAAATATAATTTTACTAATGTCATTAACCTATCATTGTTTTGTACATTTGATTTTCTAATTAAAAGATGGTATTTTACTACATCGAAGACATTCCTATAGTCGACAAATACTAATTACCATACTTGATTTACAAATGTCAGTTGTCTATCGTTTGTGACAATGTAGCATGACAAAAGTGTTCAGGTCTTAACCTGGTTAATCTTAATGCATATATTCGCACTAGGTGATGCTAGTAAGCGTGTCATACAGTGAGTCTAAAATTGTGGATACTAAAACTTAATTCATAATAAAAGTGAAAATTTTACACCATTTGTCACCTGCACAGAGATTTTGATAAAGGTAACCAGTGAAAAATGTTTACTGATTTTAGGGCTTGACTTCCA
Source organism: Candidula unifasciata (assembly GCA_905116865.2). Lineage (NCBI taxonomy): Eukaryota > Metazoa > Mollusca > Gastropoda > Stylommatophora > Geomitridae > Candidula > Candidula unifasciata. The sequence goes on along the minus strand of CAJHNH020001205.1, from coordinate 145,412 downwards.
GCCTGACATGGCCTGCACCTGTCGGGTTAAACATTACGTCTACGGGAATATTTGAAAGAGTTTAAACTAATCATTCTGTAATTTTCTTACTTCATTTGAACGAATTAATTAGGACCCTACCATTTTCGCTTTATTATCATTGATTGTGTTGTTTAGACGCCCTTCGATTATTCAAAAAAAAAAAAAAAAAAATAGGAAACCGTAAAGTCTAGCGAAAGCTCACTCAGTTTGCCGAGTAAGGAATAGAGGTTAGGATGGCCTATTCGGAGTCCATCTTTGCCGAGACACTTATCACAAGCACGAGTTACAAGAACTAGTGGATCAAGTCAACGGGTGGAGTGCAGGCAAAAGTTACAAGAACTAGTGGATCAAGTCAACTGGTGGAGTGCAGGCAAAAGTTACAAGAACTAGTGGATCAAGTCAACGGGTGGAGTGCAGGCAAAAGTTACAAGAACTAGTGGATCAAGTCAACGGGTGCAGTGCAGGCAAAAGTTACAAGAACTAGTGGATCAAGTCAACGGGTGGAGTGCAGGCAAAAGTTACAAGAACTAGTGGATCAAGTCAACGGGTGGAGTGCAGGCAGAAGTTACAAGAACTAGTGGATCAAGTCAGCGGGTGGAGTGCAGGCAGAAGTTACAAGAACTAGTGGATCAAGTCAACGGGTGGAGTGCAGGCAGAAGTTACAAGAACTAGTGGATCAAGTCAGCGGGTGGAGTGCAGGCAGAAGTTACAAGAACTAGTGGATCAAGTCAACTGGTGGAGTGCAGGCAGAAGTTACAAGAACTAGGGGATCAAGTCAACTGGTGGAGTGCAGGCAGAAGTTACAAGAACTAGTGGATCAAGTCAGCGGGTGGAGTGCAGGCAGAGGTTACAAGAACTTGTGGATCAAGTCAACGGGTGGAGTGCAGGCAGAAGTTACAAGAACTAGTAGATCAAGTCAACTGGTGGAGTGCAGGCAGAAGTTACAAGAACTAGTGGATCAAGTCAACGGGTGGAGTGCAGGCAAAAGTTACAAGAACTAGTGGATCAAGTCAACGGGTGGAGTGCAGGCAGAAGTTACAAGAACTAGTGGATCAAGTCAACGGGTGGAGTGCAGGCAGAGGTTACAAGAACTAGTGGATCAAGTCAAAGGGTGGAGTGCAGGCAGAGGTTACAAGAACTAGTGGATCAAGTCAAAGGGTGGAGTGCAGGCAGAGGTTACAAGAACTAGTGGATCAAGTCAGCGGGTGGAGTGCAGAGTAGGGTTTACACTTCAACATTCGACAAATTAAAAACTAAAGGAGCGGACAACAATGAACATCACAGGAAACGGAGTTATTAGAACAAGTAACAAGTTTTTCCTATCTAGGAAACGTAGTAACAGATGATGGAAGAAGTGACAGGGCAATTAAAAAAAAAAGAAAAGGAATGGCCAAAACTGTCTTCAATAAGAAAGGCAAGTTACTGACAGCTAGAGAGATAAATAATCACCGAAATGAGAATCGTCAAATGTTATGTCTACTCAGTCCTGCTGTATGGTGCTGAAACTTGGACAATGAACAAGCAAAAAGAAAACGAATTAGGTCTCTGGAGATGGCGTTATACTGAAGAATAGGTCGTGTTTCGTTGAAACACAAACTGTCCAATACAGAGAGAGGTAGGAGATTATATGAAAGGGGAACATAAAGGAGATCGAAGTTAACAGCTATATGTAAGATTGTAGATATGGACCTACAGGTAGCAGATTACTGATAGAAGCCTATCGGTAGGTAATTTCCCATAGGGGCCTACAGATGGGAGGGTACAGACAAGAGCGTACCTGCAGGAGCTTATAGATAGGGGCCCACAGGTAGGAGGGTACAGATAGGGGAATACATGAATGATAGGGAAATGCAGTTAGGAGATTATAGATAGGGGAATACAGGTAGGAGATTATAGATAGAGGAATACAGGTAGGAGATTATAGATAAAGGAATACAGGTAGGAGATTATAGATAGGGGAATACAGGTAGGAGATTATAGATAGGGGAATAGAGGTAGGAGATTATAGATAGGGGAATACAGGTAGGAGATTATAGATAGAGGAATACAGGTAGGAGATTATAGATAAAGGAATACAGGTAGGAGATTATAGATAGGGGATAGAGGTAGGAGATTAGAGATAGGGGAATACAGGTAGGAGATTATAGATAGGGGAATACAGGTAGGAGATTATAGATAGGGGAATAGAGGTAGGAGATTATAGATAGGGGAATAGAGGTAGGAGATTATAGATAGGGGAATACAGGTAGGAGATTATAGATAGGGGATTAGAGGTAGGAGATTATAGATAGGGGAATACAGGTAGGAGATTATAGATAGGGGAATACAGGTAGGAGATTACAGGTAGGGGAATACAGATAGGAGAGTACAGATAGCTCACAGTGCAACTGTACAGTAACAGTGGGTGTGTATGGCGCTATCCTACAGCTAATTGTGTCCCAGAGTCACTACTTGCTCTGGCCTTATTTCGCTGTCATAATATGTCTGTTTCCATCAGACGATATACACGTGTTCGAGTCAGTTTGTCTTCTTATGTTTGGAAAATGGAGAAAAGAGAAACCGTAAACAAACAATTTTACCTCTCAGAGTTAAGAAATATGCACTCACTAAATGCATAAGGTAGCAGCAAGAGGGGCCAAAACCAGCTTCATTACCAAATGTGCAGTTAGTCGTACAAGGAAGTAGTCAGTAACGATAAGCTGGTCGTACACGCGCAATATTATTGCACCAGGTATTTTGCCAGCCAAAACCCAAACCAGCGACCGGTAACTTTCTAAATACGATGAAACATCCGTTGCCAGCACAAGAATTTGAAATGAAATGCACATTGTGGTGTAAGGCAATTATTTATACCAGTTTATATGTTCGAAACAGCTTCACGGTTATACGGG
>CAJHNH020001205.1:122500-140000 GCA_905116865.2 Candidula unifasciata | reverse complement strand
TTTCTACCATCAGATTGTGTTAGAGGAGCTGGAGTTGTTAGTCTTTCTACCATCAGATTGTGTTAGAGGAGCTGGAGTTGTTAGTCTTTCCACCATCAGGTTGTGTTAGAGGAGCTGGAGTTGTTAGTCTTTCCACTATCAGGGTGTGTTAGAGGAGCTGGAGTTGTTAGTCTTTCCACCATCAGGTTGTGTTAGAGGAGCTGGAGTTGTTAGTCTTTCCACCATCAGATTGTGTTAGAGGAGCTGGTGTTGTTAGTCTTTCCACCATCAGGTTGTGTTAGAGGAGCTGGAGTTGTTAGTCTTTCCACCATCAGGTTGTGTTAGAGGAGCTGGAGTTGTTAGTCTTTCCACCATCAGGCTGTGTTAGAGGAGCTGGAGTTGTTACTCTTTCCACCATCAGGTTTGTGAAATAGATTTGTTAGTATGCTGGTAGCCTGTTAATAATTACGGTTTAACTGCTCTAGGCGTCAAACTAGAAGGTCTGCAGATTGAAATGCTCTGGAAGTTGTCGGTGAGTCGAAAAGTAGATATAAGGCCCAACGCAGGAAACTCAAGGAAAACTTCACTTTCTTTTTTGTCTGGGGCACTGCTACTAGAAACATATAGACATGAATTTTTGTTGCGGAACTCTACAGGGTTCTCAGGTCAACGTAGGTACGGCGGACTAAGTCTAGGTCAACATAGGTACGGCTGACTAAGTCCAGGTCTATATAGGTACGGCGGAATATTTCCAGGTCAACATAGGTACGGCGGACTAAGTCAAGGTCAATACAGGTACGGCGGACTAAGTCAAGGTCAGTACAGGTACGGCGGACTAAGTCTAGGTCAACATAGGTACGGCTGACTAAGTCCAGGTCAATATAGGTACGGCGGAATACTTCCAGGTCAACATAGGTACGGCGGAATACGTCCAGATCAACATAGGTATGGCGGACTAAGTCAAGGTCAGTACAGGTACGGCGGACTAAGTCCAGGTCAACATAGGTACGACGGACGAAGTCGAGAGATGAATCGCGTGACTACATTCGTGTTTTGACTGTACTTTCAGAAGACAGATTATGTGAGATCTAGATTTCTATGTACATCCTCGCAAGGAGATTTTGAAAGTATGTTGTCTTGAAGAAAAGTCAAAACTTATCTTTGTTAGCTAGAGTGATAAGCACACGGTCTGTTCGAACACGTTGTTTGTTGGTAATGTACTGCTATCTGCGAAACGCGTTAGTTTTGAAATGAGTTAACTAAAAGGATGTTGAAAGTTATAATTACACTCTATTGGCTGGGTTCAGAATAGCTCGAGCACTGGTCTTTCTAGGTGTTGTTGCCTATCATATGTAGTTACATGTGTTTTTATGTTGACATTGTAATTGTTTAACTCACTATTCACACGTTTATCGCCTGTGCCATGGGTAACATTTAATGGTCCCTGCACGTGAAGAGCGCTTGTCTTTCCTTGCATACCTTGTTTCTGCAGTTCAGCGGGGAACTATTTACTTGTCCTAACCTTAATTATTTTCTCGTCTCTCTCCTTGTTTTCCCTTTCCCGCTGACTCAGATCAGGGAAAAGAAAAATAAATTGATTTAAATATTTACATACTTGGGCTCATCCCTCACTGGGATCTACTCATCTAGGAATGCAGGCATCAAAAGTAATCAAGGAGCGGACCTAGCAATGCACCAGGGCATGGCCGAACAAGCATTGAGAAAGGTAATATGACCATTGCTGTGCGGACTAGGCTAGCGAATAAGGGGCATCACTGAGGCTATCACTATGGAGTGACCTGGGAATAAAGCATTGTAAAGCACGTCTATATCGCCTTCGAGGACGATACAGTAAATAAAAAACCAACTCCTCTTTCAAATAATCAGTAGAGGTACCTCGAAGTGACTGCTGCATCGAAGGACTGAGCATGCAGGTGTCAACTGTGATATCATAAGATAAACTGGTCACAACCTTCAACTTAAATTACATATTTATAAAATAGATACAGAATATATGCTAAATTTAAACACGATGTGTGGAAACATAATATATAGATACAGTAAAACTTCGATTAATCGTCACCGTCTGAATCAGGGCTGTGACGGTTAACTGAATAGACGAATAATAGAAATGTCTTAAAACATATATGCAGTAGAACCACCACCTCTACCTTTGTGCAGCGTCCATAGTGGACCAAAGAAGTAGAAGAGGCATGGAGAGCAAATCGATCAATAGTTAAACAATTACAGAAAGTCCGAAAGCACCTCACAGGTAACAAGAGGACGTAGAGAAGCTCGAAAAAGTTGAAAAAGTAGATGCAGCAGATGCAAAGAAGGCTAAATTGGAACATTTTATGAGCGAAATTGGAGGGGAACAATCACTGGGTGGGTTTCGGAGACTTCACAGACAGATGCAAAGGAAGGATCGGCCTGTCACAACAGACATTATTTGCACTGATAATGGTATGTTAATGACAACAGACAAAGAGAAAGGGGAAACATTTTTGAAAAGATTTATAGCCCAAACTGATCATAATCTTAGGGAACTTAGAAATGCAGTTCGAGATAATCTGTCGAATACTATAAATGATAATGATTTTTCAGGATATCATTAGAAATATACATAGCAAAAAAGCACAAGACTGCACCAGGGCGAAGGAATCAGGTATGCCTACACGAAGAGCATGAATGATGAAGACTTAGGGGAAATGACTTTTTACTTCAACTAGAACATCAGAACAGTTTCAGCAAACCAGGATTTGGTTCACAGATACCTAATCCCACTTCCTAAGCCAGGCAAACATCATTCCGGACTCAGCGGTTTCAGGATTATCACTCTACAAGCTAACTACTGTTGGCAATTTGCTACAGAAAATTACTGCTGTTAAACTACATATGTTTTTGTGTGTGTGTGTGTGTGGAAAGGGAAGAGCTCCTACGACAAGGTTCGGGTAGTTACCGGCCAAGGAAAGATACCTGATCACATGCAGCAGCTACTTTTGCTTCTGATGTTTATGGAAAGTTCCAGAACAGACATAAGACGTTAGTGTCAACACTTGTCCTGGGCATGCCTACAATGAAGTCAGATATGATATTTTGATATTTTGCACTCATGGAGAAGAAGGTGTGTCCCTGGCTTGTCAACTGGAGAGCAGGTGTCCTGCATTCCTGTATGGTTGCCCTTCGCCGGGTACATGGACCTCAGAACCATGTAATATCGTCACTGGATTACAGCAGGGTTTTGCAATTTCACCGGTGCTCTTTAATGTGTATACAAGCAAGGTGATAGAACTTGAAGCACCAGGTGTTGAAAGACTATTGACATTTGCCGATGAAGTTCTTGCATACAGGCAGGGGAGAGAGAGGAAATAGACAGCCCAGGAGCTGCAGGCAACTGTAGACAAAGTGACTGACTGGTGTGCAGAAATAGGCGCTGTCATCAACACAGAAAAGGCGGCTGTTTTGTGGTGCTCTATGGACAATAAAAATTTAAGAGCTGATGTTCCAAGCCTCATAATTAATAACAGAAACATCAAAAGAGAAAACAAACCGAGGTATCTGGTTATTATTTTCGACAGAAGCTTGTCCTTCAGGGATCATGTGGAAACAGTTGCGGTTAAATGCCCAAAAAAAAAAGGACTCAATACTCTTAGGATTATGGCAGCAATAGACATGGAACAAAGAATGCTACTCACAATGGTGTAGCATGTGGTTCTGTTGGGGATAGATTATGGACTTGGAACGCTTACCATATCAAAGAGTCAGCTGATGAAACGAACGTAAACATAATGAACAATCAGATTGAACGTAGAGAAAAATCGTCTTTGTCTCCCATTTTGCTGATGTCTCAAGTAGCTATCCTAAACGTTGTCATATCTCACTGTCTGTTAACGTGTCTCAATTAGCCACCCTAAACGTTGTCCTATCTCACTGTCTGTTAACGTGTCTCAATTAGCCACCAGAAACGTTGTCCTATCTCACTGTCTGTTAACGTGTCTCAATTAGCCACCCTAAACGTTGTCCTATCTCACTGTCTGTTAACGTTGCCGGTCCTATGTCTCAAGTAGCCATTCTAAACGTTGTCCTATCTCACTGTCTGTTAAGCCCGGCTCTCTAGCGTAGTTAGCTAAACCGGATTGCGCGGAGACCAGGTGACGAACTTCTTGTGGTCTGGGTTCAATCCCGGGGATAGGCAGGAAAGCCACATTTCTAGCACATTTACGGTATTTACAATGGAATCAATGCCGAAAGGTTGCGATATCCATAATACCGAGCCTAAGGGTTAAAAACTCATGGCTTCTGGATACTAGAACAAACAAACACTGTCTGTTAACGTTTCTGGTCCGCTGTCCTAATTAGCCATCGTAAACGTTGAAATCAGAAACAGAACTGGACAGACAAAAACTGCATTTTATACAATGAAAAACATCTTGTGCAATATATCCTTGTCATTGAAGGTTAGAAAAAGAATTCTTGCTTGCTACATACATCCAGTTTTAACATATGGCTGTGAATCCTGGACAATCGGTAGGCAGGCCAAACAATATTTAGAGGCCTCATGGATGTGGTTTTACAAAAGACTGCTTAAAATACATTGGACAGCCAAAAAAGATCAACCAAGAGGTTTTGAAAGAGGCGGGAGCCAGAAGACAACTTATCACAGACATCAGAAGGAGACAGTCATCATTTTTCGGCCATGTTATGAGAAGAGGGAAAATAGAACTTGTTGTGACCACTGGAAAGATCTGTGGAAGGAGGGATAGAGGAATACAACGAAAGAAGTTGCATGGCATGGAGGTGTGTCGGCACACAAACTGTACTTGTGCATGAGCGCATGGAGAGGTGATCGGCACACGGCAAACCTGATACATACTGCAGAGATCGCAGATTCATGGAGAGGTTAACATTGCCGGTTTGACCTCACGCCCTAGTCGTCAAGGCACTGTCTGATGATGCCGGTGATGTGTCAAAGTTGTGTCCTATCTCACTGTCTGTTAAAAGTTGCCGGTCCTATGTCTCAACTAGCCATCCTAAATGTTGTCCTATCTCACTGTTAGTTAACCTGGCCGATCCGATATCCGCAAGAGCCTGTCCTATCTAGGTTCAAATCTGTTAGTGATCTGTCAAACTGTGTAATGTATCTGCTTGTATTTGCAGAAATCTTTGATTTCTCTTTAAACCACAAGACCCACCCTTCTCCCCCCCCCCCCCCCCCGCGATGGCTTTCGCTTGTAACTCATCTATGATAGCACTTGCTAAACGTCGTTTGATCTACCTGTTACCGTAGCAAATGCTAAACTCTTCAACCTGCCTTACCGTAGCACTGAATGCTAAACGTCGTTTGATCTACCTCCCTTACCGTAGCACTGAATGCTGAACGTCGTTTGATCTATCTCCCTTACCGTTGAATGCTAAACGTCGTTTTATCTACCTCCCTTACCGTAGCACTGAATCTTTGTTTGATCTATCTCCCTCGTAGTGAATGTTCGTTCCCTCCTTTAGCACGATTGCTAAACGCGTTTGATATCTCCCTTACCGTAGCACTGAATGCTAAACGTCGTTTGATCTACACCCTTACCGTAGCACCCAATGTCGTTCTACCTCCCCCCACTGAATGCTAAACGTCGTTTGATCTATCCCGCCGTATGAATGCTAAACGTCTTTTGATTACCTCCCTTACCGTAGCACTTGCTAAACGTCGTATCTATCCCCTCACGTAGCACTGAATGCTAAACGTCGTTTGATCTACCTCCCTTAATGTAGCACTGAATGCTAAACGTCGTTTGATCTATTTCCCTTACCGTAGCACTGAATGCTAAACGTCGTTTGATCTATCTCCCTTACCGTAGCACTGAATGCTAAACGTCGTTTGATCTACCTCCCTTACCGTAGCACTGAATGCTAAACGTCGTTTGATCTATCTCCCTTACCGTAGCACTGAATGCTAAACGTCGTTTGATCGTCCCTTACCGATGAATGCTAAACGTCGTATCTATCTCCCTTCCCTTACCGTAGCACTGAATGCTAAACGTCGTTTGATCTATCTCCCTTACCGTAGCACTGAATGCTAAACGTCGTTTGATCTATCTCCCTTACCGTAGCACTGAATGCTAAACGTCGTTTGATCTATCTCCCTTACCGTAGCACTGAATGCTAAACGTCGTTTGATCTATCTCCCTTAACGTAGCACTGAATGCTAAACGTCGTTTGATTACCTCCCTTATCTATCTCCCTTAACGTAAACGTCGTTTGATATACCTCCCTGAATGCTAATGCTAAACGTCGTTTGATCTATCTCCCTTAACGTAGCACTGAATGCTAAACGTCGTTTGATCTATCTCCCTTACCGTAGCACTGAATGCTAAACGTCGTTTGATCTATCTCCCTTACCGTAGCACTGAATGCTAAACGTCGTTTGATCTACCTCCCTTACCGTAGCACTGAATGCTAATGCTAAACGTCGTTTGCTAAACGTCGTTTGATCTACCTCCCTTAACGTAGCACTGAATGCTAAACGTCGTTTGATCTACCTCCCTTAACGCGTGAACGTCGTTTGATACTGTACCTCCCTTGGTTGCCCTTACGTAGCACTTCTCCCGAGTGCTGTGATGTCTATTCTTAATTCATCATTCATTCAATGTTGCTAAAAGTCGTCGTTTGATCTACCTCCCTTTTTTAAATTTTTCAACGTCGTTTAAACAACGGGCCTTGTTGTATTACATACGACCGGCGGTTGTGTGCTATTTTTTGTCTATACTGTAGACCGTTCCCCATGTTGTCTTACATACCCTTACATACATTTCTACCATACAGACCGGAGAGACTGTTGTCTATACATACATACAGACCGCAGAGACTTGCTATACATACCCCGAGAGCTGTGTCTGTCTATTCTTACCGGAGACACTTTGTCTATACATACATACAGACAGAGACTGTTGCGTATTTGTAGGAGACGTTGTCTAACATACATCAGTCCGTTTGTTGTCTATACAACATTTACCGCAGAGACTTGTTGTCTATACATACTTTGTTGTTGTCTATGCTTTTGTTTTTTTTTTTTCTAACATACATTTTCATACAGGGAGAGACCAGTTTAACATACAGACCGGAGAGACTTGTTGTCTATACATACATACAGACCGGAGAGACTTGTTGTTTATGCATACATACAGACCGGAGACACTTGTTGTTTATGCATACATACAGACCGGAGAGACTTGTTGTTTATACATACATACAGACCGCAGAGACTTGTTGTCTATACATACATGCAGACGGGAGAGACTTGTTGTCTATACATACATACGGACAGACACTACACATACAGACCGGAGACACTTGTTGTCTATTCATACATACAGACCGGAGACACTTGTTGTCTATACATACATACGGACCGGAGACACTTGTTGTCTATTCATACATACAGACCGCAGAGACTTGTTGTCTATACATACATACAGACCGGAGACATTTGTTGTCTAAACATACATAGAGACCGGAGAGACCTGTTGTCCTATGTAGCTTGGAGTAGAACTCAAGCAGTTCAGCATGAGATCAAAACAAAATGTGAGAAGCAAACAAAAAAAATAAGTTTAGAATACGTTCAAATAATCATTGGGGACTGGCGTCAAGAGACTGCTGCTGTTGGAGAATGTAAAGAAATTGGTAAATAGTATAGATACACAAACTACAAAGTGTACACACACACACGAGCCGACTGGGAGCCGAATACCCAGCAGAGAGGGGGTGGGGGGGGGGCGTCAGAGTGTTAATTCGCGGAGAAAGAAAAACAGACATTCACTGAACTAATTGGCGGCGGAACGAAAAATGTACCTTGAAGGCCCAGGAGGAATAGAAGGAGAACAAGGAGGAGGAGGACAACAACAACATCAACAATTACAAAAACAACAACACCGGCAGCAGGAGCAGCAACATCCCCACCCGCAATAACAAGACAACAACAAGACATCTACAATAACAAGACAACAACAACAACACACCCACAATAACCAGACGACAACAACAACACACCCACAATAACAAGACAACAACAACACACCCACAATAACAAGACAACAACAACACACCCACAATAACAAGACAACAACAACACACCCACAATAACAAGACAACAACAACACACCCACAATAACAGACAACAACAACACACCCACAATAACAAGACAACAACAACACACCCACAATAACAAGACAACAACAACACACCCACAATAACAAGACAACAACAACACACCCACAATAACAAGACAACAACAACACACCCACAATAACAAGACAACAACAACACACCCACAATAACAAGACAACAAACTGAAACTGAACTGTCACAGCAATCACTAACCTAGTGTTAATGTCGGGAAGTTGCAGGACATGGCACAGCTCAGTTTGTTACGAAGGTTGTCACAGAAGCCAGGCTGCGAGGCGATGTAGTAGGCACACTGTTTTGATGACAGCCTGTCTTGAGGTTGTTCTGCAGAGATATGTTATCAATCATTCAATCTAAGTCTTGCCATTGTTTTGCAGAGATATGTTATCAATCATTCAATCTCAGTCTTGCCATTGTTCTGCAGAGACAGGGTATCAATCAATGAATATCAGTCTTGCCATTGTTCTGCAGAGACATGTTATCAATCATTGAATCGCAGTCTTGCCATTGTTCTGCAGAGACATGTTATCAATCACTGAAACTCAGTCTTGCCATTGTTCTGCAGAGACATGTTATCAATCATTGAATCTCAGTCTTGTCATTGTTCTGCAGAGACATGTTATCAATCATTGAATCGCAGTCTTGCCATTGTTCTGCAGAGACATGTTATCAATCATTGAATCTCAGTCTTGCCATTGTTCTGCAGAGACATGTTATCAATCACTACAAAAACATTCTAGTTATATTGTTATCAAGCTTCCTCAGCTCTAGACTGCACCGTAGGCGTCTATTTCGTGTGTTTAGATCAATGATAAAACAGCCTCAATGTCCATTAGGGATATTTTGAAAAGAAAGTTCGTTGAGTAGTTCTGTCTGTCTGTCTGTCTGTCTGTCTGTCTGTCTGTCTGTCTGTCTGTCTGTCTGTCTGTCTGTCTGTCTGTCTGTCTGTCTGTCTGTCTGTCTGTCTGTCTGTCTGTCTGTCTAACTGCCTGCCTGTCTGTCTGCCTGCCTGTCTGTCTGTCTGTCTCCTCTGTCTGTCTGTCTGTCTAACTGCCTGCCTGCCTGTCTGCCTGTATGTCTGTCTGTCTGTATGTCTGTCTGTCTGTCTAACTGCCTGTCTGTCTGTCTGCCTGTCTGTCTGTCTGTCTGTCTGTCTAACTGCCTGCCTGTCTGTCTGTCTGTCTGTCTGCCTGTCTGTCTGTCTGCCTGCTTGTCTGTTTTTCTGTCTGTCTGTCTATCTTCCTGCCTTCCCGCCTGTCTGTCTGCCTGCCTGTCTGTTTCTATGTCTGACTGTCTACCTGTCTGTGTCTGTCTGTCTGTGTCTGTCTATCTGTCTGTGTCTGTCTGCCTGTGTCTGTCTATCTGTCTGTGTCTGTCTGTCTGTGTCTGTCTTTCTGTCTGTGTCTGTCTGTCTGTCTGTCTGTGCCTGTCTATCTGTCTGTGTCTGTCTTTCTGTCTGTGTCTGTCTATCTGTCTGTGTCTGTCTATCTGACTGTGTCTGTCTTTCTGTCTGTTTCTGTCTGCCTTTGTCTGTCTGTGTCTGTCTATCTGTCTGTGTCTGTCTATCTGTCTATATCTTTCTATCTCTCTGTGTCTGTCTATCTGTCTGTGTCTTTATGTCTGTCTGTGTTTGTCTGTTTTTCTGTATATGTCTGTCCGTCTGTGTTTGTCTTCCTGTGTGTCTGTCTGTGTCTGTCTGTTTGTCCGTCGGTGTCTGTCTGTCTGTCTCTGTCTTTTTTGTCTGTCTGTCTGTGTCAGTCTGTCTGTGTGACTACTGTCGGTTGCTTACAATTATAAAACTATCTAAATGTTCAATTGCTTTCACACTAGCAGCATCAGCAGCAGCAGCGGCAGCAGCAACAGTAGCTGTTGTGATGGTGTTCGTAGAAGTTTCACAAGAAGAAGAAGCACATAATGATGATGATGACACAAGCACTTACGAAATTCACTGACGTCGCAATACTCTTTAAAACAAGTGCTTCCATTGACGTACGTGTAACACCATGGCTGTTTGCCCGAGCCTCCGCTGTTTCTGCAGTAGTTGTTTGTGAGGAAACCCAACACTTCGTCAGTTCTGTGAATGAGAAGTCAACGTTGACATCTGGACAACTAAGACCACAGACCTCAGTAGCCAGTGGTCGTTTGATGAGAGATCACAATTTATTTCCTTAACCAGATGACGAAACCAACACCAATATTTATTGGCTCTGAGAGGTCTCAAACAAAAATTGTTTACCTGTAGTAGTTTAGCTTTTCTCCTGAACGGTAGGACGCATACATCGATCTTCAAAATTAATGCTAGGAGATCTACTACTAAATGGTTTGCGATTCCGATGCTCGGCATGTTTACAATCTCTAGGCCAAAGACACCACTACGACACGAGAATGTGGGCTCAGTTGGCATGCAGTATGTGCTTAACACCAGGCACCTTTTAGAGCGATACAATTGTTTGGTCACGGTAGGGGCAAACTGGTCTATGTCTCTCAGAAAGGACAAACTGTCTGGTCAAGTGGTTATTATTTCTGAGATTCGAGGACGTGTGTCCTCGTGGGGTTTCCGTCTGTGAGACTCGACAAACAGTGGGTCGGTCCGTCGACGATCTGTCTCCTCATGGGGCTCATGTCTGTGAGACTAGACATACACTAGGTCGGCTCGTGGACGATCTGTTTCCTCGTGGGGTTTCTGTCTGTGAGACTAGACAAACAGTGGGTCGGCCCTTGGACGATCTGTCTCCTCATGTGGTTTCTGTCTGTGAGACTAGACATACAGTGGGTCGCCCCGTGGACGATCTGTCTCCTCGTGGGGTTTTTGTCTGTGAGACTAGACAAACAGTGGGTCGGCCCTTGGACGATCTGTCTCCTCGTGTGGTTTCTGTCTGTGAGACTAGACAAACAGCATGTTGGCCGGTGGACGATCTGTCTACTCGTAGGGTTTATGTCTGTGAGACTAGACAAACAGTGGGTCGGCCCGTGGACGATCTGTCTCCTCATGGGGTTCATGTCTGTGAGACTAGACAAACTGTGGGTCGACCCGTGGACGATCTGTTTCCTCATGGGGTTTCTGTCTGTGAGACTAGACACACAGTGGGTCGGCCCTAAAGGTCTCTAACTCTGGTAATCAAGTAATCAGATAAGGGTCTTTCCAGCTTCAGAGGAACGGGTAAGTCCATTGTTGTTTCCTTCGTGTGCCAGCCACAACTACACACAATGGACATCGCTATCCCACACACAATGGACATCGCTATCCCACACACAATGGACATCGCTATCCCACACACAATGAACATCACTATCCCACACACCATGGACATCGCTATCCCACACACCATGGACATCGCTATCACACACAAAATGGACATCGCTATCCCACACACAATGGACATCGATATCCCACACACAATGGACATTGCTATCCCACACACAATGGACATCGCTATCCCACATACAATGGACATCACTATCCCACACACCACGGACATCGCTATCCCACACATAATGGACATCGCTATCCCACACACAATGGACATCGCTATCCCACACACAATGGACATCACTATCCAACACACAATGGACATCGCTATCCCACACACAATGGACATCGCTATCACACACAAATTGGCCATCGCTATCCCACACACAATGGACATCGCTATCCCACACAAAATGGACATCGCTATTCCACACACCATGGACATCGCTATTCCACACACACTGGACAACGCTATTCCACACACCATGGACATCGCTATTCCACACACAATGGACATCGCTGTCACACACAAAATGGACATCGCTATCCCACACACAATGGACATCGCTATCCCACACAAAATGGACAACGCTATCCCACACAAAATGGACATTATCCCATTCACAATGGACATCGCTATCCCACACACAATGAACATCGCTCTCCCACACACAATGGACCTCGCTATACCACACACAATGGACATCGCTATCCCACACACAATGGACATCGCTATCCCACACACCATGGACATCGCTATCCCACACAAAATGGACATCGCTATCTCACACACAATGGATATCGCTATCACACACAAAATGGACATCGCTATCCCACACAAAATGGACATCGCCATCCTTTGCGAAATAGGTGAAGCTTACTGCATCTCTGCAGCGCTAACAGCACACACACACACACACACACACACACACACATACATACACACACGCATTCAATGGAAAAAGCGGTCATTAGAAGTGCCAACACAAACAGTCCAGCAATAGAAATGTGTTTGATCGTTGATGGAAGCAGCGTTTGCTACACATCAGCAGAAGAACACGCATTGATTCGCATATGGCACCACCCTTTCTGTGGCAACAGACCAGCAATCCTGCCTACCCGCCATATGGCACCACCCATTCTGTGGCAACAGACCAGCAATCCTGCCTACCCGCCATATGGAACCACCCTTTCTGTGGCAACAGACCAGCAATCCTGCCTACCCGCCATATGGCACCACCCTTTCTGTGGCAACAGACCAGCAATCCTGCCTACCCGCCATATGGCACCACCCTTTCTGTGGCAACAGACCAGCAATCCTGCCTACCCGCCATATGGCACTACCCATTCTGTGGCAACAGACCAGAAATCCTGCCTACCCGCCATATGGTACCACCCATTCTGTGGCAACAGACCAAAAATCCTGCCTACCCGCCATATGGTACCACCCATTCTGTGGCAACAGACCAGACATCCTGCCTACCCGCCATATGGTACCACCCTTTCTGTGGCAACAGACCAGCAATCCTGCCTACCCGCCATATGGCACCACCCATTCTGTGGCAACAGACCAGCAATCCTGCCTACCCGCCATATGGCACTACCCTTTCTGTGGCAACAGACCAGCAATCCTGCCTACCCGCCATATGGCACCACCCATTCTGTGGCAACAGACCAGCAATCCTGCCTACCCGCCATATGGCACCACCCATTCTGTGGCAACAGACCAGCAATCCTGCCTACCCGCCATATGGCACTACCCTTTCTGTGGCAACAGACCAGCAATCCTGCCTACCCGCCATATGGCACCACCCATTCTGTGGCAACAGACCAGCAATCCTGCCTACCCGCCATATGGCACTACCCTTTCTGTGGCAACAGACCAGCAATCCTGCCTACCCGCCATATGGCACTACCCATTCTGTGGCAACAGACCAGCAATCCTGCCTACCCGCCATATGGAACCAGGTGTTCACTGTGACCGGAAATATTTTCCTCCCGTAGGGTTTAGCAACTGCAAGACGGACCATTATTTAGATGATCATTGTTTTATGGAAACTAAACACATTAGCTGTATCGGAAGGTCTTAGCCAAGACGGTGTTTATTTTTTTACTTTCAAAAATGACTTTGGCTTACAGGTCGACCCAACCTTGAGTGTGTACCAGGTGCAGTCCTGGGAAGTAAAGGCGACTGGCGTAGTGCTGACCACATCACCCACTTAGTTTCGATTGGTCTATAAAATATAGACCAGACGGCGTGATAAAAGGGTCGTTCAGTGTCTTTGGTTAAAACTCTTGTAAACGCAAAAGTTAAACCACACACTCAGCTAATCAAGTAAAACATGATAGCCATATAATAAAGTCCAACAGGAAACTCAGATCCTAAACTGAAGCGCAACAAGTAAATCAGAAAGTTATGCATGGTATTCAAATCACACAATTAAACAGATTAAACGTAAACAACAAAAAAACAATATATTAGTTACAAACGCCAAGACTGAATAAGTGAATGAATCACGAAGGTACATCACTGCATTGGGCAATTCCCATACGTGCTACATCCTCATCTTGAGCAGCAAGCAAAGGGTTCCAACACTAATGGTGCCACTGTCCACCTATATAACTGTTAGCTAGTGTTCCCGCTACGCTCTGTCTGTTCTGTTGCATTTTGTAAGTGATTCAAGAGAGCCTCCATCGCACGTACGTAAGCAAAAAGTAGCTCATCGTCCAGAGGGGTGGCAACAGCTAACATATCAATAGGCTCAATAATACACACACTTAAATATCCACCGATGGGGTGAGGGGGGTGGGGGGGGCAGGGGCTTATCAACTGATGCAAGCCACTTTGGGAGCAAGGCATTTGTTTATTTTTTCTAAAGCATGCCTTCAGAGTCAGTAACAATTATAACATGCCTGGCTGTGATGCTCTGTGAGTCAGTAACAATTATAACATGTCTGGCTGTGATGCTCTGTGAGTCAGTAACAATTACAACATGTCTGGCTGTGATGCTCTGTGAGTCAGTAACAATTATAACATGTCTGGCTGTGATGCTCTGTGAGTCAGTAACAATTATAACATGCCTGGCTGAGATGCTCTGTGAGTCAGTAATAATTATAACATGTCTGGCTGTGATGCTCTGTGAGTCAGTAACAATTATAACATGTCTGGCTGTGATGCTCTGTGAGTCAGTAACAATTACAACATGTCGGGATGTGATGCTCCGTTGGCCAGTAACAATTATAACATGTCTGGCTGCGATGCTCTGTGAGTCAGTAACAATTATAACATGTCTGACTCAGATGCTCTGTGAGTCAGTAACAATTATAACATGTCCGGCTGTGATGCTCTGTGAGTCAGTAAAAAAATAACATGTCGGGATGTGATGCTCCGTGAGTCTGTAACAATTATAACATGTCTGGCTGTGATGCTCTGTGAGTCAGTAACAATTATAACATGTCTGGCTATGATGCTCTGTGAGTCAGTAACAACTATAACATGTCGGGCTCTGATGCTCTGTGAGTCAGTAACAATTATAACATGTCTGGCTGTGATGCTATGTGAGTCAATAACAATTATAACATGTCTGGATGTGATGCTCTGTGAGTCGGTAACAATTATAACATGTCTGGCTGTGATGCTCTGTGAGTCGGTCACAATTTTAACATGTCTGTTTCTGATGCTCTGTGAGTCAGTAACAATTATAACATGTCTGGCTGTGATGCTCTGTGAGTCAGTAACAATTATAACATGTCGGAATGTGATGCTCTGTGAGTCAGTAACAATTACAACATGTCGGGATGTGATGCTTCGTTAGCCAGTAACAATTATAACATGTCCGGCTGTGATGCTCTGTAAGTCAGTAACAATTATAACATTCAGGCTGTAATGCTTTGTGAGTCAGTAACAATTATAACATGTTTGGCTCTGATGCTCTGTAAGTCAGTAACAATTATAACATTCAGGCTGTAATGCTTTGTGAGTCAGTAACAATTATAACATTCTGGCTGTAATGCTTTGTGAGTCAGTAACAATTATAACATTCGGGCTGTGATGCTCTGTAGGAATCGAAAAACTGCCGTTACTGACTTTATCTTCATTATCAAACTAGACAATGTGACGATACAAGTAAGGATTTCATTTTCTTAGAAAATGTCTATTCTTCTTTGCAAAGAATTCCCAGTCACACTGGTTGCCTGGCTACCCACACTGGTTGCCTGGCTACCCACACTGGTTGCCTGGCTACCCACACTGGTTGCCTGGCTACCCACACTGGTTGCCTAGCTACCCACACTGGTTGCCTGGCTTTGCCACTTTCGGAGCATTTGTTTATTTTTTCTAAAGCATGCCTTCAGAGTCAGTAACAATTATAACATGCCTGGCTGTGATGCTCTGTGAGTCAGTAACAATTATAACATGTCTGGCTGTGATGCTCTGTGAGTCAGTAACAATTACAACATGTCTGGCTGTGATGCTCTGTGAGTCAGTAACAATTATAACATGTCTGGCTGGGATGCTCTGTGAGTCAGTAACAATTATAACATGCCTGGCTGAGGTGCTCTGTGAGTCAGTAATAATTATAACATGTCTGGCTGTGATGCTCTGTGAGTCAGTAACAATTATAACATGTCTGGCTGTGATGGTCTGTGAGTCAGTAACAATTACAACATGTCGGGATGTGATGCTCCGTTGGCCAGTAACAATTATAACATGTCTGGCTGCGATGCTCTGTGAGTCAGTAACAATTATAACATGTCTGACTCAGTTGCTCTGTGAGTCAGTAACAATTATAACATGTCCGGCTGTGATGCTCTGTGAGTCAGTAAAAAATAACATGTCGTGATGTGATGCTCCGTGAGTCTGTAACAATTATAACATGTCTGGCTGTGCTGCTCTGTGAATCAGTAACAATTATAACATGTCTGGCTGTGATGCTCTGTGAGTCAGTAACAATTATAACATGTCTGGCTATGATGCTCTGTGAATCAGTAACAACTATAACATGTCGGGCTCTGATGCTCTGTGAGTCAGTAACAATTATAACATGTCTGGCTGTGATGCTATGTGAGTCAATAGCAATTATAACATGTCTGGATGTGATGCTCTGTGAGTCAGTAACAATTATAACATGTCTGGCTGTGATGCTTTGTGAGTCAGTCACAATTTTAACATGTCTGTTTCTGATGCTCTGTGAGTCAGTAACAATTATAACATGTCTGGCTGTGATGCTCTGTGAGTCAGTAACAATTATAACATGTCGGAATGTGATGCTCTGTGAGTCAGTAACAATTACAACATGTCGGGATGTGATGCTCCGTTAGCCAGTAACAATTATAACATGTCGGGCTGTGATGCTCTGTAAGTCAGTAACAATTATAACATTCAGGCTGTAATGCTTTGTGAGTCAGTAACAATTATAACATTCTGGCTGTAATGCTTTGTGAGTCAGTAACAATTATAACATTCGGGCTGTGATGCTCTGTAGGAATCGAAAAACTGCCGTTACTGACTTTATCTTCATTATCAAACTAGACAATGTGACGATACAAGTAAGGATTTCATTTTCTTAGAAAATGTCTATTCTTCTTTGCAAAGAATTCCCATTCACACTGGTTGCCTGGCTACCCACACTGGTTGCCTGGCTACCCACACTGGTTGCCTGGCTACCCACACTGGTTGCCTGGCTACCCACACTGGTTGCCTAGCTACCCACACTGGTTGCCTGGCTACACACACTGGTTGCCTGGCTACCCACACTGGTTGCCTGGCTACCTACACTAGTTGCCTGGTTACCCACACTGGTTGCCTGGCTACAGATACATCCGTCTATACAACTGTCGTGAACTGTAATTGGTCAGTCCGTGTAGCCAAGCTTCTGTTTGCTAGACTGTCTCTATCGACGCCATCGGTCCAATGTAACTACCACGCAGTGGCGTGCCGGGCTGCTTGGCTGGCGTCACGGTCATTGATTTCTCTCCACGCACTATCCTATCAAATGCACACAAGGAATATATACTAGACATGTATAGTAACACAGAGAGACGCACATAGACACATAGATAAACACACACAGACAGAAATTCATAAACACACAGACAGA
>CAJHNH020001205.1:62500-117500 GCA_905116865.2 Candidula unifasciata | reverse complement strand
CAGATGATGGCAGTTATAACAGAGACCATGATGATGGAGCAGATGATGGCAGTTATCAGAGAGACCATGATGATGGAGCAGACGATTGCAGTTATAACAGTGACCATGATGATGGAGCAGATGATGGCAGTTACAACAGTGACGATGATGTTGGAGACAGATGATGGCAGTTACAACAGTAACCATGATGATGGAGCAGATGATGGCAGTTACAACAGTGACCATGATGATGGAGCAGATGATGGCAGTTATAACAGAGACCATGATGATGGAGCAGATAATTTTAGTTACAACAGTGACGATGATGTTGGAGACAGATGATGGCAGTTACAACAGTGACCATGATGATGGAGCAGATGATGGCAGTTACAACAGTGACGATGATGATGGAGCAGATGATGGCAGTTACAATAGTGACGATGATGCTGGAGCAGATCATTTCAGTTATAACAGTGACCATGATTTTGGAGCAGATTATGGCAGTTACAATAGTGACGATGATGTTGGAGCAGATGATGGCAGTTATAACAGTGACGATGATGTTGGAGCGGACGATGGCAGTTATAACAGTGACGATGATGTTGGAGCAGATGATGGTAGTTACAATAGTGACGATGATGATGGAGCAGATGATGGCAGTTATAAGAGAGACCATGATGTTGGAGCAGATGATGGCAGTTACAATATTGACGATGATGTTGCAGCAGACTATGGCAGTTATAACAGAGACCATGATGTTGGAGCAGATTATGACAGTTACAATAGTGACGATGATGTTGGAGCAGATGATGGCAGTTATAAGAGTGACCATGATGAAGGAGCCGATGATGGCAGTTATAAGAGAGACCATGATGATGGAGCCGATGATGGTAGTTACAATAGTGACGATGATGTTGCAGCAGATTAAGGCAGTTATAACAGAGACCATGATGTTGGAGCAGATGATGGTAGTTACAATAGTGACGATCATGTTGGAGCAGATGATGGTAGTTATAAGAGAGACCATGATGTTGGAGCAGATGATGGCAATTACAATATTGACGATGATGTTGCAGCAGATTATGGCAGTTATAACAGAGTCGATGATGTTGGAGCAGATTATGGCAGTTACAACAGTGACGATGATGTTGCAGCAGATTATGGCAGTTATAACAGAGACCATGATGTTGGAGCAGATGATGGCAGTTACAATATTGACGATGATGTTGCATTAGATTATGGCAGTTATAACAGAGACCATGATGTTGGAGCAGATTATGGCAGTTACAATAGTGACGATGATGTTGCAGCAGATTATGGCAGTTATAACAGAGACCATGATGTTGGAGCAGATAATGGCAGTTACAATAGTGACGATGATGTTGCAGCAGATTATGGCAGTTATAGCAGAGACCATGATGTTGGAGCAGATAATGGCAGTTACAATAGTGAGGAATATGTTGGAGCAGATGATGGCTGTTAAAATAGTGATGACGATGTTGGAGCAGATGATGGCAGTTAAAATAGTGATGACGATGTTGGAGCAGATGATGGCAGTTAAAATAGTGATGATGATGTTGGAGCAGATGATGGCAGTTACAACAGTGACGATGATGTTGGAGCATATTATGGCAGTTACAATAGTGACGATTATGTTAGAGCAGATTATGGCAGTTACAACAGTGACGATGATGTTGGAGCAGACGATGGCAGTTACAATAGTGACGATGATGTTGCAGCAGATGATGGCAGTTAAAATAGTGACGATGATGATGGAGCAGATGATGGCAGTTATAACAGTGACCATGATGATGGAGCAAATGATGGCAGTTATAACAGAGACCATGATGATGGAGCAGATGATGGCAGTTATAACAGAGACCATGATGATGGAGCAGATGATGGCAGTTATAACAGAGACCATGATGATGGAGCAGATGATGTCAGTTATAACAGAAACCATGATGATGGAGCAGATGATGGCAGTTATAACAGAGACCATGATGATGGAGCAGACGATGGCAGTTATAACAGTGACCATGATGATGGAGCAGATGATGGCAGTTACAACAGTGACGATGATGTTGGAGACAGATGATGGCAGTTACAAAAGTGACCATGATGATGGAGCAGATGATGGCAGTTATAAAAGAGACCATGATGATGGAGCAGATAATTTTAGTTACAACAGTGACGATGATGTTGGTGCAGATGATGGCAGTTATAACAGTGACCATGATGATGGAGCAGATGATGGCAGTTACAACAGTGACGATGATGATGGAGCAGATGATGGCAGTTACAATAGTGACGATGATGCTGGAGCAGATCATGGCAGTTATAACAGTGACCATGATTTTGGAGCAGATGATGGAAGTTACAATAGTGACGATGATGTTGGAGCAGATGATGGCAGTTATAACAGTGACGATGATGTTGGAGCGGATGATGGCAGTTATAACAGTGACGATGATGTTGGAGCAGATGATGGTAGTTACAATAGTGAGGAATATGTTGGAGCAGATGATGGCAGTTAAAATAGTGATGACGATGTTGGAGCAGATGATGGCAGTTAAAATAGTGATGACGATGTTGGAGCAGATGATGGCAGTTAAAATAGTGATGATGATGTTGGAGCAGATGATGGCAGTTACAACAGTGACGATGATGTTGGAGCATATTATGGCAGTTACAGTAGTGACGATTATGTTAGAGCAGATTATGGCAGTTACAACAGTGACGATGATGTTGGAGCAGACGATGGCAGTTACAATAGTGACGATGATGTTGCAGCAGATGATGGCAGTTAAAATAGTGACGATGATGATGGAGCAGATGATGGCAGTTATAACAGTGACCATGATGATGGAGCAAATGATGGCAGTTATAACAGAGACCATGATGATGGAGCAGATGATGGCAGTTATAACAGAGACCATGATGATGGAGCAGATGATGGCAGTTATAACAGAGACCATGATGATGGAGCAGATGATGTCAGTTATAACAGAAACCATGATGATGGAGCAGATGATGGCAGTTATAACAGAGACCATGATGATGGAGCAGACGATGGCAGTTATAACAGTGACCATGATGATGGAGCAGATGATGGCAGTTACAACAGTGAGGATGATGTTGGAGACAGATGATGGCAGTTACAAAAGTGACTATGATGATGGAGCAGATGATGGCAGTTATAACAGAGACCATGATGATGGAGCAGATAATTTTAGTTACAACAGTGACGATGATGTTGGTGCAGATGATGGCAGTTATAACAGTGACCATGATGATGGAGCAGATGATGGCAGTTACAACAGTGACGATGATGATGGAGCAGATGATGGCAGTTACAATAGTGACGATGATGCTGGAGCAGATCATGGCAGTTATAACAGTGACCATGATTTTGGAGCAGATGATGGCAGTTACAATAGTGACGATGATGTTGGAGCAGATGATGGCAGTTATAACAGTGACGATGATGTTGGAGCGGATGATGGCAGTTATAACAGTGACGATGATGTTGGAGCAGATGATGGTAGTTACAATAGTTAGTTAGTTAGTCTTTCCTCTTGTGTCGAGTGCGGCACATAGGGCAGAGGTCGTGACTCTCCATGCACGGCGGTCCGTTGCAATCCGTTGTAGGTCTTGGATGTTTGAGTGGCCCATGAGCGAGCCTTCCCTGATGATAGTTCTACGTAGGGTTTCCCTTGGTCTTCCACGAGATCTTTTCCCCTGTGGTGTCCAAATGAGGGCTTGGTAAGGAAGTCTTGATTTATCCATTCTAAGGACGTGGCCGACATAGTTCCAGCGGCGTTTTCGTATAAAATTAGACACATACTCTTGCCTGGATTCTTGCCTTATTTGTGTATTGGTTCGGAAATCTGACCATTTGAAATTTAGTATTCTTCTAAGGCATTTATTTTCAAAACTGTCTAATTTTGTGTCTAGAGTTTTCGTTGATTTCCAACTCTCGCATCCATAGGTTAGTACTGGAATCACACAAGAATTGAAGATCTTGAGTTTTGTGTGTTTGCTAAGTGTCTTTGATTTCCAGATGTTAGACAGTTTATTGAAGGCACTAGATGCCAGTGCTATTCTAAATGATATTTCTGGTGCGGTATATCCTGTAGATGACATCTTGCTCCCTAGATTACAATAGTGACGATGATAATGGAGCAGATGATGGCAGTTATAAGAGAGACCATGATGTTGGAGCAGATGATGGCAGTTACAATATTGACGATGATGTTGCAGCAGATTATGGCAGTTATAACAGAGACCATGATGTTGGAGCAGATTATGGCAGTAACAATAGTGACGATGATGTTGGAGCAGATGATGGCAGTTATAAGTGAGACCATGATGATGGAGCCGATGATGGCAGTTACAATAGTGACGATGATGTTGGAGCAGATGATTGCAGTAACAATAGTGACGATGATGTTGGAGCAGATGATGGCAGTAACAATAGTGACGATGATGTTGGAGCAGATGATGGCAGTTATAAGAGAGATATAGATGATGGAGCCGATGATGGTAGTTACAATAGTGACGATGATGTTGCAGCAGATTAAGGCAGTTATAACAGAGACCATGATGTTGGAGCAGATGATGGTAGATACAATAATGACGATGATGTTGGAGCAGATGATGGCAGTTATAAGAGAGACCATGATGTTGGAGCAGATAATGGCAGTTACAATATTGACGATGATGTTGCAGCAGATTATGTCAGGTATAACAATGACGATTATGTTGGAGCAGATGATGGCAGTTACAATAGTGACGATGATGTTGGAGCAGATGATGGCAGTTATAACAGAGACCATGATGATGGAGCATACGATGGCAGTTATAACAGTGACGATGATGATGGAGCAGATGATTGCAGTTACAACAGTGACTATGATGATGGAGCAGATGATGGCAGTTAAAATAGTGATGACGATGTTGGAGCAGATGATGGCAGTTACAACAGTGACGATGATGATGGAGCATATGATGGCAGTTACAATAGTGACGATTATGTTAGAGCAGATGATGGCAGTTACACCAGTGACGATGATGTTGGAGCAGACGATGGCAGTTACAATAGTGACGATGATGTTGCAGCAGATGATAGCAGTTACAATAGTGACGATGATGATGGAGCAGATGATGGCAGTTACAATAGTAACGATGATGTTTGAGCAGAAGCTGTCAGTTATAACAGAGACCGTGATGTTGGAGCAGATGATGGCAGTTATAACAGACACGATGATGTTGGAGCAGATAAAGGAACTTACAACAATGACGATGATGTTGAAGGAGCAGATGATGGTAGTTACAATAGTGACCATGATGATGGAGCAGATGATGGCAGTTACAATAGTGACAATGATGATGGAGCAGACGATAGCAGTTACAACATTGACGATGATTTTGGAGCAGATAATGGCAGTTACAATAGTGACAATGATGATGGAGCAGATGATGGCAGTTACAATAGTGACAATGATGTTGGAGCAGATGATGGCAGTTACAATAGAGACGATGATGTTGGAGCAGATGATGGAAGTTACAATATTGACAATGATGTTGGAGCAGATGATGTCAGTTACAATAGTGACAATGATGTTGGAGCAGATGATGGCAGTTCAATAGTGACGATGGATGATGTTGGAGTAGATTATGGCAGTTACAATTGTAACGATGGATGATGTTGGAGCAGATGATGGCAGTTACAATAGTGACCATGATGTTGGAGCAGATGATGGCAGTTACAACAATGAAGATGATATTGGAGCAGATGATGGCAGTTACAACAGTACCGATGATGTTGGAGCAGATGATGACAGTTACAATAGTGACAATCATGTTGGAGCAGATGGTGACAGTTACAATAGTGACAATCATGTTGGAGCAGATGATGGCAGTTACAATAGTGATAATGATGTTGGAGCAGATGATGACAGTTACAATAGTGACAATCATGTTGGAGCAGATTATGGCAGTTACAACATTGACGATGATGTTGGAGCGGATGATGGCAGTTACAATAGTGTCGGTGATGTTGGAGCAGATGATTGCAGTTACAACAATAATGATGATCTTGGAGCAGATAATGGCAGTTACAATAGTGACCATGATGTTGAAGCAGATGATGGCAGTTACAACAATGACAATATGTTTAAGCAGATAATGGCAGTTATAACTGTAATAATGTTATAAATAGGAATAACGTCAGGGGATGACTGGCATAATTGGGTAAGTCCCTGAGAGCATGGGTTTCACGGAGATATGGTGAAACGACAAGAGAGAGTGAGTCACGTGTGAATGGTGAGATCTGGGGGATTGAGAATGAGGTGGTGATTCGGTGACTGGGCCCCAGACTGGAAGGATGTGAAACGGAATCTGTGAAGGTGAATCCAGAATGAAGAGAGCATGTGGATCTGAATCAGCGTCGAATGAATGATCGTGAAGGCCAGCAGATTATGTCAGGTATAACAATGACGATTATGTTGGAGCAGATGATGGCAGTTACAATAGTGACGATGATGTTGGAGCAGATGATGGCAGTTATAACAGAGACCATGATGATGGAGCATACGATGGCAGTTATAACAGTGACGATGATGATGGAGTCAGATGATTGCAGTTACAACAGTGACGATGATGTTGGAGCAGATGATGGCAGATACAATAGTGATGATGATGTTGGAGCAGATGATGGCAGTTACAACAGTGACGATGATGTTGGAGCAGATGATGGCAGTTACAATAGTGACGATGATGTTAGAGCAGATGATGGCAGTTACAATAGTGACGATGATGTTGGAGCAGATGATGGCAGTTACAATAGTGACGATGATGTTGGAACAGATGATGGCAGTTACAATAGTGACGATGATGTTGGAGCAGATGATGGCAGTTACAATAAGTAAACGATGATGTTGAGCGAGAAGCTTCAGTTATAACAGAGACCGTGATGTTGGAGCAGATGATGGCAGTTATAAACAGACACGATGCATGTTGGAGCAGATAAAGGAACTTACACAATAACGATGATGTTGAAGGAGCAGATGATGGTATTTACAATAGTGACGCATGATGATGGAGCAGATGATGGCAGTTACAATTGTGACAATGATGATGGAGCAGACGATAGCAGTTACAACATTGACGATGATGTTGGAGCAGATAATGGCAGTTACAATAGTGACAATGATGATGGAGCAGATGATGGCAGTTACAATAGTGACAATGATGTTGGAGCAGATGATGGCAGTTACAATAGAGACGATGATGTTGGAGCAGATGATGGAAGTTACAATATTGACAATGATGTTGGAGCAGATGATGTCAGTTACAATAGTGACAATGATGTTGGAGCAGATGATGGCAGTTCAATAGTGACGATGGATGATGTTGGAGTAGATGATGGCAGTTACAATAGTGACCATGATGTTGGAGCAGATGATGGCAGTTACAACAATGAAGATGATGTTGGAGCAGATGATGGCAGTTACAACAGTACCGATGATGTTGGAGCAGATGATGACAGTTACAATAGTGACAATCATGTTGGAGCAGATGGTGACAGTTACAATAGTGACAATCATGTTGGAGCAGATGATGGCAGTTACAATAGTGATAATGATGTTGGAGCAGATGATGACAGTTACCAATAGTGACAATCATGTGTTGGAGCAGATGATGGGCAGTTTACAACATTGACGATGATTTTGGAGAGGATGATGGCAGTTACAATAGTGTCGGTGATGTTGGAGCAGATGATGATTGCAGTTACAACAAATAATGATAATCTTGGAAGCAGATAATGGCAGTTACATAGTGACCATGATGTTGGAGCAGATGATTGGCAGTTACAACAATGACAATTGTTTGAGCAGATAATGGCAGTTATGAACAGTAATGATGCTATAAATAGGAATAACGTCAGGGGATGACTGGCATAATTGGGTAAGTCCCTGAGAGCATGGGTTTCAACGGAGATATGGTGAAACGAACAAGAGAGAGTGAGTCAGCCGTGTGAATGGTGAGGATCTGGGGGATTGAGAATGAGGTGGTGATTCGGTGACTGGGCCCCAGACTGGGGAAAGATGTGAAACGTGAATAGTGTGAAGGTGAATCCAGAATGAAGAGAGCGCATGTGGATCTGAATCAGCGTCGAATGAGGGGAGGGTGATCGTGAAGCGGCCCAGCTCGTTTGTGGGGGGTACACTGTGTGGAGTGTTGAGCCATCCGGTTATCTGCCAGCGTCCATCGTGGTGGATGAAGTATGTCTGGAGCTTTAATGCGTGAGCAAGGTCGAGACTGTCCCGAATGGTGTAAGTTGGTTCTCTCTGTTGATTCGTGTCTTTTACTTCAGTGATAATAACCTGTGAAATGTTGTCAGCTGGGTGTCAATGTCGTCGTTGAAGTTGTAGTGGCCGTGAGAGAAATGTCGGTCTGTTAGAATGAGCTGTGACTGACCTATACACGAGAAGAGTAGTGTTGATCACCTAGATACACAGTGGACGATGTTGTTGGAACAGATTGTTGATGGAGCAGTCTAATACAAGTTCACAATTGACGATGATGTTGGAGCAGTAGATGGCAGTTACAACAATGACGATGATGTTGGAGCAGATGATGGCAGTTACAATAGTGACCATTCTGTTGGAAACAACCCCTATTGTTAGGCTGGACTCACGGACACAGGTTTTGGGGCCAAGAGGTCTTGGTAAGGCAGCAAACTTAAATATACTCACAAGGCTTTAGCAGTAAAGATTCCAAATCGGTTTGTCATCACTTGATCGGTTGGATCCAAACTGATGTTGTTGAAAGTGACCTTGACGACGCCTGCAAAGTTTGGCTGCAACTGACAAGACAATACAGGTGAGTTGTCATGTGTACCTGTGTGTCAAACATAGATAATTATGGGCATCAGCAACGTTATCAAGTACATTGCCGACTGGCGTGGGCGATCATGCATCTCCACAATATGTGACCTTCAACGTCATGTAGCACGTCGTGTGTTGACACCCCTGAGTGTCATGACAAAAGGTGATCAAGAATCTGCTTGCTCAGTCTTCTCTAGCCTCTCGCCACGCCTCACAGATCTTTCCAGTGGTCACATCATGTTTGTTCTCCCATCCTCTTAACATGCCAAAAATGATCAATGTCTTTTTCAACGTGATCTATGTACTTAACAACACAAGAGTGCCCGTGAAAAAAAAAAAAAAAGTTAATGCTAATGGTGTGTATTTAAAGAACGATCCACTTTATTGCACCGGGTTTTGAGCACAAACCCCGAACTCCTGAACTTCAACGAACATAGACAAGCACCTCTGAAAACAGGTACTGGAGAAATGACGGACGGTTGGATTTTGTATGTGATGAACATATGATGCTAGGTGTATAGGCAGAGGCACGGGTATATCGTCCCATCGGACAGCACTTGCAAGATTTCTGATGCTCTTGTTGAATGCCGCCCTCATGAAAACAGCTGTAGATGATTGGCAATCATACAGGGGTTTCAATGATGTCTTGTGTCTCATTAGTGTATTGCTGCTCTTGTGCTAGATGTCTTTGTCAACGACACTGAAAGTGCCTACAGCAGCCATGGAGACTTGCACCTGCCAGAAAGGATGAAGCAGTGTTCCTATCTCCCAGTGAGCTTCTGTAGATGTTGCCTCACGCAATATCAACAGAACTTTAGCTCATCTATCGTTTCTAACTCCTACGTATTGACACAACGGCTTTATGCAATAGGCTGACCGTGGTGCAGTAGCTAGGGAATCGTCTGCCGTTCCCACCTTCTAGGGTCCATATCAACCTGAACGATTTGATCATAAATGGCGCCCAGTCCATCCACAAACTTGTCCTGTGTTAACGGTCACTAGTGTAATGTTGACAAATCCCTCGCTGGGTGCTGAGAGGCCCACAAAGCTATGAGTCCAGTACAGTGTGTCCAATGCATCGCTATAGAGAATAAGAAGAACAACTCCACCGCTGCGGTAGCAAATTAGCAGACTACCTGAACGACCAGAGTGACAAGCTTACGATTGGATTTCGGACAGATATTAGACTTCGGCAAAACGCAGAAAGACACTGGCAGACGTGGGTTTTTTTTTTCCGGACACTAAAGCTTTAAAGAGATGTGAAGTTCTTCTCCACTAGGTGCTCGGACCAGTCTACCGAGGCCAATCTAGCACGACGTTCCGTTGCGTTTAAAACCAGCTGAAAGTCCATTCCGTTGCTTCGCCGAGCTGTTTTAGTGGTGTTTTCCGTTCACTTCCTCGCAAGCGAAGGTTCTTTACTACATTGAATGTGGACGTGGAGATAAGCCAAGTGTGCTTACCTCGACGGCGAAGATCTCTCCTCAGACTTGCCACCAGATACCATACTTTTCGAGCTTGTATAGGGGCTTTTTCTTCCATCAGCGACTCGTACGGCACGGTCAGATCTATCTGGATGTGCTGGATTTTCCCACAGAGTGCAGCACCATGTCTGGTCTCAGGCCGGTCATTCAGATTGATTCTGGGTATCTCTCAAAACCAGGCAGGTCGACAACCAGTAACCAGTCCCTCGCACACTCAAGTACTGATGCGACTTTGTTGAATTTACCTTTAGAAATCTGCCCAGTTTTGAGGAATCGCATTGGGGTGATGGTAGGACTGGCCCTAGCGTTAACCTTCATTCTGGCTTTTTCTACAATGTCCGCTAATTCTGTCAGGACTTTGTTGTAGCGCTATGAATATCGTCCCTGGCCTAAGGCTTTTCTGCACGAGGACAATACCTGCTAGAGTGTCTGCTTAGCTCTACAAAATGGACATGTCGGGTGGGTGGTAGCATGCTATTTGGCTATGTTGGCGCCAGACAGTAACACGTCGTAGGCAGATCTTAGAACAAAGCTCAACCTCAGTGAGACCTCACCCCATGTGAGTATTCGTGGCGAGGCGCTCTCGAAGCCGATCCAGTGGCCTTGCTGCGACTGCTGGACTGCTTTTTGGAGTCCCTGATCTACTGTGTTACCATGTCTCTTCGTTCTTTGGCCCAGGATTCAGATGACTAAGTGACTTTTCCGTGCCCTAGGCCGCGTCTGTCGGTTTGTGTGTAACCCATGACTTCCCGCAGTTTTAGCGCGTTCTGAGCAGATTCCATTCGCATCATCTATTTACCATTTTGTACCAGTCTTTAAAAGAGAGCGTGTACAGTTCGAAGGAGCAGGTGGATCATCACAGTCTGTTGAGACTGATGCTCGAGGCTCAGTGGAAAGGCAAGACGGACGTTGCATCATAATGCTACTGACACCATTAGTATCCGAACTCTTCGCTGGCTGCTGAAGTTGGGGACGGAGCACTTATGGGAATGCCCCGAGTTATGTGATGTCGGTTTTTGAATCAACTCAACTCAACTCGTGATTACCTCGTAAACATTGCCACCACCTTACCCTTCTGGACGGATACACTTTCTGAGGTTTGAACTGCATGCCGCACCATTCAACCACGCAGTCAAGCCGCACCATTCAACCACGCAGTCAAGCCGCACCATTCAACCACGCAGTCAAGCCGCACCATTCAACCACGCAGTCAAGCCGCACCATTCAACCACGCAGTCGCCCGCACCATCAAGCCGCACCATTCAACCACGCAGTCAAGCCGCACCATTCAACCACGAAGTTGTCAAAAGCCGCACCATTCAACCACGAAGTCAAGCCGCACCATTCAACCACGCAGTCAACCGCAAGCCACGCAGTCAAGCACCATTCAAGCCGCCCATTCAACCACGCAGTCAAGCCGCACCATTCAACCACGCAGTCAACCGCACCATTCAACCACGCAGTCAAGCCGCACCATTCAACCACGCAGTCAAGCCGCACCATTCAACCACGCAGTCAAGCCGCACCATTCACCCACGCAGTCAAGCCGCACCATTCAACACCACGCAGTCAAGCCGCACCATTCAACCACGAAGTCAAGCCGCACCATTCAACCACGCAGTCAAGCCGCACCATTCAACCACGCAGTCAAGCCGCACCATTCACCACGCAGTCGAAAGCCGCAATCGCATTTAACCCGCAGCACTATTCAACCACGCCAGTCAAGCCGCACCATTCAACCACGCAGTCAAGCCGCACCATTCAACCACGCAGTCAAGCCGCACCATTCAACCACACGCAGCCGCACCATTCCCCACCATTCAAGCCGCACCATTCAACCACGCAGTCAAGCCGCACCATTCAACCACGCAGTCAAGCCGCACCATTCAACCACGCAGTCAAGCCGCACCATTCAACCACGCAGTCAAGCCGCACCATTCAACCACGCCGCACCATCACCACGCAGTCAAGCCGCACCATTCAAACCACGCAGTCAAGCCGCACCATTCAACCACGCAGTCAAGCCGCACCATTCAACCACGCAGTCAAGCCGCACCATTCAACCACGCAGTCAAGCCGCACCATTCAACCACGCAGTCAAGCCGCACCATTCAACCACGCAGTCAAGCCGCACCATTCAACCACGCAGTCAAGCCGCACCATTCAACCACGCAGTCAAGCCGCACATTCAACCACGCAGCACCTTCAAGCCGCACCATTCAACCACGCAGTCAAGCCGCACCATTCAACCACGCAGTCAAGCCGCACCATTCAACACGCAGTCACCGCACATTCAACCACGCAGTCAAGCCGCACCATTCAACACACGCACGTCAAGCCGCACCATTCAACCACGCAGTCAAGCCGCACCATTCAACCACGCA
Organism: Candidula unifasciata; assembly: GCA_905116865.2. NCBI lineage: Eukaryota > Metazoa > Mollusca > Gastropoda > Stylommatophora > Geomitridae > Candidula > Candidula unifasciata. Next base: position 104,762 of record CAJHNH020001205.1, on the reverse strand, counting down.
GTCAAGCCGCACCATTCACCCCACGCAGTCAAGCCGCACCATTCAAACACGCAGTCAAGCCCGCATCATTCAACCACGCAGTCAAGCCGCACCATTCAACCACGCAGTCAAGCCGCACCATTCAACCACGCAGTCAAGCCGCCCCATTCAACCACGCAGTCAAGCCGCACCATTCAAAGCCGCCGCAGTCAACCACGCCGCCGCACCATTCAACCACGCAGTCAAGCCGCACCATTCAACCACGCAGTCAAGCCGCACCATTCAACCACGCAGTCAAGCCGCACCATTCAACCACGCAGTCAAGCCGCACCGTTCAACCACGCAGTCAAGCCTCTTGAGACTAACGCGGGCATGATCTTGGCATCCTGTTATGATCGTCGTATGATTCCATAAATGCTCTCAGTGCTGGCATCCAGTGATCCCCGATGTGAAGGCCCTGACGTAGGCCGGCAGCCCCGGATAATATGACCTGCATTGCCATGACGAACAGTACAGGAGAAATCGTACAAGTCATTGCTATCCCAACTTGAAGCTCAGTCAATCTCGTAGTAAACATTCGGGTAGAGTTTCGTCTGTTGACATTTGAGACACATTGCTTAATCATTTCGGTGATCCCCATCGGTACGTGGAACATGCGAAGGGCCTCCCATAATAGCTTATGTGTTACCCATATGATTTGACGAGTTCCAACCATATCACGTGCAATTCGGTTCGTTGTGCCTTGGCTCTCTCAATACTCTCCCAGATCATGGTCGCATGGTCAAGACACTCAGGGACGCCACTTTTTTGCACCGTTGTCTTAACGTATTCTGCATCAAATACTGCGTGGTTCTGCGTGCTATAACGAAAAATAGTTTGCCCTCAGTGTTCATAGGTCTGAATTTGGAAAGATAGGAGTCTTGCTCCTTGGGAATGTAAACCCCGTTAGCTCTCTGCCACTGGGTACATAAGTACTTTCAGCTCCACGCTAATCTCAGCAAGCGGTGAAGCAATCAGAAGACTTTCCGACAACCTTTATACACAGCGCACGAAACACCGTTGGGTCCTGGGGCAGATTTGCCGCTGGACTTTTTCACAACTACCTCAGACCAAGAGTGAGATACCTTTTTAAACTTTGCCTTCGGCAGCTAAAGCCGCTTTAGGCCTCTGGTGATCTTTGGGTTTTCATCAAGAGGTTTATTCCTTGTCAGATCGGGGTACTTCCTCATTAGATGTGATTCGAGTTACTCTTTAACGACTATCAGTCCCAGATTTTGGTTGCTCGAAATGACCTCGGGCAAACTGGAACGGGTCCCTGAAGAACTGTTCGTGTTTCCTTTTGGTTCTTGGCTTGTTCTAACAGACACGTTCAGCGCGACAGAGGTCACTGCGTCGGCTGTTCAGGTGCAGCCAGACCTCGTACAGTCCCTCTTGTTCACTGCCTCTAGCGGCTTTAAACTAGTGCAGCGTTTCTCAACCTGCCGGTCGCTACCTTTTTTTTTTTTTTTTGGAAAGGGGGTTGGGGGGGGGGGGGTCCTGATTCATTGGATTTATAAAAAAAAAACATGTTTATTTGGGTCTTTTATAGGGTCGCGGACTTAGGAAGGTTGAGTGCCACTGTCTTAGTGCATTCTTGTCTGCTCGACACTTCTCAATATCTGTCTGCCTCCTGCTTTATTCGGGCATGACGCCCGTCTGCGTCTCCTCTACTGTCCCAAACTAGCGGATAATTTGAGTGTAAATTATGTCACTAGTCAGTGTTAGCTTGTCAGCTAGCGATCTTTTCTTTAATTCACCATTAATTACTTCACATTGAAAACCATCCAGCTTGCCCCACGACACCCTATTGCTAGCCGCGGAAACGTGATCTTGGCCCGCACTTTGTCAGAGATCAGCAAAAATGCGCCTCCGTGGTAGACGTCTTGGGTCTCCCCGGGCGAGTGGGATTCACCTTGCTGGCTATCCCCTAGCGACTTACATGCTACCAAAATAACCTTTCGCCGAAGATTACTCCGTGGCGCACCCTCGCATATCATCCTTGGCATGCGTTGCCAGACCATGCTCCCCCGTAAAGCTTCTTCCGCAAGCACATTGCCAGCCTGGACGTGGGGCAGCAATCACGGTCTGGGGGTATGCAGTGTCAGTAACATTCGAATCAGTTTGAGGGGGTCCTTCTTTCACTCTCCCTTTCGGATGACACTGAGAGCAAATTTAATTACTGGTTTTCGAAATTAGAAGATTATATTTGATAAGGGGTGATCACGGCTGTCTCCAGTCAACCCTCTGATGCCAGAGAGCCAGTGTACACGTCAGCGCTGCCGCGGAGCCAGTCTTTCCAGGGCATCCAAAGGTCTAACCCTACACTCACCGGTCTATCCTGGAAATTGACAGCAGAGTTTGCACAGTAGGGGATTACAGATCATCTTTGACAATTGGAGAAAAGGAAACTGAACTGGGCATGTACTGGCATGTGATTAGTTTCAGTTGGCGTCTGTTGCCAGCGACATCAGGCAGCTCCGTAAAGAGGGTGTCAAGCTAATATTGGCTACATTTCTCAGACTTGCATTCTACTGAGAAAAATCGACGACACGGGATGGTCTGTTACTCTACAACAAGGATGAACACTTACAGTGAACCTAATGTGACTTACAATGAACTGATGTGACTTACTGAAAACCTGATGTGACTTACAGTAAACCTGATGTGACTTACAGTAAACCTAATGTGACTTACAGTGAAGCTGATGTTACTTACAATAAACCTGATGTGATTTACAGAAAACCTGATATGACTTACAGTGAACCCAACTGACTTACAGAGAAACTGATGTGACTTACAGTAAACCTAATGTGAACCTGGTGAACCTGGTGTGACTTACAGTAAACCTGATCTGACTTACAGTGAACCTGATGTGATTCAACTGGCTCCGACAGAAAAAAAACGCTTCTAAGATATGATGCTAGGAATTTCTTCACAGATCTGTATGACTCAATTCTTTTCATAAATATATATATGTGTCTCTCTCCACACATATCCCTGTCTGTATGTGTGTGTATAAATAAAAAACTTCTCAAAAAAAAAAATATATATATGTATATATATATATATATATATATATATATATATATATATATATATATATACATGTGTGTGTGTGTGTGTGTGTGTGTGTGTGTGTGTGTCAGACACCTTTTATAGGTGTGACACAAGTACAATTGTTATTTGTGGGAGGTGTACCCACACTTCCATGAGCATGTAAACGCCGATGACCTTGTTCCAGTTCTTAAATAATGTTTATTTAAGAACTCTTGATAATTGCAAAGTTAGTATGTTTTTTTAAGAACTCATGATCATTGCAAAGTTAGTATGGCTTTCACACAACGTTATCGTTATCGACTACTGAGTAGCCACAGATTTTATTCTTATGGTTCACAAGCACACTAATCTCAGGTAGTCACTGGCTAAATACATCAACAGTACGCTGGTATAGCTGATCACAAACTCGTCCTCGCAATATGAACAAAGTCATGAGAGGCTAGCTGATGCCTCTATAGCAAAAATTCCGTATCCTCCTAACTACTACACTTAACTTTATAATCCGGCTATACAACAGAAACACTTGTCACCAGTATGAATAACCACTACTGTTCTGTTCACAGTTTCAAATCCAGTCCATTCCAAGCGAAAAAACAATTCCCACCTTTTAAAAGGGCCCCAAACAAAAACATCCGTTCACTGGACTGTCCAATTACTAACTGCCGTGTGTCGCTCTACCTGTTTGTCCAGTCCCCCTGTAACCTCCCCACTCAGTTACCTGTATCGCCTTGCGGGTCTACACACAACCCGTCTGACCAGTAATTGACCTGTCTGCTGTTATAAGTCAGTCTAGTCGTTGTTTGTCTTGATCTCACAGTGTGTGGTAAAGTTGACTCATGACAGTTTCACTCCCGCTTTTCAAAATGATACTATGTATCATTTCTTTTCATGGTTCGTTATTGCACCCAGTGTTATGTTCTTTTGGTGCTACCTGTGTGTAAATCTCTAGATAGATTGTCTGGTCACCTTGCATGTATCATGTCATTACCATTTTATATATATATATACTAGTATAAATCCTGGATTTATGAAGGTCCCAACCAATTTATGATGCTAACCCATGCTATTCCTTGTACCGCATAACATCATCTGGTTGAAGGTTGTTTCCTTAATGGCCCGTGTCTTTTGCCCCTTTATCTAGGCTAGTTACCCTGCCTACTTTTGGTTTGCCGTATGTACTAAGTATGTCTTTACTCTTAGGCCGTTACAGCCCCATCATGATCATATGATAATTGATAATACCTCTCTCCTAATCAGCGGTGACATAAGATGTGATGCATATGAACCGAGTATTCTCTCATGTTTGCTAATGACACAAGTCAGTAAATGGGGAGGGAATAGCTAGTATAGCTAGGAGCATTTGAGGTTAAGGAGTTAGAATTGGGGAAAATACAAAAGGTGGGGGGGGGGGGTTAATTCCTGCAACAGAGGGGTTTCTAGACAAAAGAATATTCATGAATTAATTACTGTAAGTATTATCAAAAGCCTTTCATTCATATTCCATGTATTCAACAGACATCCTTCTTTTTTTTTTTTTTTTTTTTTTTTTTTTTTTTTTTTTCAATTAATTAAAAAACAAATTGTATTTTTTTTTTCAATGTCTAGCATTTGTTTAAAGACGTGACAGGATGTCAGCCAGGGCATTATTTATGTCACTGATGTAGACTAATTCAAAGCTGTAGTTCTACAAAAGTGAACTCCATCTGTAAATGCGATGATTCTTCGGTGTTCCTTCTTTAAAGACTGTCAGTAGTTTGTTTTCTGTCTGTACTATAAACTTCCTGCCAAGCAAATATTTTGCAAATTTCGTAACCCCCACCACAAGAGAAAGTGCTTCAAGTTCTACTGTGGCGTAACGTTTCTCTGCTTCTGACAGCTTCCAACTGGAATAAAGTACTGGGTGGAGAATGTTCTCATGTTAATGTAATAAAAAAACATGATATGGAATACCTACTTGCATCGCACTGTAAGATGAAGGTTTTTTTGAGGTCAGGTAACTTTAAAATTGGTGATTTCGAGAAAGCTGTTTTGATATTGGTCAGAATTTGTTCCAGCTGCGGGGTCCATGCTATCTTTGTAGGCAATCCCTTCTTAACGAGTGAAGATAATGCTGCTGTCATGCCAGCAAAGTCAGGTAGAAATTATTGTAATAGTTTATCAGACCAAGCATTGATCGAACTTGCTTTTTTGTTGTTGGGGCTTTAATATCCACTACTTTTGAAATAATTTTGTCATCTGTTTGTAAGAATCCATTGCCGATCTTGTGGCACAGAAAATCAATTTTTGTGAAAGCGATTTCTACTTTACTGGGTTTTACTTTCAAGCCGAATTCTCTTAATCTCTTAAATACCTGGGTTAAGGAAGAAATGTGGTCCTGCATATTTGCATTGTGAATACAAATATCGTCCATATATGTGGCAACATTCTTAATGCCCTTAAGTACAATGCGCATCATGCTAACAAATGTTGCAGGCGAATTTTGTAATCCAAAAGGCATTTTGCACCATTCGAACAATCCCGTCGGTGTGGCAAATGCAGTAATATGCCTTGATTCTTCGGTAACTGGAATTTGCCAGTAACCCTTAGTGAGGTCTAATTTTAAAAAGAATTGCGACTGACACATGGTTGCAATAAGTTCATCTGCATTTGGGATTGGTTCAGCATCCAAATGGGTAATGGTGTTTGTTTTTCGATAATCCACACAGATTCTGAGTGTACTGTCTTTCTTTTTGACGATTACCAGCGGTGATGAATAGTTGGAAGATGACCTTCTAATAATACCACATTTTTCCAATTCAGATATTTCAGCCTCTACTTGTTTATGATAGTGCAGCGGGATGGGATATGGTTTTGTATTACCTGGTATTTCTGTTGTGAGTCTTATGTGATGTTTGATTACCGATGTGCTGCCTGGCGTATCTGAAAAGATGTCTTGGAACTGTTGAAGGATCTTCATTAGTAGTTATCTATCCTCATAGGGAATTTCGCTGTTGACTTTAATATCTTTCCACGACGATTCGACTGTTGTTGAAGGTGTAGGCATTTGGTCAGTTATAGTGTCTTCCTGTTGCTCATTGATGGTTAAAGCTAAAGACGCAACATGGTCGTTTATATGCCTGGGCGGTTGTAGCTCAACTCTAATCTTAAATGGCTTTAGCATGTTAATGTGGAAAATTTTTGGCTTGCCTTTCACCAGTATCTCGTAATCCACATCCGACATTTTTTTGGTTACCTTGTATGGACCTTGCCATGATACAGACAGTTTATCAGATGGAAGTGGTAATAGTAAAAGCACTTCTTCTTCTTCTTTTAAGGCAACTGTCTTAGCCTTTCTATTTGCATATTGTCTGTACACAGTACCCGAAGTTTCAAGGGCCTGTTTTGCAGCCATGCAGGACTTTATAATCCTCTCCCGTAAACTGATGACCATATTATAGGCGTCTATGGTTGGCTGGTCTTCAACTTTCCCCGTAATTAGTTCTTTATAAATTTGCAATGGTCCACGGGGGTTGGCTCCATAGACCAACTCAAATGGGGAATGTCCTGTACTACTCTGCGGCACCTCTCTATAGGCGAACAGGATGGCTGGTAGAAATTTGTCCTAGTCTGCGGGGCGTTCAGCTGAAATTTTTGCCAACATTCGTTTCAATGTACCATTTAAGTTTTCTACAATACCATTTGTCTGTGGTTGGTATGGACTCGCAAATTGCTGTTTAATACCCATCATTTTAGTGACTGCTTGTGTGGCAGCAGAGATAAATTGTGTTCCTCTGTCGGATAGAATTGTTCCAGGGAAGCCGATTCTTGAAAAAATATGTATGAAGGCTTTTACAATAGCCTCAGCTGTAATATTTCGAAGCGGAATCGCTTCAGGCCATCTGGTACACAGATCTATTCCTGTAAGGATATATCTGTTTCCCTTGTTTGAGGTAACATTTAATGGTCCGATTATGTCCACTGCAATTTTTTGAAATGGTCCAGATGCTAAGTCAGTCACCTGGATATGAGCCTTTGGGTTTTTCCCTTTCTGTGACTGTTTTTGACAAATCTGACTGGTACGAACAAACGTTTTTGTGTCCTTGCTGTACTGTTCCGGCAGCACCGTGATACTGTCATCGTTCCTTTTTTATACACACTTGCCAAGATATCCTTTTTCATTGTAAACCACCATCTACCAGACTTTGAAATTCTAGGCTTTTCATTTACGAGGTTAAAACATTTCTTTATGTGGGGTCCATCCTCTGGAGTTCTGAAAATGTGGGTTGACCACCTGCTGGGGTTTCTATGTTAGGGATGCTGATGGATTGAATAAGATCTGTCTGTGCTTTATCTTGTTTTCAGAAGCCTTTATCTGTGCCTGTCTTAAACTACTTTAGGTCTCCTTCTAGGTCCATTTCCTTTACTCTAACCTGCATGGCCACTTCTTTTTCTCTTATTAATACTTCAGCCAGTAGTTTTTCCCTTTCAAACGCTATTTGGGGGTAATTTTAATTCCTTTTCAGCAGCTAGTTCCACCATTTTTAACTCCTTCTCTGCTTCTCTGGTCTGCAGACGCTCTTCCCACTGTTCACTCTTCCATTCGCGAAACTAATCCTCTGACCATCTCTGTAGCTCTTTGTCTGCCAATCCCATCTTCTGCTCTAAGGTAATGAATTCTTCTAGTGACGTCATTTCGTGTATCCCTGGGAAATGCGTCGGGTATGCTGGGGTTCAATCGACGAGATCCCAAGTTGTCAGACACCTTTTATAGGTGTGACACAAGTACAATTGTTATTTGTGCCAGGTGTACCCACACTTCCATGAACATGTAAACGCTGATGACCTTGTTCCAGTTCTTAAATAATGTTTATTTAAGAACTCTTGATAATTGCAAAGTTAGTATGTTTATTTAAGAACTCATGATAATTGCAAAGTTAGTATGGCTTCCACACAACGTTATCGACTACTGAGTAGCCACAGATTTTATTCTTATGGTTCACAAGCACACTAATCTCAGGTAGTCACTGGCTAAATACATCAACAGTTCGCTGGTATAGCTGATCACAAACTCATCCTCGCAATATGAACAAAGTCATGAGAGGCTAGCTGATGCCTCTATAGCAATATTTCCGTATTTTCCTAACTACTACACTGAACTTTATAATCCGGCTACACAACAGAAACACTTGTCACCAGTATGAATAACCACTACTGTTCTGTTCACAGTTTTAAATCCAGTCCATTCCAAGCGAAAAACAATTCCCACCTTTTAAAAGGGCCCCAAACAAACACATCTATTCACTGGACTGTCCAATTACTAACTGCCGTGTGTCGCTCTACCTGTTTGTCCAGTCACCTTGTAACCTCCCCACTCCGTTACCAGTATCGCCGTGCGGGTCTACACACAACCCGTCTGACCAGTAATTGACCTGTCTGCTGATATGAGTCAGTCTAGTCGTTGTTTGTCTTTATCTCACAGTGTGTGGTAAAGTTGACTCATGACAGTTTATTCATATTGAAGTGTCACCATATTCCTCTATGTATTTAATACTCCCTCACTCCCATTGATCTAGTCTTTAGTCATGTGCGCCTCTGTGTGTGTGTGTGTTTGTGTGTGTGTGTGCGTGGCTTTTCTATTTTCTGTCTTGTACAACTGATCCCCTGATTCAATTCGTTCAGCTGCTTTAATCCACTCATTCTCTCACTTCTTCATCTGCCGCCATCTCTCTTTCTGCTTGCCTCTTCCCCTGGTTACTTACAACGACGTAGATAAGACACCGCATGTTAGGCACTCTGCCAGCAGGATACCCGGGTGTGACATAGTTGACACTCCTCTGTGCGATGCCAAGGGTCACTTGTAAGTTACAACCTGTTGATTAAATCAGTTATGCTCAACAGAACCACAGTCTCGGCTTCACACTCACACACAGAACATGTTTTATTTTAAAGAAAAAAAAAAACAATAACTCTAAACAATCCCCAAGTCTGACCGTATCACACTCACACTAACACATAGAACTTGTTTCATTAAACAGTCACATTAAACAGTGCCTAAATCTTACCCTTTCACATTCCCACTCAAACACAGATTTTTTTTAAAAGCAATCACTTTAAACAGTGTGCAAGTCTGCCCCGTATCAAATTTACGCTAAAACACAGAACTTTCATTAAAGCAAAACAAAAAACGTAAACTGTTTGTGAGACTGTCTGTGCTAAATTTCACATCCACATGTCTCGAGTTTCTTCGTTGTTGTTGCTGTTGTTGTCGTCGTCAACTGGGTAGTTCAATGTCACTCGCTTTAAGAAGTCTCCAAGAAGTAGCATGTTATATAGCATCAGCATCATTGCAGTTTCTCAGTTCAGATGAGACAGGAAAATGTTTGGCGTTGAGGCCAGCTGCACCAGGCCGTGAAATTGTCAGATTCGCGAATCTTCCCTACGCTGCAAGTGTCTACTAGCCCTAGGTTGGTTAAGTGTCCACTAGCCCTAGGTTGTACAAGGTCCACTAGCCCTAGGTTGTACAAGTGTCCACTAGCCCTAGGTTGTACAAGTGTCCACTAGCCCTAGGTTGTACAAGAGTCCACTAGCCCTAGGTTGTTCAAGTGTCCACTAGCCATAGGTTGTTCAAGTGTCCACTAGCCCTAGGTTGTTCAAGTGTCCACTAGCCCTAGGTTGTTCAAGTGTCCACTAGCCCTAGGTTGGTCAAGTGTCAACTAGCCCTAGGTTGGTCAAGTGTCCACTAGCCCTAGGTTGGTCAAGTGTCAACTAGCCCTAGGTTGTACAAGTGTCCACTAGCCCTAGGTTGATCAAGTTTGCACTAGCCCTAGGTTGGTCAAGTGTCCACTAGCCCTAGGTTAGTCACGTGTCCACTAGCCTAAGGATGGTCAAGTGTCCACTAGCCCTAGGTTGGTCAAGTGTCACACGCCTATGGTTGGTAAAGTGTCCAATAGCCCTAGCTTTGTAAAGAGTTCTCTAGCCCTAGGTTGGTCAATTGTTCACTAGTCCTTCTTTGGAAAGGTGTCTACTAGCCATAGGTTGGTCAAATGTCCACTAGCCCTACATTGGTGAAGTGTTCACTAGCCTAAGGTTGGTCCAATGTCCACTAGCCATAGGTTGGTCAAGTGACCACTAGCCCTAGGTTGGTCAAATGTCCAGTAGCCTAAGGTTGGTCAATTTTTCACTAGGTTAGGCAAGTGTCTACTACCCTAAGGTTGTTCAAGTGTCCACTAGCCCTAGGTTGGTCAAGAGTCCGATAGCCCTATGTTGGACATATGTCCACTAGCCCTAGGTTGGTAAAGTGTTCCCTAGCCTTAGGTTGGTCAAGTGTCTACAAACCGAAGGTTGGTCAAGTGTCCACTAGCCCTAGTTTGGACCGCTGTAAACTAGCCATAATTTAGACCGGTGTAAACTATACCTAGGTTGGACAGGTGTCCACTAGCCCTAGGTTAAAGAAGTGTCATCTAGCCCTAGGTTGGAAAGGTGTCCACTAGCCCTAGTTTGAACCGGTGTAAACTAGACCTAGGTTAAACAGGTGTCCACTAGCCGTAGGTTGGTCAGGCGTCCACTAGTTCTAGGTTAAAGAAGTGTCCTCTAGCCCTAGGTTGGAAAGGTGTCCACTAGCCCTAGGTTGGAAAGGTGTCCACTAGCCCTAGGTTGGTCAGGCGTCCACTAGCCCTAAGTTAGTCAAGAGTGCACTAATCCTAGGTTAGTCAGGTGTCCACTAGCATAATATTGGTAAGGTGTCAACTAGCCCTAGGTTGGTGAGGTGTCTACTAGCCATAGGTTGGACAAATGTACACTAACACTAGGTTGATGAAGTGTCCACAAGCCCTAGGTTAGACAGATGTAAACTAGCCATAGGTTGGACAGATGTACACTAGCCATAGGTTAAACAGGTGTCCACTAGTGCTAGGTTGGACATGTGTCCACTAGTGATAGGTTGGACAGGTGTCCACTAGTGCTAGGTTGGACAGGTGTCCACTATTGATAGGTTGGACAGGTGTCCACTATTGATAGGTTGGACAGGTGTCCACTATTGATAGGTTGGACAGGTGTCCACTAGACCTAACTTGGTCAAATTTCTATAAGCTTTAGGTTGGACAGGTGTAGACTAGCCCTAAGTTGGTCAAGTGTCTACTAGTTCTAGGCTAGTCAGGTATCTGCTAATTCTATTTTGGACAGATAAACACTAACACTAGTTTGCTCAAGTGTCTACTAGCCCTAGTTTTGACAGGTGTAGACTTGCCTTAGTTTGGACCGGTGTACACTAGCCCAAGGTTGGACAGGTGTACACTAGCCCTGGTTGGTCAGGTGTCCACTAGCCCTAGGTTGGACAGGTGTACACTAGTCCTAGGTTGGACATGTTTACACTAGTCCTAGATAGGACAGGTGTCCACTAGTCCTAGGTTGGTCAAGTGACCACTAGCCCTAGTTTCGACAGGTGTCTACTAGCCCAAGGATGGACAGGTGTAGACGTGCCCTCAGTTGGACAGGTGTACAAAAGCCCTAGGTTGGAGAGGTATCTACTAGCCCTAGGTTAGAAAGGTTGACCCTAGCCATAGGTTGGACGTGTGTCTAGTAGCCCTAGGTTGGACAGGTGTATACTAGCCCTAGGTAGGACAGGTTTACACTAGCCCTTGGTTGGACAGGTGTACACTAGCCATAGGTTATATAGGTGTCCACTAGTGCTAGGTTGGACAGGTGTCCACTAGTGCTAGGTTGGACAGGTGTCCACTATGCCTATGTTGGACAGGTGTCCACTAGTCCTAGGTTGGACAGGTGTCCAGTAGGCCTAGATTGGTCAAGTGTCCACTAGCCCTAGCTTGGACAGGTGTCTACCAGCCCTACGTGGATAGGTGTATAAAAGCATTGGGTTGGACAGGTGTACAAAAGCCCTAGGTTGGAGAGGTGTCTACTAGCCCTAGGTTGGACAGGTGTACACTAGTCCTAGGTTTGACTGCTGTACACTAGTCCCAGGTTTGACTGGTGTACACTAGTCCTAGGTTGGACAGGTGTACACTAGTCCTAGGTTGGGCAGGTGTACACTAGTACTAGTTTGGACAGGTGTACACTAGTCCTAGGTTGGACTGGTGTACACTAGTCCTAGGTTGGACAGGTGTAAACTAGTCCTAGGTTGGACAGGTGTACACTAGTCCTAGGTTAGACAGGTGTACACTAGTCCTAGGTTGGACAGGCGTACACTAGCCATAGTTTGGACAGGTGTAAACTAGCCCTAGGTTGGACAGGTGTCTACTAGCCTTAGGTTGGAGAGGTGTCTTCTAGCCCTAGGTTGGACAGGTGTACACTAGCTTAAGGTTGGTCAAATCTTCACTAGCCCTAGGTTGGACAGGTATCCACTAGCACTAGGTTGGGCAAGTGTCTACTAGCCTAAGGTTGTTCAAGTGTCTACTAGCCAAAGGTTGTTCAAGTGTCCACTAGCCCTAGGTTGGTCAAGTGTCCACTAGCCCTATGTTGGACATATGTCTACTAGCCCTGGGTTGGTGAGGTGTCCCCTAGCCTTAGGTTTGTCAATTGTTTACAAGCCGAAGGTTGGACAAATGTAGACTAGCCATAGGTTGGACCAGTGTACACTAGTCCTAGGTGGGAGAAGTGTCCACTTGACCTAGGTTGTTCAAGTGTCCACTAGCCCATGGTTGGTCAAGTGTCCACTAGCCTTTTGTTGGACAGGTGTTCATTATCCCTAGGTTGGTAAAGTGTCCCCTAGCCTAAGTTTTGGTCAACTGTCGACTAGCCCTAGGTTGGTCAAGTGTCCGCTAGCCTTAGGTTGGTCAACTGCCCACTAACTGAAGGTTGGACAAATGTCCACTAGCCCTAGTTTAGACCAGTGTAAAGTAGCCCTAGTTTGAACCGGTGTAAACTAGACCTAGGTTAAACAGGTGTCCACTAGCCCTAGGTTAAAGAAGTGTCCACTAGCCCTAGGTTGGAAAGGTTCCACTAGCCCTAGGTTGGAAAGGTGTCCACTAGCCCTAGGTTGGTCAGGCGTCTACTAGCCCTAAGTTAGTCAAGAGTGCACTATACCTAGGTTAGTCAGGTGTTCACTAGCATAATATTGGTAAGGTGTCAACTAGCCCTAGGTTGGTGAGGTGTCTACTAGCCATAGGTTGGACAAATGTACACTAACACTAGGTTGATGAAGTGTCCACTAGCCCTAGGTTAGACAGATGTAAACTAGCCATAGGTTGGACAGATGTACACTAGCCATAGGTTAAACAGGTGTCCACTAGTGCTAGGTTGGACATGTGTCCACTAGTGATAGGTTGGACAGGTGTCCACTATTGATAGGTTGGACAGGTGTCCACTAGACCTAAGTTGGTCAAATTTCAATAAGCTTCAGGTTGGACAGGTGTGGACTAGCCCTAAGTTGGTCAAGTGTCTACTAGTTCTAGGCTAGTCAGGTGTCTGCTAATTCTATTTTGGACAGATAAACACTAACACTAGTTTGCTCAAGTGTCTACTAGCCCTAGTTTGGACAGGTGTAGACTTGCCTTAGGTTGGACCGGTGTACACTAGCCCTAGGTTGGACAGGTGTACACTAGCCCTGGTTTGGTCAGGTGTCCACTAGCCCTAGGTTGGACAGGTGTACACTAGTCCTAGGTTGGACATGTTTACACTAGTCCTAGATAGGACAGGTGTCCACTAGTCCTAGGTTGGTCAAGTGACCACTAGCCCTAGTTTCGACAGGTGTCTACTAGCCCAAGGATGGACAGGTGTAGACGTGCCCTCAGTTGGACAGGTGTACAAAAGCCCTAGGTTGGAGAGGTATCTACTAGCCCTAGGTTAGAAAGGTTGACCCTAGCCATAGGTTGGACGTGTGTCTAGTAGCCCTAGGTTGGACAGGTGTATACTAGCCCTAGGTAGGACAGGTTTACACTAGCCCTTGGTTGGACAGGTGTACACTAGCCATAGGTTATATAGGTGTCCACTAGTGCTAGGTTGGACAGGTGTCCACTAGTGCTAGGTTGGACAATTGTCCACTAGTCCTAGGTTGGACAGGTGTCCACTAGGCCTAGGTTGGTCAAGTGTCCACTAGCCCTAGTTTTGACAGGTGTCTACCAGCCCTAGGTTGGATAGGTGTAGAAAAGCATTGGGTTGGACAGGTGTACAAAAGCCCTAGGTTGGAGAGGTGTCTACTAGCCCTAGGTTGGACAGGTGTACACTAGTCTTAGGTTTGACTGCTGTACACTAGTCCTAGGTTGGACTGGTGTACACTAGTCCTAGGTTGGACAGGTGTACACTAGTCCTAGGTTGGACAGGTGTACAGTAGTCCTAGTTTGGACAGGTGTACACTAGTCCTAGGTTGGACTGGTGTACACTAGTCCTAGGTTGGACAGGTGTAAACTAGTCCTAGGTTGGACATGTGTACACTAGTCCTAGGTTAGACAGGTGTACACTAGTCCTAGGTTGGACAGGCGTACACTAGCCATAGTTTGGACAGGTGTAAACTAGCCCTAGGTTGGACAGGTGTCTACTAGCCCTAGGTTGGACAGGTGTCTACTAGCCTTAGGTTGGAGAGGTGTCTTCTAGCCCTAGGTTGGACAGGTGTACACTAGCTTAAGGTTGGTCAAATTTTCACTAGCCCTAGGTTGGACAGGTATCCACTAGCACTAGGTTGGGCAAGTGTCTACTAGCCTAAGGTTGTTCAAGTGTCCACTAGCCCTAGGTTGTTCAAATGTCCAATAGCCCTAGGTTGGTCAAGTGTCCACTAGCCCTATGTTGGACATATGTCTACTAGCCCTGGGTTGGTGAAGTGTTCCCTAGCCTTAGGTTTGTCAATTGTTTACAAGCCGAAGGTTGGACAAATGTAGACTAGCCATAGGTTGGATCAGTGTACACTAGTCCTAGGTTGGAGAGGTGTCCACTTGACCTAGGTTGTTCAAGTGTCCACTAGCCCATAGGTTGGTCAAGTGTCCACTAGCCTTTTGTTGGACAGGTGTTCCATTATCCCTAGGTTGGTAAAGTGTCCCCTAGCCTAAGTTTGGTCAACTGTCGACTAGCCCTAGGTTGGTCAAGTGTCCGCTAGCCTTAGGTTGGTCAACTGCCCACTAACTGAAGGTTGGACAAATGTCCACTAGCCCTAGTTTAGACCAGTGTAAAGTAGCCCTAGTTTTGAACCGGTGTAAACTAGACCTAGGTTAAACAGGTGTCCACTAGCCCTAGGTTAAAGAAGTGTCCACTAGCCCTAGGTTGGAAAGGTGTCCACTAGCCCTAGGTTGGAAAGGTGTCCACTAGCCCTAGGTTGGTCAGGCGTCTACTAGCCCTAAGTTAGTCAAGAGTGCACTAATCCTAGGTTAGTCAGGTGTTCACTAGCATAATATTGGTAAGGTGTCAACTAGCCCTAGGTTGGTGAGGTGTCTACTAGCCATAGGTTGGACAAATGTACACTAACACTAGGTTGATGAAGTGTCCACTAGCCCTAGGTTAGACAGATGTAAACTAGCCATAGGTTGGACAGATGTACACTAGCCATAGGTTAAACAGGTGTCCACTAGTGCTAGGTTGGACATGTGTCCACTAGTGATAGGTTGGACAGGTGTCCACTATTGATAGGTTGGACAGGTGTCCACTAGACCTAAGTTGGTCAAATTTCAATAAGCTTCAGGTTGGACAGGTGTGGACTAGCCCTAAGTTGGTCAAGTGTCTACTAGTTCTAGGCTAGTCAGGTGTCTGCTAATTCTATTTTGGACAGATAAACACTAACACTAGTTTGCTCAAGTGTCTACTAGCCCTAGTTTGGACAGGTGTAGACTTGCCTTAGGTTGGACCGGTGTACACTAGCCCTAGGTTGGACAGGTGTACACTAGCCCTGGTTTGGTCAGGTGTCCACTAGCCCCAGGTTGGACAAAAGTAAACTAGCCCTAGGTTGGACAGGTGTACACTAGTCCTAGGTTGGACAGGTTTACACTAGTCCTTGATAGGACAGGTGTCCACTAGTCCTAGGTTGGTCAAGTGACCACTAGCCCTAGTTTCGACAGGTGTCTACTAGCCCAAGGATGGACAGGTGTAGACGTGCCCTCAGTTGGACAGGTGTACAAAAGCCCTAGGTTGGAGAGGTGTCTACTAGCCCTAGGTTAGAAAGGTTGACCCTAGCCATAGGTTGGACGTGTGTCTAGTAGCCCTAGGTTAGACAGGTGTATACTAGCCCTAGGTAGGACAGGTTTACACTAGCCCTTGGTTGGACAGGTGTACACTAGCCATAGGTTATATAGGTGTCCACTAGTGCTAGGTTGGACAGGTGTCCACTAGTGCTAGGTTGGACAATTGTCCACTAGTCCTAGGTTGGACAGGTGTCCACTAGGCCTAGGTTGGTCAAGTGTCCACTAGCCCTAGTTTTGACAGGTGTCTACCAGCCCTAGGTTGGAGAGGTGTCTTCTAGCCCTAGGTTGGACAGGTGTACACTAGCTTAAAGTTGGTCAAATTTTCACTAGCCCTAGGTTGGATAGGTGTAGAAAAGCATTGGGTTGGACAGGTGTACAAAAGCCCTAGGTTGGAGATGTGTCTACTAGCCCTAGGTTGGACAGGTGTACACTAGTCTTAGGTTTGACTGCTGTACACTAGTCCTAGGTTGGACTGGTGTACACTAGTCCTAGGTTGGACAGATGTACACTAGTCCTAGGTTGGACAGGTGTACAGTAGTCCTAGTTTGGACAGGTGTACACTAGTCCTAGGTTGGACTGGTGTACACTAGTCCTAGGTTGGACAGGTGTAAACTAGTCCTAGGTTGGACACGTGTACACTAGTCCTAGGTTAGACAGGTGTACACTAGTCCTAGGTTGGACAGGCGTACACTAGCCATAGTTTGGACAGGTGTAAACTAGCCCTAGGTTGGACAGGTGTCTACTAGCCCTAGGTTGGACAGGTGTCTACTAGCCTTAGGTTGGAGAGGTGTCTTCTAGCCCTAGGTTGGACAGGTGTACACTAGCTTAAAGTTGGTCAAATTTTCACTAGCCCTAGGTTGGACAGGTATCCACTAGCACTAGGTTGGGCAAGTGTCTACTAGCCTAAGGTTGTTCAAGTGTCCACTAGCCCTAGGTTGTTCAAATGTCCAATAGCCCTAGGTTGGTCAAGTGTCCACTAGCCCTATGTTGGACATATGTCTACTAGCCCTGGGTTGGTGAAGTGTTCCCTAGCCTTAGGTTTGTCAATTGTTTACAAGCCGAAGGTTGGACAAATGTAGACTTGCCATAGGTTGGATCAGTGTACACTAGTCCTAGGTTGTAGAGGTGTCCACTTGACCTAGGTTGTTCAAGTGTCCACTAGCCCTAGGTTGGTCAAGTGTCCACTAGCCTTTTGTTGGACAGGTGTCCACTATCCCTAGGTTGGTAAAGTGTCCCCTAGCCTAAGTTTGGTCAACTGTCAACTACCCTTAGGTTGGTCAAGTGTCCACTAGCCTTAGGTTAGTCAACTGTCCACTAACCGAAGGTTGGACAAATCTCCACTAGCACTAGTTTGGACCGGTGTAAAGTAGCCCTAGTTTGAACCGGTGTAAACTAGACCTAGGTTAGACAGGTGTCCACTATCCCTAGGTTGGAAAGGTGTCCACTAGCCCTAGGTTGGTCAGGCGTCCACTAGCCCTTAGTTAGTCAAGTGTCCACTAACCCTAGGTTAGTCAGGTGTTCTCTAGCCCTAAGATTGGTCAGGTGTCCCCTAGCTCTAGGTTGGTCAGGTGTCTACTAGCCCTAGGTTATGCAGATGTACACTAACACTAGGTTGATGAAGTGTCTACTAGCCCTAGGTTAGACAGATGTAAACTAGTCATAGGTTGTACAGATGTACACTAGGCATAGGTTAAACAGGTGTCCACTAGTGCTAGGTTGGACAGGTGTCCACTAGTGCTAGGTTGGACAGGTGACCACTAGTGATAGGTTGGACAGGTGTCCACTAGACCTAGGTTGGTCAAATTTCAATTAGCTTTAGGTTGGGCAGGTGTAGACTAGCCATATTTGGTCAAGTGTCTACCAGCTCTAGTTTAGTCAGGTGTCTGCTAATTCTATTTTGGACAGATGAACACTAACAATTGTTTGGTCAAGTGTCTACTAGCCCTAGTTTGGACCGGTGTAGAATTGCCTTACACGTTGGACCCGTGTACACTAGCCCTAGGTTGGAGAGGTTTCTACTAGCACTAGGTTGGGCAGATGTACACTAGCCATAGGTTGGACAGGGGTCTACTAGCCCTAGGTTGGACAGGTGTACACTAGCCCTAAGTTGGACAGGTGTACACTTGTCCTAGGTTGGACAGGTGTACACTAGCCCAAGGTTGAACAGGTGTACACTAGTCCTAGGTTGGACAGGTGTACACAAGTCCTAGGTTGGACAGGTGTACACTAGTCCTAGGTTGGACAGGTGTAAACTCTTCCTAGGTTGGACAGGTGTACACTAGTCCTAGGTTGGACAGGTCTCTAGTAGCCCTAGGTTGGACAGGTGTCTAGTAGCCCTATGTTGGACAGGTGTACACTAGCCCTAGCTTGGACAGGTGTACACTAGTCCTAAGTTGGACAGGTGTACACTAGCCCAAGGTTGAACAGGTGTACACTAGTGCTAGGTTGGACAGGTGTCCACTAGTCCTAGGTTGGACAGGTGTCCACTAGCCCTAGGTTGGTAAAGTGTCTACTAGCCTAACTACGGTCAAGTTTCCACAAGCCCAATGTTGGTCAAGTGTCCACTAGCCCTAGGTTGGACAGGTGTCCTCTAGCCCTGGTTTGGTCAGGTGTCCACTAGCCCTAGGTTGGTCAAGTGTCCACTAGCCCTAGGTTGGACAGGTGTCCTCTAGCCTTAGGTTGGACAGAAGTCCACTAGCCCTAGGTTGGTCATGTGTCCACTAGACTTAGTTTGGTCAAGTGTCTACTAGCCCTGGGTTGGACAAGTGTCTACTAATTCTGTTTTGGTCAGATGTACACTAACACTAGGTTGGTCAAGTGTCTACTAGCCCTAGGTTGGACAGATTTACACTAGCCATAGGTTAGACAGGTGTAGACTAGCCATAGGTTTGACAGGTGTTGACTAGCCCTAAGTTGAACAGATGTACACTAGCCCTAGGCTGGTCAAGTATTTGCAAGCCAAGGTGGGCAGATTTACACTAGCCATTTGTTAGACAGGTGTCCACTAGCCATAGGTTGGACAGGTGTAGACTAGCCCTAGATTTGACGGGTGTACACTAGCCCTAGGTTGGACATTTTTCCACTAGCCCTAGGTTGGACAGGTGTCCACTAGCCCTAGGTTGTACAGGTGTCCACTAGCCCTAGGTTGGACAGAAATCGACTATCCCTAGTTGGACAAGTTTAGATTAGCCCTAGGTTGGTCAAGTGTCTACCAGCCCTAAGTCACACAGGTGTCTACTAATTCTGTTATTGACAGACGTACACTAACACTGGGTAGGTCAAGTGTTTACTAGCCCTAGGCTGGACAGGTGTCCCCTAGCTGTAGGTTGGACAGGTGTCTACTAGCCCTAGGTTGGACATGTGTAAACTAGCACTAGGTTGGTCAGGTGTTTACTAGCCCTAGGTTGGACTGGTGTACACTAGCCCTAGGTTGGACAGGTTTCCACTAACCCTCGTTGTTCAAGTGTCTACTAGCCCTAGGTTGGTGAGGTGTCCACTAGCCCTAGGTTGGACAGGTGTAGACAAGCCCTAGGTTTGACAGGTGTATACTAGCCCTAGTTTGGACAGGTTTTCTCTAGGCCTAGGTTGGACAGGTGTCCACTAGCCCTAGGTTGGGCATGTGTTCACTAGCCCTAGGTTGGACAGGTTTCCACTAGCCCTAGGTTGCACATGTGTAGACTAGCCCTAGGTTAGACAGGTGTACACTAGCCCTAGGTTGGACATGTGTAAACTAGCACTAAGTTGGTCAGGTGTTCACTAGCCCTAGGTTGGACACGCGTAAACCAGCCATAGGTTGGACAGGTTTCCACTAGCCCTAGTTTAAACAGGTTTCCACTAGCTCTAGGTTGGACAAGTTTCCACTAGCGTAAGGTTGGTCAAATGTCTACTTACACTAGGTTGGTCGAGTGTCTACTAGCCCTAGATTGGACATGTATAGACTAGCTCTAGGTTGGACAGATGTACACTATCCCTAGGTTGTAGATGTGTCCACTAGCCCTTGGTTGGACAGGTTTCCACTAGCCCTAGGTCTGTCAGCTGTCCACTAACACTAGGTTGGTCATTTTTTCACTAGCCCTAAGCTGGTCAGGTGTCCACTAGCTCTAGGTTAGACAGGTGTCCACTAGCCCTAGTTTGGTCAGGTGTCCACTAGCCCTAGGTTGGACAGGTGTAAACTAGCCCTGGGTTGGTCAAGTGTCTTATAGCCCTAGGTTGGACAGGTTTCCACATGCCTTAAATTGGGCAGGTGTCCATTAGCACTAGGTTGGTCAGGTCACCACTAGCCTTAGGTGGGTCAAGTGTCCACTAGCCATAGGTTTGTCAAGTGTCTACTAGCCCTAGGCTGGTCAGGTGTCCACTAGCCTTATGTTGGTCAATTGTTCACTAGCCCTAGGTTCTTTAAGTGTCCACTATCTCTAGGTTGGTCAAGTGTCCACTAGTCTTAGGTGGAGTATTTGTTTAAAACAAAACAAAAAAAATAATAATAATGTTAGCTGTTTTATGTTAGGATTTCAATTTCCTATCCATTTAATAATGGCTAGCCATTTAAACAGCTAATTACTCACCACTGTTTTTACCACGCTACACAACACAACTTTTTAAAATCCCGCTACACAACACATTTTATCTCAATTTTTTAAACTCAGCACAGGTGTCCACTAGCCCTAGGTTGGTCAGGTGTTCACTAGCCCTAGATTGGACATGATTAGACTAGCCCTAGGTTGGTCAGGTTTATACTAGCCCTAGGTTGGACAGGTTTTCACTAGCCCTAGGTTGGACAGGTTTTCACTAGCCCTAGGTTGGACAGGTTTTCACTAGCCCTAGGTTGGACAGGTTTATACTAGCCCTAGGTTGGTCAGGTTTATACTAGCCCTAGGTTGGACAGGTTTTCACTAGCCCTAGGTTGGTCAGGTGTTCACTAGCCCTAGATTGGACAGGTGTACACTAGCCCTAGGTAAGACAGGTGTCCACTAGCCCTAGGTTGGACAGGTTTCCACTAGCCCTAGGTTGGACATGTTTTGACTAGCCCTAGGTTGGTCAGGTTTATACTAGCCCTAGGTTGGACAGGTTTTCACTAGCCCTAGGTTGGACAGGTTTCCACTAGCTCTAGGTTGGACACGCGTAACCCAGCCATTGGTTGGACAGGTTTCCACTAGCCCTAGGTTGGACAGGTTTTCATCTAGACCTAGTTTGGACAAGTGTCCACTAGCCCTAGGTTGGACAGAAGTCGACTATCCCTAGTTGAAAAAGTGTAGACTAGCCCTAGGTTGGTCAAGTGTCTACTAGCCCTAGGTCAGACAGGTGTCTACTAATTCTGTTAATGGCAGATGTACACTAACACTGGGTAGGTCAAGTGTTTACTAGCCCTAGGCTGGACATGTGTAGACTAGCTCTAGGTTGGACAGATGTACACTATCCCTAGGTTGTAGATGTGTCCACTAGCCCTAAGTCTGTCAGCTGTCCACTAGCACTAGGTTGGTCATTTGTTCACTAGCCCTAAGTTGGTCAGGTGACCACTAGCTCTAGGTTAGACAGGTGTCCACTAGCCCTAGATTGGACACGTGCCCACTAGCTCTAGGTTGGACAGGTGTAAACTAGCCCTGGGTTGGTCAAGTGTCTACTAGCCCTAGGTTGGACAGGTGTCCACTAGCCCTAGGTTGGTCTAGTTTCGACTAGCCTAAGGTAGGTCAAGTGTCCACTAGCCTTAGGTTGGACAAGTGTCCACTTGCCTTAAATTGGGTAGGTGTCCACTAGCCTTAGGTTGGACAGGTGACCACTAACTAGCCCTAGGTTGGTCAAGTGTCCACTTGCCCTAAATTGGTCAGGTGTCCACTAGCACTAGGTTGGTCAGGTCACCACTAGCCTTAGGTGGGTCAAGTGTCCACTAGCCCTATGTTGGTCAATTGTTCACTAGCCCTAGGTTGGTTGTATCCACTATCTCTAGGTTGGTCAAGTGTCCACTAATCTTAGGTGGAGGTATGTGATACATTATTTACGGACAGAATCAAGATACACAGTCTGACGCACTCAAAAACTTTCAAAACCATTTTATTTACCAGTGAAGAGAGATAATTCCGCAAATGTTTAAAACAAAACAAAAATATATATATAATAATGTTAGCTGTTTTATGTTAGGATTTCAATTTCCTATCCATTTAATAATGGCTAGCCATTTAAACAGCTAATTATTCACCACTGTTTTAACCACGCTACACAACACAACATATTTTAAATCCGCTACACAACACATTTTATCTCCGCTACACAACACATTGTATCTCAATTTTTTTAAACTCAGCCATTCAACACATTTCAACTCCGATTCACAACTTAAATCAAAGATTTTGTTTTCCGTCGACCGTATGTGTAATAAAAAAAATCACTTCATCCTCTCCTCCTATGCCCCTCCCCCAATTGTGCCTGTGTCCATTAGTTCCCATTGATCTGTTCGGTGACCCCCACCTTTCATTTCTAAGCAAGGCTACTAACGCTTGCTGGTTCCTTTCTGCCACTCACTCCCCTTTACTTCAAGGGGTACATCCTTTTAATCTTGGCAAGATGAAATCCTCACTGAGCTAAGTGAACATATGTTCAATTCACATCAAGTCTACGCTAAATGCCGTCGGTGCATCTACTGCGCTCAGTAAACAACTGTTGTATTCACATCTAGTCTACACTAACTGACGTCGGTGCACCCACTGAGCTCAATAAACAACTGTTGTATTCACATCTAGTCTAAACTAACTGACGTCGGTGCACCCACTGAGCTCAATAAACAACTGTTGTATTCACATCTAGTCTACACTAACTGACGTCGGTGCACCCACTGAGCTCAATAAACAACTGTTGTATTCACATCTAGTCTACACTAACTGACGTCGGTGCACCCACTGAGCTCAATAAGCTCAAAACAACTGTTGTATTCAAACATCTAGTCTAAACACTGTTGTATTCACATCTAGTCTACACTAACTGACGTCGGTGCACCTACTAAGCCCAATAAACAACTGTTGTATTCACATCAAGAAGGCGACAACAACAAAAAGGGCGACTTACCGTATTTAGGCGGTCTCTGGAAGCACATATACCAGTAAAACCCGTAAGAAAGATCGTAGGTAAATATTTTCTCGGGGTACCCAGAAACTGATCTGTTGGCCACACCGAAAGCCAAAAAGTCGAGTGTGTACCTCATACCTGTGTAATCATAGACATTCATCCTCGTTTGACAGGCCAAACGCTACAATTTAAATAGACACCACGATACAAGTTTCGCAGACACCACACCAAAAGTTTGGCAGACACCACGATAAAAGTTTGGCAGACACCACGTTACAAGTTTGGCAGACACCACGATAAAAGTTTGACAGACACCACGATACAAGTTTGACAGACACCACGATAAAAGTTTGACAGACACCACGATAAAAAGTTTGACAGACACCACGTTACAAGTTTGACAGACGCCACGTTACAAGTTTGGCAGACACCACGATACAAGTTTGGCAGACACCACGATAAAAGTTTGGCAAACACCACGTTACAAGTTTGGCGGACACCACGATACAAGTTTGGCGGACACCACGATACAAGTTTGGCAGACACCACGTTACAAGTTTGGCAGACACCACGATACAAGTTTGGCAGACACCACGATAAAAGTTTGGCAAACACCACGTTACAAGTTTGGCGGACACCACGATACAAGTTTGGCGGACACCACGATACAAGTTTGGCGGACACCACGTTACTAGTTTGGCAGACACCACGATACAAGTTTGGCAGACACCACGATACAAGTTTGGCAGGTACCACGATACAAGTTTGGCAGGTACCACGATACAAGTTTGGCAGGTACCACGATACAAGGTTGGCAGGTACCACGATACAAGTATGGCAGACACCACGATACAAGTTTGACAGACACCACGATACAAGGTTGGCAGACACCACGATACAAGTTTGGCAGACACCACGATACACGTTTGGCAGACACCACAATACAAGTTTGACAGACACCACGATAAAAGTTTGACAGACACCACGATAAAAGTTTGACAGACACCACGTTACAAGTTTGGCAGACGCCACGTTACAAGTTTGGCAGACACCACGATACAAGTTTGGCAGACACCACGATACAAGTTTGGCAGACACCACGTTACAAGTTTGGCAGACACCACGTTACAAGTTTGGCAGACACCACGATACAAGTTTGGCAGACACCACGTTACAAGTTTGGCAGACACCACGATACAAGTTTGGCAGACACCACGATACAAGTTTGGCAGGTACCACGATACAAGTTTGGTGGACACCACGATACAAGTTTGGCAGACACCACGATACAAGTTTGGCGGACACCACGATACAAGTTTTGCAGACACCACGATAAAAGTTTGGCAAACACCACGTTACAAGTTTGGCGGACACCACGATACAAGTTGTTTGGCAGACACCACGATACAAGTTTGGCAGACACCACGTTACAAGTTTGGCAGACACCACGATACAAGTTTGGCAGACACCACGATACAAGTTTGGCAGACACCACGATACAAGTTTGGCAGACACCACGTTACAAGTTTGGCGGACACCACGATACAAGTTTGGCAGACACCACGATACAAGTTTGGCAGACACCAAGATACAAGTTTGGCAGACACCAAGATACAAGTTTGGCAGACACCAAGTTACAAGTTTGGCAGACACCAAGATACAAGTTTGGCAGACACCACGATACAAGTTTGACAGACACTACGATACAAGTTTGGCAGACACCACGATACAAGTTTGACAGACACTACGATACAAGTTTGGCGGACACCACGATAAAAGTTTGACAGACACCACAATACAAGTTTGGCAGACGCTGCAGACACCACGATCGAGCAATATTTCTCTAAGTGCGCTTTGCGCTTCTCTACACCACGATACGTTTGACCACGAGGTGCGGACACCAGCTACAAGTTGGGATAGCTAATGCAAGTGTAGACGATGCAGACACCAATACTGTTTCTCTAAGTCATGGCCAAGCAGATCATGTTACCACGACGGGGCAAGCGGCAAGTTGGACAGGGCCTTCAGATTGGGGATCACTAGAGCAGATCATGTTAGACGCAGCACGGACGCCTTCATTTTGGGATGACACTAGATGCCGCCACTACGAATGGATATAATCACGGGCAGCGAGGAGTCTGCCCGTACGATTCTGAAAAGATTGGACGCGGCGGTCCAATGGAGCAGAATGCAATTCAAACCGCAGAAGTCGAGGAGTCTGTCAATCCTTAAGGGTCGGGTGGCGGCTACCAGTTTTACGGTGGCAAGGAATAAGATCTCCACGGTTCTGGAGGAACCGATGAAGAGCCTTGGTCGCGTTTACGATTCGAAGTTATCTGATAGAGCGGAGGTCCGGCGAATACACGAGTCACTGACTACAGGCCTGCTCGCCGTCAAGCGTAGCAGCCTCATCGGGAAGTTCAAGGTCTGGTGTCTCCAATTCATATTGATTCCAAAGCTCCTCTGGCCACTGTTTGTCTACGAGGTGACGATGACTGCAGTGGAGACGATGGAGAAGAAAATCAACACAGCCTTGAGAAAGTGGATTGGTGCACCGCCTTGTCTGACTGACGTGGCTCTGTATTGTAAGCAGGCTTAGCTGGTACTCCCGTTCAAATCGATAACCGAAGAGTTTAAAGTCGGCAAAGTAAGACTCGCCATGCTCTTGCGCGAGTCTTCAGACCCAAATGTCATCGCTGTCCAGCCCGCTCTAAAGACTGGTCAGAAGTTGAGATTCCTCGATGCGATCGAATCTGCCCAGAATGCACTAAAATCGAGGGAGATTATGGCATACACTCAAACCGACTGTCGAGGCCTAGGTCACGGAAAGGTCAGTTGGTGGTCCAAAGTTACAGAAAAAAAGCGCCGAGACATGGTAATACAACAAGTAAATGACAACGACAACGAGGTTCGGGTCCAGAAAGCAGCCCAACAGGGCCATTGGGTCAGCCTGGAGAGCGCATTGCCAGGAGTACTCACATGGGGTGAGATCTGGCGAATGACCCCGCTGCGACTGAGCTTTATCGTTCGTTCTGCGTATGATGTATTACCGTCTGGTGTCAACATGGTGAAGTGGTCTGCGGCTAACGACCCGACATGCCCGCTGTGCAGAGCGAAGCAGACGTTAGAACACGTTCTGTCCGCATGCAGAAAAGCCCTAGGTCAAGGCCGATATACCTGGCGCCACAACAAGGTGCTAAAATAGTTGGCAGCCGGTGTGGACCAGGCTAGGATGAGGGCCAACGCGAGGGCCAGGCCTACCGTCGTCCCCAAACGTTTGGGAGGTCTATAGCAAGGGTGTCAGTAACAAAGAGGTCTATAGCAAGGGTGTCAGTAACTAAGAGGTCTATATCAAGGGTGTCAGTAAATAAGAGGTCTATATCAAGGGTGTCAGTAACAAAGAGGTCTATAACAAGGGTACCAGTGACAAAGAGGTCTATAGCAAGGGTGTCAGTAACTAAGAGGTCTATAGCAAGTGTGTCAGTAACTAAGAGGTCTATAGCAAGGGTGTCAGTAACTAAGGGGTCTATAGCAAGGGTTTCAGTAACTAAGAGGTCTATAGCAAGGGTGTCAGTAACTAAGAGGTCTATAGCAAGGGTGTCAGTAACTAAGAGGTCTATATCAAGGGCGTCAGTAACTAAGAGGTCTATAGCAAGGTTGTCAGTAACAAAGAGGTCAATAGCAAGGGTGTCAGTAACAAAGAGGTATATAGCAAGGATGTCAGTAACTAAGAGGTCTATAGCAAGGGTGTCTGTCACTAAGAGGTCTATAGCAAGTATGTCTGTGACTAAGGGGAATGTAGCACGGGTGTCAGTAGCAAAGAGGTCTATACAAAGAGTGTCTATATCAATGGTGTCAGTAGCTAATAGGTCTGTAAGAAGAGTGTCTATAGCAAGGGTGTCAGTAGCTAATAGGTCTGTAAGAAGAGTGTCTATAGCACGGATGCCAGTAACTAAGAGGTCTATAGCAAGGATGTCAGTAACTATGAAGTCTATAGCTAGGGTGTCGGTAACTAAGAGAAATACAGCAAGGGTGTCATTAACTAATAGGTCTATAACAAAGAGGTCTATAGCAAGAGTTTCCATAACAAGGAGGTCTCTAGCAAGGGTGCCAGTGACTAAGTGGTCTATAGCAAGGGTTCAGTAACAAAGAGGTCTATAGCAAGGGTGTCAGTAACAAAGAGGTCTTTTGCAAGGGTGTCTATAGCAAGGGTGTCAGTAACTAAGAGGTCTAAAGCACAGGTGTCAGTAACTAAGAGGTCTATAGCAAGGGTGTCAGTAACTAAGAGGTTTAAAGCACAGGTGTCAGTAACAAATAGGTCTATAGCAAGGGTGTCAGTAACTAAGAGGTCTATAGCAAGAGTGTCAGTAACTAAGAGGTCTATAGCAAGGGTGCCAGTAACTAAGAGGTCTATAACAAGGGTGCCAGTAACAAAGAGGTCTATAACAAGGGTGTCAGTAACAAAGAGATCTATTGCAAGGGTGTCTATAGCAAGGGTGTCTGTAACAAAGAGATCTATAGCAAAGGTGTCAGTAACAAAGAGGTCTTTAAAAAGGGTTCAGTAACAAAGAGGTCTCTAGCAATGGTGCCAGTAACAAAGAGGTCAATAGCAAGGGTGTCATTAACTACGAGGTCTATAGCACGGTTGTCAGTATCTAAGAGGTCTATAAAAAAGGTTTCAGTAACTAAGAGGTCTATAGAAAATGTGTCAGTAACAAAGAGGTCTATAGCAAGGTTGTCAGTAACAAAGAGGTCTATAAAAAAGGTTTCAGTAACTAAGAGGTCTATAGCAAATGTGTCAGTAACAAAGAGGTCTATAGCAAGGGTGTCAGTAACAAAGAGGTCTTTTGCAATGGTGTCTATAGCAAGGGTGTCAGTAACAAAGAGGTCTATATCAAGGGTGTCAGTAACAAAGAGGTCTATAGCAAGGGTGTCTATAGCAAGGGTGTCAGTAACAAAGAGGTCTATAGCAAGGTTGTCAGTAACAAAGAGGTCTATAGCAAGGGTGTCAGTAACAAAGAGGTCTATAGCAAGGGTGTCAGTAACAAAGAGGTCTATAGCAAGGGTGTCAGTAACAAAGAGGTCTATAGCAAGGGTGTCAGTAACAAAGAGGTCTATAGCAAGGGTGTCAGTAACAAAGAGGTCTATAGCAAGTATGTCTGTGACTAAGGGGAATGTAGCACGGGTGTCAGTAGCAAATAGGTCTATACAAAGAGTGTCTATAGCAAATGTGTCAGTAACTAATAGGTCTGTAGGAAGAGTGTCTATAACAAGGGTGTCAGTAACTAAGAGGTCCATAGCAAGGGTGTCAGTAACTAAGAAGTCTATAGCAAGGGTGTCGGTAACTAAGAGAAATATAGCAAGGGTGTCAGTAACAAAGAGGTCCATAGCAAGGGTGTCAGTAACAAAGAGGTCTATGAGCAAGGGTGTCAGTAACTAAGAGAACTATAGCAAGGGTGTCAGTAACTAAGAGGTCTATAGGAAGAGTGTCTATACCAAGGGTGTCAGTAACTAATAGGTCTATAGGAAGAGTGTCTATAGCAAAGGTGCCCGTAACTAAGAAATCAATAGCAAAGGTGTCAGTAACAAAGAGGTCTAAAGCAAGGCTGCCAGTAACTAAAAAGGCTATAGCAAGGGTGTCATTAACAAAGAGGTCTATAGCAGGGGTGTCAGTAACTAAGACGTCTTTAAAAAGGGTTTCAGTAACAAAGAGGTCTCTAGCAAGGGTGCCAGTAACTAAGAGGTCTATAGCAAGGGTATCAGTAACTAAGAGGTCTATAGTAAAGGTGTCATTAACTAAGAGGTCTATAGCACGGGTGTCAGTAACTAATAGGTCTATAAAAAGTGTTTCAGTAAATAAGAGGTCTATAGCAAATGTGTCAGTAACAAAGAGGTCTCTTGCAATGGTATCTATAGCAAGGGTATCAGTAACTAAGAGGTCTATAGCACGGGTGTCAGTAACTAAGAGGTCTATAAAAAGGGTTTCAGTAAGTAAGAGGTCTATTGCAAGGTTGTCAGTAACAAAGAGGTCTATAGCAAGGGTGTCAGTAACAAAATGGTCAATATCAAGGGTGTCAGTAACAAAGAGGTCTATAGCAAGGTTGTCAGTAACAAAGAGGTCTATAGCAAGGGTGTCAGTAACAAAGAGGTCTATAGCAATGGTGTCTATAGCAACGGTGTCAGTAACAAAGAGGTCTATAGCAAGGTTGTCGGTAACAAAGAGGTCTATAGCAAGGTTGTCAGTAACTAAGAGGTCAATAGCAAGGATGTCAGTGACTAAGGGGAATGTAGCATGGGTGTCAGTAACAAAGAGGTCTATACAAAAAGTGTCTATAGCAAATGTGTCAGTAACTAAAAGGTCTGTAGGAAGAGTGTCTATGGCAAGGGTGTCAGCAGCTTATAAGTCTATAGGAAGAGTGTCTATAGAACGGGTGTCAGTAACTAAGAGGTCCATAGCACGGGTGTCAGTAACTAAGAAGTCTATAGCAAAGGGTGTCAGTAACTAAGAGGTCTATAGCACGGGTGTCAGTAACTAAGAGGTCTATAGCACGGGTGTCAGTAACTAAGAGCTCCATAGCAAGGGTGTCAGTAACTAAGAAGTCTATAGCAAGGGTGTCGGTAACTAAGAGAAATATAGCAAGTGTGTCAGTAAGAAAGAGAACTGTAGCAAAGGTGTTAGTAACTAAGAGAACTATAGCAAGGGTGTCAGTAACTAAGAGGTCTATAGCAAAGGGTGTCAGTAACTAAGAGGTCTATAGCAAGGGTGTCAGTAACTAAGAGGTCTATAGCAAGGGTGTCAGTAACTAAGAGGTCTATAGCAAGGGTGTCAGTAACTAAGAGTGTCGGTAACTAAGAGAAATATAGCAAGTGTGTCAGTAAGAAAGAGAACTGTAGCAAAGGTGTTAGTAACTAAGAGAACTATAGCAAGGGTGTCAGTAACTAAGAGGTCTATAGCAAAGGGTGTCAGTAACTAAGAGGTCTATAGCAAGGGTGTCAGTAACTAAGAGGTCTATAGCAAGGGTGTCAGTAACTAAGAGGTCTATAGCAAGGGTGTCTATAGCAAGGGTGTCAGTAACTAAGAGGTCTATAGCAAGGGTGTCAGTAACTAAGAGGTCTATAGCAAGGTGTCAGTAACTAAGAGGTCTATAGCAAGGGTGTCAGTAACTAAGAGGTCTATAGCAAGGGTGTCAGTAACTAAGAGGTCTATAGCAAGGGTGTCAGTAACTAAGAGGTCTATAGCAAGGGTGTCAGTAACAAAGAGGTCTATAGCAAGGGTGTCAGTGACAAAAAGGTCTATAGCAGGGGTGTCAGTAAGTAAGAGGTCTATAGCAAAGGTGTCAGTAACGAAGAGGTCTATAGCAAGGGTGTCAGCAACAAAGAGGTCTATAGCAAGGGTGTCAGCAACAAAGAGGTCTATAGCAAGGGTGTCAGTAACAAAGAGGTCTATAGCAAGGGTGTCAGTAACAAAGAGGTCTATAGCAAGGGTGTCAGTAACTAGGAGGTCTATAGCAAGGGTGTCAGTTAACTTAGAGTTCTATAGCAAGGGTGTCAGTAACTAAGAGGTCTATAGTAAGGGTGTCATTAACTAAGAGGTCTATAGCAAGGGTGTCAGTAACTAAGAGGTCTATAGCAAGGGTATCAGTAACTAAGAGGTCTATAGCAAGGGTGTCAGTAACTAAGAGGTCTATAGCAAGGGTGTCAGTAACTAAGAGGTCTATAGCAAGGGTGTCAGTAACTAAGAGGTCTATAGCAAGGGTATCAGTAACTAAGAGGTCTATAGTAAGGGTGTCATTAACTAAGAGGTCTATAGCAAGGGTATCAGTAACTAAGAGGTCTATAGTAAGGGTATCAGTAACTAAGAGGTCTATAGTAAGGGTGTCATTAACTAAGAGGTCTATAGTAAGGGTGTCATTAACTAAGAGGTCTATAGTAAGGGTGTCATTAACTAAGAGGTCTATAGTAAGGGTGTCATTAACTAAGAGGTCTATAGTAAGGGTGTCATTAACTAAGAGGTCTATAGTAAGGGTGTCATTAACTAAGAGGTCTATAGTAAGGGTGTCATTAACTAAGAGGTCTATAGTAAGGGTGTCATTAACTAAGAGGTCTATAGTAAGGGTGTCATTAACTAAGAGGTCTATAGTAAGGGTGTCATTAACTAAGAGGTCTATAGTAAGGGTGTCATTAACTAAGAGGTCTATAGCAAGGGTATCAGTAACTAAGAGGTCTATAGTAAGGGTGTCATTAACTAAGAGGTCTATAGCAAGGGTATCAGTAACTAAGAGGTCTATAGCAAGGGTATCAGTAACTAAGAGGTCTATAGTAACTAAGAGGTCTATAGCAAGGGTATCAGTAACTAAGAGGTCTATAGCAAGGGTGTCAGTAACTAAGAGGTCTATAGCAAGGGTGTCATTAACTAAGAGGTCTATAGTAAGGGTGTCATTAACTAAGAGGTCTATAGCAAGGGTGTCAGTAACTAAGAGGTCTATAGCAAGGATGTCAGTGACTAAGAGGAATGTAGCACGGGTGTCAGTAACCAAGAGGTCTATAGCAAGGGTGTCAGTAACTAAGAGGTCTATAGGTAAGGGTATCAGTAACTAAGAGGTCTATAGCAAGGGTGTCAGTAACTAAGAGGTCTATAGCAAGGGTATCAGTAACTAAGAGGTCTATAGCAAGGGTGTCAGTAACTAAGAGGTCTATAGTAAGGGTGTCATTAACTAAGAGGTCTATAGCAAGGGTATCAGTAACTAAGAGGTCTATAGCAAGGGTGTCAGTAACTAAGAGGTCTATAGCAAGGGTGTCAGTAACTAAGAGGTCTATAGCAAGGGTGTCAGTAACTAAGAGGTCTATAGCAAGGGTGTGAGTTAACTTAGAGGTCTATAGCAAGGGTGTCAGTAACAAAGAGGTCTATAGCAAGGGTGTCAGTAACTAAGAAGTCTATAGCAAGGGTGTCAGTAACTAAGAGGTCTATAGCAAGGGTGTCAGTAACTAAGAGGTCTATAGCAAGGGTGTCAGTAACTAAGAGGTCTATAGCAAGGGTGTCAGTAACTAAGAGGTCTATAGCAAGGGTGTCATTAACTAAGAGGTCTATAGCAAGGGTATCAGTAACTAAGAGGTCTATAGTAAGGGTGTCATTAACTAAGAGGTCTATAGCAAGGGTATCAGTAACTAAGAGGTCTATAGTAAGGGTGTCATTAACTAAGAGGTCTATAGTAAGGGTGTCATTAACTAAGAGGTCTATAGTAAGGGTGTCATTAACTAAGAGGTCTATAGTAAGGGTGTCATTAACTAAGAGGTCTATAGTAAGGGTGTCATTAACTAAGAGGTCTATAGTAAGGGTGTCATTAACTAAGAGGTCTATAGTAAGGGTGTCATTAACTAAGAGGTCTATAGTAAGGGTGTCATTAACTAAGAGGTCTATAGTAAGGGTGTCATTAACTAAGAGGTCTATAGTAAGGGTGTCATTAACTAAGAGGTCTATAGTAAGGGTGTCATTAACTAAGAGGTCTATAGTAAGGGTGTCATTAACTAAGAGGTCTATAGCAAGGGTATCAGTAACTAAGAGGTCTATAGTAAGGGTGTCATTAACTAAGAGGTCTATAGTAAGGGTATCAGTAACTAAGAGGTCTATAGTAAGGGTGTCATTAACTAAGAGGTCTATAGCAAGGGTATCAGTAACTAAGAGGTCTATAGCAAGGGTATCAGTAACTAAGAGGTCTATAGCAAGGGTGTCATTAACTAAGAGGTCTATAGTAAGGGTGTCATTAACTAAGAGGTCTATAGCAAGGGTGTCAGTAACTAAGAGGTCTATAGGAAATGTGTCAGTAACAAAGAGGTCTTTAGCAAGGATGTCAGTAACTAAGAGGTCTATAGTAAGGGTATCAGTAACTAAGAGGTCTATAGTAAGGGTGTCATTAACTAAGAGGTCTATAGCAAGGGTATCAGTAACTAAGAGGTCTATAGCAAGGGTGTCAGTAACTAAGAGGTCTATAGCAAGGGTATCAGTAACTAAGAGGTCTATAGCAAGGTATCAGTAACTAAGAGGTCTATAGCAAGGTGTCAGTAACTAAGAGGTCTAAAGCAAGGGTGTCAGTAACTAAGAGGTCTATAGCAAGGGTGTCAGTAACTAAGAGGTCTATAGCAAGGGTGTCAGTAACTAAGAGGTCTATAGCAAGGGTGTCAGTAACTAAGAGGTCTATAGCAAGGGTGTCAGTAACTAAGAGGTCTATAGCAAGGGTGTCAGTAACTAAGAGGTCTATAGCAAGGGTGTCAGTAACTAAGAGGTCTATAGCAAGGGTGTCAGTAACTAAGAGGTCTATAGCAAGGGTGTCAGTAACTAAGAGGTCTATAGCAAGGATGTCAGTAACTAAGAGGTCTATAGCAAGGGTGTCAGTAACTAAGAGGTCTATAGCAAGGATGTCAGTAACTAAGAGGTCTATAGCAAGGGTGTCAGTAACTAAGAGGTCTATAGCAAGGATGTCAGTAACTAAGAGGTCTATAGCAAGGGTGTCAGTAACTAAGAGGTCTATAGCAAGGATGTCAGTAACTAAGAGGTCTATAGCAAGGGTGTCAGTAACTAAGAGGTCTATAGCAAGGGTGTCAGTAACTAAGAGGTCTATAGCAAGGGTGTCAGTAACTAAGAGGTCTATAGCAAGAACCTCTATAGCAAGGGTGTCAGTAACTAAGAGGTCTATAGCAAGAGCGTCTATAGCAAGGGTGTCAGTAACTAAGAGGTCTATAGCAAGGGTGTCAGTAACTAAGAGGTCTATAGCAAGGGTGTCAGTAACTAAGAGGTCTATAGCAAGGGTGTCAGTAACTAAGAGGTCTATAGCAAGGTTGTCAGTAACTAAGAGGTCTATAGCAAGGGTGTCAGTAACTAAGAGGTCTATAGCAAGGGTGTCAGTAACTAAGAGGTCTATAGCAAGGGTGTCAGTAACTAAGAGGTCTATAGCAAGGATGTCAGTGACTAAGAGGTCTATAGCAAGGGTGTCAGTAACTAAGAGGTCTATAGCAAGGGTGTCAGTAACTAAGAGGTCTATAGCAAGGGTGTCAGTAACTAAGAGGTCTATAGCAAGGGTGTCAGTAACTAAGAGGTCTATAGCAAGGGTGTCTATAGCAAGGGTGTTAGTAACTAAGAGGTCTATAGCAAGGGTGTCTATAGCTAGGGTGTCTAAAGCAAGGGTGTCAGTAACAAAGAGATCTATCGCAATGGTGTCTATAGCAAGGGTGTCTGTAACTAAGGGGTCTAAAGCAAGGGTGTCAGTAACAAAGAGATCTATCGCAATGGTGTCTATAGCAAGGGTGTCTGTAACTAAGAGGTCTAAAACATGGGTGTCTATGCCAAGGGTGTCAGTAACAAAGAGTGTCTATCGCAATGGTGTCTATAGCAAGGGTGTCTGTAACTAAGAGGTCTATAGCAAGGGAGTCAGTAACTAAGAGGTCTATAGCAAGAGCGTCTATAGCAAGGGTGTCAGTAACTAAGAGGTCTATAGCAAGGGTGTCAGTATCTAAGAGGTCTATAGCAAGAGCGTCTATAGCAAGGTTGTCAGTAACTAAGAGGTCTATAGCAAGAGCGTCTATAGCAAGGTTGTCAGTGATCTAAGAGCTCATAGCAACATCAGTCTTAACTTAGCTTCTATTTTGGGCAGTATCTATATGCAAATAGATGAGCAACCTAGCGTTGTTGGGGAGGTAGACAGCAAAAGCGGCTGTCTCCTTTTTGCAACAAATCATGATGGTTGTCAGGTTTCCATTGACTGTGATGTCTGCAGCAGTTCCGTTGTAGCTTACGGGACAGTAGTTTGTGTACGAAAGTGTGACATTGTTGAACCCTGAAACACACACATTGTGCACATACGATAAACATTCCTGAAACCTACACGGTAATATAGGGAAAAAAAAGAGGTTGGGGGTCTATGGGGTCGGGGTGGGGGGGTTACAAGTTGTGTGTTCACCGTGTACATAGGAATAAACATATGATTAGCAACCCTAGTGAAAGTACAAGCAGGTGAGCACTTGATATAAACTCACAGGGTAGATATTATACTCTTTCAGACTCCGACAGGTATATGCAAACGTAGTGAAAAAATTATGGTGTTAGATAGACATTTATCAAAAACTAGTCACCACAACAACAACTTCAATAGTAGGTTGGTTGCACTGTGATGTCACTTCAAAAACTGGACAGATGTACTTGGTTAGAATGTCAAGTCACTTCAACAAATAGGCAGATGTAGCTAGTTAGAATGTCATGTCGTCTCCACAAATGGGCAGATGTAGCTGGCTGGAGTGTCAAGTCACTTTAACAAATTGGCAGATGTAGCTGGTTGGAATGTCGTCACTTCAACAAATTGATAGATGTAGCTGGTTGGAATGTCAAATCACTTCAACAAATGGGCAGTGAAGCTGGTTGGAATGTCAAGTCACTTCAACAACTCGGCAGATGTAGCTGGTTGGAATGTAAAGTCACTTCAACAACTCGGCAGATGTAGCTGGTTGGAATGTAAAGTCACTTCAACAACTGGGCAGATGTAGCTGGTTGGAATGTCAAGTCACTTCAACAACTCGGCAGATATAGCTGGTTGGAATGTAAAGTCACTTCAACAACTCGGCAGATGTAGCTGGTTGGAATGTAAAGTCACTTCAACAACTCGGCAGATGTAGCTGGTTGGAATGTAAAGTCACTTCACTCGAAGGACTGCGTCCCGAACTTTTGGTCAAGTCTCTGTACAACATCTGTTAAACCACAGCCACCAAAGAAATAGAGGGGATGAGGAAACGATTTCCACTGCCGAGCCAGCGGTGAATGAATGAATGAATTTCTACCCCACTAGGACATCACACAAGCGATAAACACCCGATGACACAAAGTGCCACCATGTGGATGAGGATCACCGTGGAGACGACCCAGAAACCGCGTTCAGACAATTGGCCATATTTATGGCCTGCCTATATTGCGGCCCCTGGCAAAAGCCAGAGTGGGGCTTCAAATGACAAAAAATTACTTCCTAAAAAGGACGTAAGGATAAGAAACTTCCGGTATTTATCTAGGTCATCTGGCGGCTAGTTCGAGGCTCAGGTCACGTGATTCGGTGTCAAGGGTTAGATAAGGCGCAGGGCTGGCTGTGACTATGTGTCCGTAAGTAAGGGGGGGGGGGAGGAGGCAGAAGACCTGAGGGTTTTAGGATTGGTGGTAAGTAGAAATGGTGGGTCTATTTAGAGGTTATACAGCAAAAGTTAAAAAACAACAACAAGACAGGGTTATTGCTTGGCTTGGCGGCAGTAAATAAAAGGTATGTAAGTTTTTAAGTAGGTGCACATGCTCAATGTAACACATAAAGTCACTCGTTCACCGATGTTCTTGGTTATATCATTAATTAGCATTGCTATTATTCAGGTCACCAAGATGTCGTTTCCAGTTGATCCATGGCTCGGCGTCTTGCCCCTCTGAGACAGAGATTACAAGTAGTAACAACTTTGAAGTTAAGGCGGGCTGACCATATTACACGTAGTAACCACTTTTAATTCAAGAAGACAGAAAGACAGCCAACCAAACGGACAGCCAGACAGAGGCGGGCACTACAGAGACAGACAGACCGACAGACATACACGACACAGACAGACAGACAGCTGGACGCACAAACAGTCAGACAGAGACAGACACTACAGAGTCAGACACGATGAACAGTCAGACAGACAGACAGACAGACAAACAGACAGAAAAAAACGACACATCACGACGAACAGACAGGCAGTCAGGCAGACAGACACGACACATCACAACGAACAGACAGGCAGTCAGACAGACAGACACGACACATCACGACGAACAGACAGGCAGTCAGGCAGACAGACACGACACATCACGACGATCAGAAGGCAGTCAGACAGACACGACCATAACGACGAACAGAGAGGCAGTCAGACAGACAGACACGACACATCATGACGAACAGACAGGCAGCCAGACAGACAGACACGACACATCACGACGAACAAACAGGCAGTCAGACAGACACGACACGACACATCACGACGAACAGACAGGCAGTCAGACAGACAAACACGACACATCACGACGAACAGACAGACAGTCAGACAGACAGACAAACACGACACATCACGACCAACAGACAGGCAGTCAGACAGACAGACAGACATGACACATCACGACGAACAGAGAGGCAGTCAGAATGACATATAGACAGACACGACACATCACGACGAACAGAGAAGCAGTCAGACAGACAGACAGACAGACAGGCACGACCCTTCACGGCGAACAGACAGCAGTCAGATAGACAGACAGACAGACAGACTAGCACATACAGTTTACCTATTGACATAATGACAATAAAGGCAACAAAAGCACTCACTTCCGGAACAAGGTATGTCTTTCGGCTTGATGAAGCACGTGTCGCCACCAAACGGCCACTCGTACATGTCGGTGCTCTTGGCTGACGTCACAGCGCAAAACTGCAGATAGGTGAGATTAGATCCGTTTGACGGAAATGGGGTTGGGCCCGGGTTAACAGCCGCCGAATTGCCACATATTCCTAAAGTACCATCTGATGTGGTACCTGCTGGACATTCAACATTGTTTCCACCAGACAGGAAGATTGCTTTAGTTGGCCAGGTGGTAGGACCAAATGCTGGCGATGTCAAAATAATAAAGTGTGTCCAGTAAGTCAAAGGCGGCTGTCTATATTGACACTTTGTTTGTTTAATATCATTATTGTAGCTATCAACAAGACCAAATGGATCTCGCATATACGTATCAACACCACTATCATCAGCTTTATAATCATTATTAAAAAAAATATTAATATTATCATCACTATTATCATTATCAATTTATCATCATTGCATTTATCATCATCGTCTTCTTCCTATTCCTTCTTTTCTGCTCCTCCTTCTTTTCACGCACACTTTTTCACACCTGACACCACTGCCTACCACTGTTGTCACACCTGACACCACTGCCTACCACTGTTGTCACACCTGACACCACCGCCTACCACTGTTGTCACACCTGACACCACCGCCTACCACTGTTGTCACACCTGACACCACTGCCTACCACTGCCTACCACTGTTGTCACACCTGTCACCACCGCCTACCACTGTTGTCACACCTGACACCACCGCCTACCACTGTTGTCACACCTGACACCACCGCCTACCACTGTTGTCACACCTGACACCACCGCCTACCACTGTTGCCACACATGACACCACTGCCTACCACTGCCTACCACTGTTGTCACACCTGACACCACTGCCTACCACTGTTGTCACACCTGACACCACTGCCTACCACTGTTGTCACACCTGACACCACTGCCTACCACTGTTGTCACACCTGACACCACTGCCTACCACTGTTGTCACACCTGACACCACTGCCTACCACTGTTGTCACACCTGACACCACCGCCTACCACTGTTGTCACACATGACACCACCGCCTACCACTGTTGCCACACTTGACACCACCGCCTACCACTGTTGTCACACCTGACACCACCGCCTACCACTGCTGTCACACCTGACACCACCGCCTACCACTGCTGTCACACCTGACACCACCGCCTACCACTGCTGTCACACCTGACACCACTGTCTATCACAGTTGTCACACCTGACACCACTGCCTACCACTGTTGTCACACCTGACACCACCGCCTACCACTGCTGTCACACCTGACACCACCGCCTACCATGTTGTCACACATGACACCACTGCCTACCACTTTTGTCACACCTGACACCACCGCTCTACCACTGTTGTCACACCTGACACCACCGCTCTACCACTGTTGTCACACCTGACACCACCGCCTACCACTGTTGTCACACCTGACACCACTGCCTACCACTGTTGTCACACCTGACACCACTGCCTACCACTGTTGTCACACCTGACACCACCGCCTACAGCTGTTGCCACACCTGACACCATCGCCTACCACTGTTGTCACACCTGACACCACCGCTCTACCACTGTTGTCACACCTGACACCACTGTCTATCACTGTTGTCACACCTGACACCACTGCCTACCACTGTTGTCACATCTGACACCACTGCCTACCACTGTTGTCACACCTGACACCACTGCCTACCACTGTTGTCACACCTGACACCACTGTCTATCACTGTTGTCACACCTGACACCACTGTCTATCACTGTTGTCATACCTGACACAACTGTCTATCACTGTTGTCACACCTGACACCACTGCCTACCACTGTTGTCACACCTGACACCACTGTCTATCACTGTTGTCACACCTGACACCACTGTCTATCACTGTTGTCACACCTGACACCACTGTCTATCACTGTTGTCACACCTGACACCACTGTCTATCACTGTTGTCACACCTGACACCACTGTCTACCACTGTTGTCACACCTGACACCACCGCCTACCACTGTTGTCACACCTGACACCACTGCCTACCACTGTTGTCACACCTGACACCACTGTCTATCACTGTTGTCACACCTGACACAACTGCCTACCACTGTTGTCACACATGACATCACTGTCTATCACTGTTGTCACACCTGACACCACTGTCTATCACTGTTGTCACACCTGACACAACTGCCTACCACTGTTGTCACACATGACACCACTTTCTATAACTGTTGTCACACCTGACACCACTGTCTGTCATTGTTGTCACACCTGACACCACTGCCTACCACTGTTGTCACACCTGACACCACTGTCTATCACTGTTGTCACACCTGACACCACTGCCTACCACTGTTGTCACACCTGACACCACTGCCCACCGCTGTTGTCACACCTGAGACATTAGTGTTATAGAGAGCGACAGGTCAACAAAAGTGTTACTGAAAGTGACAGATAAACATTAGTGTTATAGAGAGTGGCAGGTCAACACAAGTGTTACTGAAAGTGACAGATAAACATTAGTGTTATAGAGAGTGGCAGGTCAACACAAGTGTTACTGAAAGTGACAGATAAACATTAGTGTTATAGAGAGTGGCAGGTCAACACAAGTGTTACTGAAAGTGACAGATAAACATTAGTGTTATAGAGAGTGGCAGGTCAACACAAGTGTTACTGAAAGTGACAGATAAACATTAGTGTTATAGAGAGTGGCAGGTCAACACAAGTGTTACTGAAAGTGACAGATAAACATTAGTGTTATAGAGAGTGAGAGGTCAACACGAGTGTTACTGAAAGTGACAGATAAACATTAGTGTTATAGAGAGTGGCAGGTCAACACAAGTGTTACTGAAAGTGACAGATAAACATTAGTGTTATAGAGAGTGGCAGGTCAACACAAGTGTTACTGAAAGTGACAGATAAACATTAGTGTTATAGAGAGTGAGAGGTCAACACGAGTGTTACTGAAAGTGACAGATAAACAGAAAAACATTAGCGTTATAGAGAGTGGCAGGTCAACACAAGTGTTGCTGGAAGTGACAGATAAACAGAAAAACATTAGCGTTATAGAGAGTGGCAGGTCAACACAAGTGTTACTGGAAGTGACAGATAAACATTAGCGTTATAGAGAGTGACAAGTAAGTTCGAATGTTACAGATAGTGACAGCTAAACATTAAAGTTTTAGAGAGTGACAGATAAACATGAATGCTAGAAAGAGTGACAGATAAGCATGAAATCTAGAGAGAGTGACAGATATATATGAATTTTAGGGAGGGTCAGAAAAAAAAAACATTAAAATTTAGACAGAGCTACAGATAAACGTGAATGATATAGAGTGTGTTAGAGAGTGTGACTGATGATCATTAATGTTAGTAAAAGTGACAGATAAAAATGAATTCTAGAGAGAGTGACAGAAAAACAAAAATATTAGTTATAGCGACATATAAAGTACAATGAAAGTAAAAATGAACTGTACAGAGAGTGACACATAAACATTAGTGTGATAGAGAGAGAGAGAGAGAGAGAGAGAGAGAGAGAGAGAGAGAGAGAGAGAGACGGATAGACACGAAATGTTACAAAGAGTGACATGTAAACATGGATGTTAGAAAGTTTGACAGATAAATGGGAATTTTAGAAAGAGCAACAGATAAAAAAAAAAAAGCTAGAGAGAAACAAATAGATATGAATGTAAAAGAGAGTGACAGATAAACTTTAGTGTTACAAAATCAAACAGATAAACATAAAAAATATACAGAGTGACAAGACAAACATAAATGTTATACAGTGTTACAGATAAACATAAGTGTTAGTAAAAGTGACAAAAAAAAACATTAGTGTCATAGAATGTGACAGATAAAAGTAAATGTCAGAAAGAGTGACAAATAAACGTGAATGTCAGAAAGAGTGACAGATAAACGTGAATGTCAGAAACAGTAACAGATTAACGTGAATGTCAGAAAGAGGAGCAGATAAACGTGAATGTTAGAAATAGTAACAGAAAAACGTGAATGTAAGAAATAGGGACAGATAAAAGTGAATGTCAGAAATGGTGAGAGATAAACGTGAATGTCAGAAAAAGTGACAGATAAAAGTGAATGTCAGAAAGAGGGACAGATAAACGTTAATGTCAGAAAGAGTGACAGATAAACGTGAATTT
The DNA here is from genome assembly GCA_905116865.2 of Candidula unifasciata. Lineage (NCBI taxonomy): Eukaryota > Metazoa > Mollusca > Gastropoda > Stylommatophora > Geomitridae > Candidula > Candidula unifasciata. The sequence goes on along the minus strand of CAJHNH020001205.1, from coordinate 62,961 downwards.
TAAAGAAAGTGATATATAAACATGAAAGCTAGAGAGAGTGACCTATAGTTATGTATCTTAGAGAGAGTGACATATAGTTATGTATGTTAGAGAGAGTGACATATAGTTATGTATGTTAGAGATAGTGACAGATAGTTATGTATGTTAGAGAGAGTGACAGTTAGTTATGTATGTTGGAGAGAGTGACATGTAGTTATGTATGTTAGAGAGAGTGACATATAGTTTTGTATGTTAGAGATAGTGACATATAGTTATGTATGTTAGATATAGTGACATTTGGTTATGTATGCTAGAGAAAGTGACATATAGTTATGTATTTTAGAGAGAGTGACAAATAGTTATGTATGTCAGAGATAGTGACAGATGAAACATAAATTAAGATGACAGTGATAGACAACATAAATATTAGCGTACGTGAAAGATACACATTAAAGTTTGGACAGAGTGACATACAAACGTGC
>CAJHNH020001205.1:30000-57500 GCA_905116865.2 Candidula unifasciata | reverse complement strand
TGGGCTTGAGGTTGACTTCCTCATCCTGCAAAAACCATAGCCACAAAAACCAACCAACCATGGATAAGTCAAACAGAGAAGCAAGTAAATCCCAGCCAACCAAGATGAGGAGAGGCTCTTCAAAGAAGAAGTATGACACGGTGTGGAGAAAGCCAAAAGTAGTCCGGATCGTTGACGTACCTTCTCTCAGCTAGGAAAACCTCCAGAACTGGCACCTGTAATGTTAGAACTTTCTATGATATAGGGAGAACAATGGAAGTAGCAAAGGAAATGAAACATTATAGAATTAGTATTTTAGGGTTATGTGAAAATAGATGGACTGGGGCGGGAAAAATTAATCTAAATTCAGTGGAAACTATTTTGTTCTCAGAACACACAGAGGAAAAGTTGCCCCCACAGAGAAGGAGTGGCCCTGATGCTATCGAAAGAAGAATGGGAAGCTGTGTCCCAGAATAATAAGAGCAACTTTTAGAACAGCGAAACAGAAGGTGAACATGTCGATAATACTGTGTTACACACCAACAAATGATAAAGATGCATCTGTTAAGGAAGAATTCTTCATGCTGCTTCAAAATATTATAAATAATGAAAGAAAAGGACAATTTAAAAAATGTTGATGGGTGACCTGAATGCTTAGATAGGATCGGACAACACAGGTTATTAAAGATAGGAAAAGTAAAAAGGGAGACTTAAACAATAGCAAAACTAGAGCTGCTAATACTCAGGACAAATACACAGAAGCCAATAAGGAAGTTAGGAGGCATATAAGGGCAGATAAAGTGAAATATCTAAATGATCTAGCACAGGAAGCGGAGACAGCAGCAGTAAAAGGAAACCTTAGAGAACTTTACAGTAACACAAAAAATTAGTAGGTAAATATAGACAGCCAACTATATCAATCAAAAATTGTCAAGGAAAAGTACTTACTAACACTAAAAATCAAATGGACAGATGGGTTGAATATTTTGAAATGCTTCTAAATAGACCAGGTCCAGAGGTTCCCCCAGATATCCAGCCTTTAGAAATGGAACTGGATATAAACTGTGAGATACCATCCAAAGATGAAATTAGAAAAGCTATCATTCTTCTCAAGAAAGGAAAGGCGACAAGCCCAGATGGTATCCCAGCTGAAGCCATCAGGGCCAACATAAACACATCAACAGAATTGCTACATAGAATATTCAGTAAAGTCTGGGAGACCGAAGAAATACCAGCAGACTGGAGAGAAGGATATCTTGTGAAACTGCCCAAAAAAGGGAATCTACAGGAGTGTGAAAACCATAGGGGAATTATGTTGCTGTCAGTTCCTGGAAAAATATTAAGTAGAATTTTTTTTTGGAAAGATTAAAATATGCTATTGATAAAAAGCTAAGAGATAAAAAGGCAGGTTTTCAGTCAAACATCCTGTACTGACCAGATAGCCACATTACGTATTATAATAGAGCAAAGCATTGAACTGAACTCACCACTTTACATTGGATTTATAGACTATGAAAAAGCATTTGACAGCATTGATATGGAATCTCTCTGGAAATTAATGGGCCACTATGGAATCCCACAGAAAATTATCAACTTAGTAAAGGCAACATATCATCATCATCATGTAGCAGGTCCTTTGCAGAACGTCGCTCTCATCACAGTCTGCCTGTAAGAAACTCGGTCTCTCGCCAGTTCTCCCGGCTCATGCACTTTCATACTCAAGGAGTCACTTATATCCTGTGCCTATCTTCGTGTCGGTCGGCACCTGCCCCTCCTTCCTGGTACCATGCCTTCTGCTATAATGTTTTCCATTCCGTCGTGGCGCTTGATATGACCAAAAACATATTTCAGCTTTCGAGAAAGGATGCTGTTTATTAGCCAATTTCCCTTGATGTTAAGATATTTTAAGTTGTTAATATTTCTCATCTTCTTCGTCCAAGATATTCTGAGAATCTTTCTATAGCATTTCAGCTCAAAAGCCCCTATTCTCTTTCTTAAGGACTGATAGATAGTCCACGACTCACATCCGTATGTAGCCACAGGGAAGATGCATGCTCTCAAAATTCTATTTTTGATCTCCTTGCTGGTGCTTAACCATAGACTTTTTAAGGCTGCAATTTTTGCATTGCTATGGCCATCCTCCATTTAATTTCTGTCGAACAGTCTCCATTGTTGTTTATTATAGAGCCTTGATATTCAAAGTTTGTGACATTTTTAATTTCTTTATAATTTATTGTTGACAGCCTGCTTTATCTGTGGACATTATTTTCGTTTTCTTTAAATTCAAGAACAGATTTGATCTTCACTGTGCTTTTGGACGGAAAATATTAAACTTTCTATTCTATTTACGCTGTTCGAAAGGAGGACTGTGTCATCTGCGTAGCGGAGTTCCGGAATAGGGTTGCCACCAATTTTGAGCGGATCATAACTGTCACAAGTTTTGTCATTTTTGACAATGGCAACATATAAAGACATGAAATGTCAAGTTCTTCATGAGGGAAAACTAACAGATACATTTGAAATAAAAACAAGTGTGCGACAGGGATGTCTTTTGTCGCCTCTCTTATTTTTACTGGCTATAGACGGGATTATGAAAACAGTAACTGCTAGCACCAAGAATGAAATTCAGTGGACCCCTACAAAACAGCTTGATGATCTGGACTTCGCTGATGATACTTCTCTTCTGTCCCAATCACGAAATCAGATAAATTAAATATACTAGATGCGAGATAACAGCAGCTTGGTCTGAAAATCTATAAAGGAAAGACAAAGATAATGAGAATAAATCAGGCAAATAGTAATGTGGTTTGTCTTAATGGCACCCCACTCGAAGATGTGGAGTCGTACACCTATTTGGGTAGTAATGTAGATTAAAATAGAGGAAGTGATAGAGATATTAAAATGAGAAAACAAAAGGCAAGAGGAGCTTTAATAGCACTAGGGAATTTGTGGAGGTCAACAGAAATAAAAAGAAATACTAAACTATTTTTTTTTAATTTTAATGTCAAATCAGTACTTTTGTATGGGGCGGAAACATGGAGAACAACCAAGGCAATTACTAATAAATTACAGACATTCATTAACTGGCGCTGCGCAGAATGGAGGGAATTAAATGGTATGATAGAATAACTAATATAGAGCTTCGGGGGAGAACTAAACAGGCTCCAGTGGAATAAGAGGTAAGGAAAAGACGCTGGCGCTGGATTGGACACACACTGAGAAAACAGAACATCATAGCCAGAACGTCTTTGCATTGGAACCCAAAAGGGCATAGGAATAAAGGAAGGTCAAAAAACACACGAAGAAGAGGGCTGGAGAATAAAGTTAGAAAGATGGGGAGGACATTGGGAGAGCTCCATGCAATGGCGAAGGATAGAACGACTTGGCGTGAGTTGGTTGAGGGCCTATACTCCATTGGGGGGTAGAAAGGCAGAAGAAGAAGAATAATGTACATACATTTTACCGAACACAAAAGTCGAGATATGCAGAAACATAGACATTGTTTTACTCTTAAATCTGTCGCCTAATTAATACACATGGAATTTCCTAACCTCAGTCCTATCTCTTGCGCTGTCACTAAACTACTGTAGCCCTTCTTGTACTCTAGTGTCACTAAACTACTGTAGCCCTTCTTTTACTCTAGTGTCACTAAACTACTGTAGCCCTTTTTGTACTCTAGTGTCACTAAACTACTGTAGCCCTTCTACTACTCTAGTGTTACTAAACTACTGTAGCCCTTCTATTACTCTAGTGTCACTAAACTACTGTAGCCCTTCTTGTACTCTAGTGTCACTAAACTACTGTAGCCCTTCTTTTACTCTAGTGTCACTAAACTACTGTAGCCCTTCTTGTACTCTAGTGTCACTAAACTACTGTAGCCCTTCTACTACTCTAGTGTCACTAAACTACTGTAGCGCTTCTTGTACTCTAGTGTCACTAAACTACTGTAGCCCTTCTTGTACTCTAGTGTCACTAAACTACTGTAGCCCTTCTTTTACTCTAGTGTCACTAAACTACTGTAGCCCTTCTTTTACTCTAGTGTCACTAAACTACTGTAGCCCTTCTTTTACTCTAGTGTCACTAAACAACTGTAGCCCTTCTATTACTCTAGTGTCACTAAACTACTGTAGCCCTTCTTTTACTCTAGTGTCACTAAACTACTGTAGCCCTTCTTTTACTCTAGTGTCACTAAACTACTGTAGCCCTTCTATTACTCTAGTGTCACTAAACTACTGTAGCCCTTCTTGTACTCTAGTGTCACTAAACTACTGTAGCCCTTCTATTACTCTAGTGTCACTAAACTACTGTAGCCCTTCTATTACTCTAGTGTCACTAAACTACTGTAGCCCTTCTATTACTCTAGTGTCACTAAACTACTGTAGCCCTTCTTTTACTCTAGTGTCACTAAACTACTGTAGCCCTTCTGTTACTCTAGTGTCACTAAACTACTGTAGCCCTTCTTGTACTCTAGTGTCACTAAACTACTGTAGCCCTTCTGTTACTCTAGTGTCACTAAACTACTGTAGCCCTTCTTGTACTCTGATGTCACTAAACTACTGTAGCCCTTCTTTTACTCTAGTGTCACTAAACTACTGTAGCCCTTCTTGTACTCTAGTGTCACTAAACTACTCTAGCCCTTCTTGTACTCTAGTGTCACTAAACTACTGTAGCCCTTCTTTTACTCTAGTGTCACTAAACTACTGTAGCGCTTCTTGTACTCTAGTGTCACTAAACTACTGTAGCCCTTCTTTTACTCTAGTGTCACTAAACTACTGTAGCCCTTCTTGTACTCTAGTGTCACTAAACTACTGTAGCCCTTCTGTTACTCTAGTGTCACTAAACTACTGTAGCCCTTCTACTACTCTAGTGTCACTAAACTACTGTAGCGCTTCTTGTACTCTAGTGTCACTAAACTACTGTAGCCCTTCTTGTACTCTAGTGTCACTAAACTACTGTAGCCCTTCTTTTACTCTAGTGTCACTAAACTACTGTAGCCCTTCTATTACTCTAGTGTCACTAAACTACTGTAGCCCTTCTTGTACTCTAGTGTCACTAAACTACTGTAGCCCTTCTTTTACTCTAGTGTCACTAAACTACTGTAGCCCTTCTATTACTCTAGTGTCACTAAACTACTGTAGCCCTTCTACTCTAGTGTCACTAAACTACTGTAGCCCTTCTTTTACTCTAGTGTCACTAAACTACTGTAGCCCTTCTTGTACTCTAGTGTCACTAAACTACTGTAGCCCTTCTATTACTCTAGTGTCACTAAACTACTGTAGCCCTTCTATTACTCTAGTGTCACTAAACTACTGTAGCCCTTCTTGTACTCTAGTGTCACTAAACTACTGTAGCCCTTCTTGTACTCTAGTGTCACTAAACTACTGTAGCCCTTCTTTTACTCTAGTGTCACTAAACTACTGTAGCCCTTCTATTACTCTACTAAACTACTGTCACTAAACTACTGTAGCCCTTCTTCTTACTCTAGTGTCACTAAACTACTGTAGCCCTTCTATTACTCTAGTGTCACTAAACTACTGTAGCCCTTCTTTTACTCTAGTGTCACTAAACTACTGTAGCCCTTCTATTACTCTAGTGTCACTAAACTACTGTAGCCCTTCTATTACTCTAGTGTCACTAAACTACTGTAGCCCTTCTATTACTCTAGTGTCACTAAACTACTGTAGCCCTTCTTTTACTCTAGTGTCACTAAACTACTGTAGCCCTTCTTGTACTCTAGTGTCACTAAACTACTGTAGCCCTTCTTGTACTCTAGTGTCACTAAACTACTGTAGCCCTTCTATTACTCTAGTGTCACTAAACTACTGTAGCCCTTCTTGTACTCTAGTGTCACTAAACTACTGTAGCCCTTCTTTTACTCTAGTGTCACTAAACTACTGTAGCCCTTCTTTTACTCTAGTGTCACTAAACTACTGTAGCCCTTCTTGTACTCTAGTGTCACTAAACTACTGTAGCCCTTCTTTTACTCTAGTGTCACTAAACTACTGTAGCCCTTCTTTTACTCTAGTGTCACTAAACTACTGTAGCCCTTCTATTACTCTAGTGTCACTAAACTACTGTAGCCCTTCTATTACTCTAGTGTCACTAAACTACTGTAGCCCTTCTTTTACTCTAGTGTCACTAAACTACTGTAGCCCTTCTATTACTCTAGTGTCACTAAACTACTGTAGCCCTTCTATTACTCTAGTGTCACTAAACTACTGTAGCCCTTCTATTACTCTAGTGTCACTAAACTACTGTAGCCCTTCTTTTACTCTAGTGTCACTAAACTACTGTAGCCCTTCTTTTACTCTAGTGTCACTAAACTACTGTAGCCCTTCTTTACTCTAGTGTCACTAAACTACTGTAGCCCTTCTTTTACTCTAGTGTCACTAAACTACTGTAGCCCTTCTATTACTCTAGTGTCACTAAACTACTGTAGCCCTTCTTGTACTCTAGTGTCACTAAACTACTGTAGCCCTTCTTGTACTCTAGTGTCACTAAACTACTGTAGCCCTTCTTGTTACTCTAGTGTCACTAAACTACTGTAGCCCTTCTTTACTGTAGCCCTCTCTTGCACTAGTGTCACTAAACTACTGTAGCCCTTCTTTTACTCTAGTGTCACTAAACTACTGTAGCCCTTCTTTTACTCTAGTGTCACTAAACTACTGTAGCCCTTCTTTTACTCTAGTGTCACTAAACTACTGTAGCCCTTCTTTTACTCTAGTGTCACTAAACTACTGTAGCCCTTCTTTTACTCTAGTGTCACTAAACTACTGTAGCCCTTCTACTACTCTAGTGTCACTAAACTACTGTAGCCCTTCTTTTACTCTAGTGTCACTAAACTACTGTAGCCCTTCTACTACTCTAGTGTCACTAAACTACTGTAGCCCTTCTACTACTCTAGTGTCACTAAACTACTGTAGCCCTTCTTCTACTCTAGTGTCACTAAACTACTGTAGCGCTTCTTGTACTCTAGTGTCACTAAACTACTGTCAGCCCTTCTCTTACTCTGTGTCACTAAACTACTGTCAGCCCTTCTCTTACTCTAGTGTCACTAAACTACTGTCAGCCTTCTCTTACTCTAGTGTCACTAAACTACTGTAGCCCTTCTCTTGCATAGTGTCACTAAACTACTGTCAGCCCTTCTTTTGCTGTAGTGTCACTAAATTACTGTCGCCCTTCTCTTGCTCTAGTGTCACTAAACTACTGTAGCCCTTCTCTTGCATGTGTCACTAAATACTGTCAGCCCTTCTCTTGCATGTGTCACTAAATTACTGTCAGCCATCTAAATTGTACATGTGTCACTAAATTACTGTCGCCCTTCTCTTGCATGTGTCACTAAATTACTGTCAGCCCTTCTCTTGCATGTGTCACTAAACTACTGTCAGCCATCTCTTGCAGTGTCACTAAAACTACTGTCAGCCATCTCTTGCATGTGTCACTAAACTTACTGTCAGACCATCTCTTGCATGTGTCACTAAATTACTGTCGACCATCTCTTGCACGTGTCACTAAATTACTGTCAGCCATCTCTTGCATGTGTCACTAAATTACTGTCAGCCATCTCTTGCATGTGTCACTAAATTACTGTCAGCCATCTCTTGCACGTGTCACTAAATTACTGTCGACCATCTCTTGCATGTGTCACTAAATTACTGTCAGCCATCTCTTGCATGTGTCACTAAATTACTGTCGACATCTCTTGCATGTGTCACTAAATTACTGTCGACCATCTCTTGCATGTGTCACTAAATTACTGTCGACCATCTCTTGCATGTGTCACTAAATTACTGTCGACCATCTCTTGCATGTGTCACTAAATTACTGTCGACCATCTCTTGCATGTGTCACTAAATTACTGTCGACGATCTCTTGCATGTATCACTTAATTACTGTCGACCATCTCTTGCATGTATCACTAAATTACTGTCAGCCATCTCTTGCATGTGTCACTAAATTACTGTCAGCCATCTCTTGCACGTGTCACTAAATTACTGTCGACGATCTCTTGCATGTGTCACTAAACTACTGTCTACCATCTCTTGCATGTGTCACTAAATTACTGTCAGCCATCTCTTGCATGTGTCACTAAATTACTGTCGACCATCTCTTGCATGTATCACTAAATTACTGTCGACCATCTCTTGCATGTATCACTAAATTACTGTCGACCATCTCTTGCATGTGTCACTAAATTACTGTCGACCATCTCTTGCATGTGTCACTAAATTACTGTCGACCATCTCTTGCATGTGTCACTAAATTACTGTCGACCATCTCTTGCATGTGTCACTAAATTACTGTCGACCATCTCTTGCATGTGTCACTAAATTACTGTCGACCATCTCTTGCATGTATCACTAAATTACTGTCGACCATCTCTTGCATGTGTCACTAAATTACTGTCGACCATCTCTTGCATGTGTCACTAAATTACTGTCGACCATCTCTTGCATGTGTCACTAAATTACTGTCAGCCATCTCTTGCACGTGTCACTAAATTACTGTCGACCATCTCTTGCATGTATCACTAAATTACTGTCAGCCATCTCTTGCATGTGTCACTAAATTACTGTCGACCATCTCTTGCATGTGTCACTAAATTACTGTCGACCATCTCTTGCATGTATCACTAAATTACTGTCGACCATCTCTTGCATGTGTCACTAAATTACTGTCGACCATCTCTTGCATGTGTCACTAAATTACTGTCTACCATCTCTTGCATGTGTCACTAAACTACTGTCTACCATCTCTTGCATGTGTCACTAAATTACTGTCTACCATCTCTTGCATGTTTCACTAAATTACTGTCTACCATCTCTTGCATGTTTCACTAAATTACTGTCTACCATCTCTTGCATGTTTCACTAAATTACTGTCTACCATCTCTTGCATGTTTCACTAAATTACTGTCTACCATCTCTTGCATGTTTCACTAAACTACTGTCTGAACCCTCTTGCATGTTTCACTAAATTACTGTCTACCATCTCTTGCATGTTTCACTAAATTACTGTCTACCATCTCTTGCATGTTTCACTAAATTACTGTCTATCATCTCTTGCATGTTTCACTAAATTACTGTCGACCATCTCTTGCATGTGTCACTAAATTACTGTCGCCATCTCTTGCATGTGTCACTAAATTACTGTCGACCATCTCTTGCATGTGTCACTAAATTACTGTCGACCATCTCTTGCATGTGTCACTAAATTACTGTCGACCATCTCTCTTGCATGTTTCACTAAATACTGTCTACCATCTCTTGCATGTTTCACTAAATTACTGTCTACCATCTCTTGCATGTTTCACTAAATTACTGTCTACCATCTCTTGCATGTTTCACTAAATTACTGTCTACCATCTCTTGCATGTTTCACTAAATTACTGTCTACCATCTCTTGCATGTTTCACCAAATTACTGTCTGTCATCTCTTGCATGTGTCACTAAATTACTGTCTGTCATCTCTTGCATGTGTCACTAAATTACTGTCGCATCTCTTGCAAGTGTCAATAAACTACTGTCCACCACTTCTTGCATGTGTAACTAAACTACTGTCTACCATCTCTTGCATGTGTCACTAAACTACTGTCTGTCATCTCTTGCATGTGTCACTAAATTACTGTCAGTCCATCTCTTGCATGTGTCACTAAACTACTGTCTGTCATCTCTTGCATGTGTCACTAAACTACTGTCTGTCATCTCTTGCATGTGTCACTAAACTACTGTCTGTCATCTCTTGCATGTGTCACTAAATTACTGTCCGTCATCTCTTGCATGTGTCACTAAATTACTGTCCGTCATCTCTTGCATGTGTCACTAAATTACTGTCTGCCATCTCTTGCATGTGTCACTAAATTACTGTCGGTCATCTCTTGCATGTGTCACTAAATTACTGTCTGTCATCTCTTGCATGTGTCACTAAACTACTGTCTGTCATCTCTTGCATGTGTCACTAAATTACTGTCAGTCCATCTCTTGCATGTGTCACTAAATTACTGTCTACCATCTCTTGCATGTGTCACTAAATTACTGTCTGTCATCTCTTGCATGTGTCACTAAACTACTGTCTGTCATCTCTTGCATGTGTCACTAAACTACTGTCTGTCATCTCTTGCATGTGTCACTAAACTACTGTCTGTCATCTCTTGCATGTGTCACTAAACTACTGTCTACCATCTCTTGCATGTGTCACTAAACTACTGTCTACCATCTCTTGCATGTGTCACTAAAACTACTGTCTACCATCTCTTGCATGTGTCACTAAACTACTGTCTGTCATCTCTTGCATGTGTCACTAAACTACTGTCTACCATCTCTTGCATGTGTCACTAAACTACTGTCTTCCATCTCTTGCATGTGTCACTAAACTACTGTTTACCATCTCTTTCATGTGTCTCTAAACAACTGTCTGTCCTCTCTTTCATGTGTGACTAAACAACTGTCTGTCATGTCTTTTATGTGTCACTAAATCAGTGTCTGTCATCTCTTGCATGTGTCACTAAAGTACTGTCTGTCATCTCTTGCATGTGTCACTAAACTACTGTCTGTCATCTCTTGCATGTGTCACTAAACTACTGTCTGTCATCTCTTGCATGTGTCACTAAACTACTGTCTGTCATCTCTTGCATGTGTCACTAAACTACTGTCTGTCATCTCTTGCATGTGTCACTAAACTACTGTCTGTCATCTCTTGCATGTGTCACTAAACTACTGTCTACCATCTCTTGCATGTGTCACTAAACTACTGTCTGTCATCTCTTGCATGTGTCACTAAACTACTGTTTACCATCTCTTGCATGTGTCACTAAACTACTGTCATCCATCTCTTGCATGTGTCACTAAACTACTGTCATCCATCTCTTGCATGTGTCACTAAAAAAATGTCTACCACCTCTTGCATGTGCCACTAAACTACTGTCTAAATTTCTTGCACGTGTCACTAAACTACTGTTTACCATCTCTAGCATGTGTTATTAAACTACTGTCTAGCATCTCTCGCATGTGTCACTAAACTACTGTTACCATCTTTTGCATGTGTCACTAAACTACTGTCTGTCATCTCTTGCATGTGTCACTAAACTACTGTCTGTCATCTCTTGCATGTATCACTTAATTACTGTCGACCATCTCTTGCATGTGTCACTAAACTACTGTCTGTCATCTCTTGCATGTGTCACTAAACTACTGTCTGTCATCTCTTGCATGTGTCACTAAACTACTGTCTGTCATCTCTTGCATGTGTCACTAAACTACTGTCTGTCATCTCTTGCATGTGTCACTAAACTACTGTCTGTCATCTCTTGCATGTGTCACTAAACTACTGTCTGTCATCTCTTGCATGTGTCACTAAACTACTGTCTGTCATCTCTTGCATGTGTCACTAAACTACTGTCTGTCATCTCTTGCATGTGTCACTAAACTACTGTCTGTCATCTCTTGCATGTGTGTCACTAAACTACTGTCTGTCATCTCTTGCATGTGTCACTAAACTACTGTCTGTCATCTCTTGCATGTGTCACTAAACTACTGTCTGTCATCTCTTGCATGTGTCACTAAACTACTGTCTGTCATCTCTTGCATGTGTCACTAAACTACTGTCTGTCATCTCTTGCATGTGTCACTAAACTACTGTCTGTCATCTCTTGCATGTGTCACTAAACTACTGTCTGTCATCTCTTGCATGTGTCACTAAACTACTGTCTGTCATCTCTTGCATGTGTCACTAAACTACTGTCTGTCATCTCTTGCATGTGTCACTAAACTACTGTCTGTCATCTCTTGCATGTGTCACTAAACTACTGTCTGTCATCTCTTGCATGTGTCACTAAACTACTGTCTGTCATCTCTTGCATGTGTCACTAAACTACTGTCTGTCATCTCTTGCATGTGTCACTAAACTACTGTCTGTCATCTCTTGCATGTGTCACTAAACTACTGTCTGTCATCTCTTGCATGTGTCACTAAACAACTGTCTGTCATCTCTTGCATGTGTCACTAAACAACTGTCTGTCATCTCTTGCATGTGTCACTAAACTACTGTCTGTCAACTCTTGCATGTGTCACTAAACTACTGTCTGTCATCTCTTTCATGTGTCACTAAACAACTGTCTGTCATCTCTTTCATGTGTCACTAAACAACTGTCTGTCATCTCTTGCATGTGTCACTAAATCAGTGTCTGTCATCTCTTGCATGTGTCACTAAACAACTGTCTGTCATCTCTTGCATGTGTCACTAAACTACTGTCTGTCATCTCTTGCATGTGTCACTAAAGAACTGTCTGTCATCTCTTGCATGTGTCACTAAAAACTGTCTGTCATCTCTTGCATGTGTCACTAAACTGTACTGTCTGTCATCTCTTGCATGTGTCACTAAACTACTGTCTGTCATGTCTAGACAGTGTCACTGTAGATGTGTCTGTAAAACTGTAGATGTTAGACAGACACTGTCTGTCATGTTTGATGTTAGACAAAAACTGTCTGTCATCTCTTGCATGTGTCACTAAATGTTGTCTGTCATCTCTTGCATGTGTTAGACAGAAACTGTAGATGTGTTAGACAAAAACTGTAGATGTTAGGTACTAAACAACTGTCAGTCAACTCTTGATGTGTCACTAAACTACTGTCTGTCATCTCTTGCATGTGTCAGAAACTGTAGATGTTAGACAGAAACTGTAGATGTGTGTAGACAGAAACTGTACTGTCAGTCATCTGTAGATGTGTCACAGAAAACTGTAGATGTCTGTCAAAAACTGTGCATGTTAGACAGAAACTGTAGATGTTCAGACAGAAAACTGTAGATGTTAGACACAAACTGTCATGTTTAGACAGAAACTGTAGATGTTAGACAAAACTGTGTTAGACAAATCTCTAGATGTTAGACAAAACTGTAGATGTTTGTAGACAAAAACTGTAGATGTGTCACAAAAACTGTAGATGTTAAACAAAAACTGTAGAATTCAGACAGAAACTGTAGATGTTAGACAGAAACTGTAGATGTTAGACATTAAACTGTAGATGTTAGACAAAAACTGTAGATGTTAGACAAAAACTGTAGATGTGTTAGACAAAATCTAGATTTGCAGAAAACTGTAGATGTTAGACAGAAACTGTAGATGTAGACAGAAACAGACACTCTTGTAGTGTTAGACAAAAACTTGTAGATGTTAGACAATCACTGTAGATGTTAGACAGAATTGTAGATGTAGATCTGTTGATGTTAGAAACTAAACACTGTAGATGTTAGACATCTCTTGTAGATGTTAGACAGAAACTGTAGATGTTAGACAGAAAACTGTAGATGTTAGACAGAAACTGTAGATGTTAGACAGAAATTGTAGATGTTAGACAGAACTGTCTGTAGATGTTAGACAGAAACTGTAGATGTTAGACAGACACTGTAGATGTTAGACAGACATTGTAGATGAAAAACTGTAGATGTTAGACAACTGTAGATGTTAGACAAAAACTGTAGATGTTAGACACAAAAGATGTAGATGTTAGACACAAAACTGTAGATGTTAGTACACAAAACTGTAGATGTTAGACAGAAACTGTAGTTGTGTAGATGAAAGACAGAAACTGTAGATGTTAGACAGAAACTGTAGATGTTAGACAGAAACTGTAGATGTTGACAAAATTGTAGATGTTAGACAGAACTGTAGATGTTATGTGACACAAAAACTAGATGTTAGATAGACAGAGAAGAAACTGTAGATGTGTTAGACAGAAACTGTAGATGTTAGACAGAAACTGTAGATGTTAGACAAACTGTAGAGAAACTGTAGATGTTAGACAGAAACTGTAGATGTTAGACAGAAACACTGTAGATGTTAGACAGAAACTGTAGATGTTTAGACAGAAACTGTAGATGTTAGACAGAAAACTGTAGATGTTTAGACAAAAACTGAAACTGTAGATGTTAGACAGAAACAGTAGATGTTAGACAGAAACTGTAGATGTTAGACAGAAACTGTAGATGTTAGACAGAAACTGTAGATGTTAGACAGAAACTGTAGATGTTTTAGACAGAAACTGTAGATGTTAGACAGAAACTGTAGATGTTAGACAAAAACTGTAGATGTTAGACAGAAACTGTAGATGTTAGACAGAAACTGTAGATGTTGTTAGACAGAAACTGTAGATGTTAGACAGAAACTGTAGATGTTAGACAGAAACTGTAGATGTTAGACAGAAACTGTAGATGTTAGACAGAAACTGTAGATGTTAGACAGAAACTGTAGATGTTAGACAGAAACTGTAGATGTTAGACAGAAACTGTAGATGTTAGACAGAAATTGTAGATGTTGTTATACAGAAACTGTAGATGTTAGACAAAAAGTGTAGATGTTAGACAGAAAATGTAGATGTTAGACAGAAACTGTAGATGTTAGACAGAAACTGTAGATGTTGTTATACAGAAAACTGTAGATGTTAGTTAGAAAGAAACTGTAGATGTTAGACAGAAAACTGTAGATGTTAGACAGAAACTGTAGATGTTAGACAGAAACGTAGATGTTAGACAGAAACTGTAGATGTTTAGACAGAAACTGTATGTGTTAGACAGAAACTGTAGATGTTAGACAGAAACTGTAGTGTTAGATGTATGTTAGACAGAAACTGTAGATGTTAGAGACAGAAACTGTAGATGTTAGACAGAAACTGTAGATGTTAGACAGAAATTGTAGATGTTAGACAGAAACTGTATGTTTAGACAGACATTGTAGATGTTAGACATAAACTGTAGATGGTAGACAGACATTGTAAATGTTAGACAGACATTGTAGATGTTAGACAGACATTGTAGATGTTAGACAGACATTGTAGATGTTAGACAAAAACTTTAGATGTTAGACAGAAAACTGTATGTGTTAGACAGATGTTAGACAGAAACTGTATGTGTTAGACAGAAAACTGTAGATGTTAGACAGAAACTGTAGATGTTAGACAGAAACTGTAGATGTTAGACAGAAACTGTAGATGTTAGACAGAAACTGTAGATGTTAGACAGAAACTGTAGATGTTAGACAGAAACTGTAGATGTTAGACAGAAACTGTAGATGTTAGACAGAAACTGTAGATGTTAGACAGAAACTGTAGATGTTAGACAGAAACTGTAGATGTTAGACAGAAACTGTAGATGTTAGACAGAAACTGTAGATGTTTTTAGACAGAAACTGTAGATGTTAGACAGAAACTGTAGTTGTTAGACAGAAACTGTAGATGTTAGACAGAAACTGTAGATGTTAGACAGAAACTGTAGATGTTAGACAGAAACTGTAGATGTTAGACAGAAACTGTAGATGTTAGACAAAAACTGTAGATGTTAGACAGAAACTGTAGATGTTAGACAGAAACTGTAGATGTTAGACAGAAACTGTAGATGTTTAGACAGAAACTGTAGATGTTAGACAGAAACTGTAGATGTTAGACAGAAACTGTAGATGTTAGACAGAAACTGTAGATGTTAGACAAAAACTGTAGATGTTAGACAGAAACTGTAGATGTTAGACAGAAACTGTAGATGTTAGACAGAAACTGTAGATGTTAGACAGAAACTGTAGATGTTAGACAGAAACTGTAGATGTTAGACAGAAACTGTAGATGTTAGACAAAAACTGTAGATGTTAGACAAAAACTGTAGATGTTAGACAGAAACTGTATGTGTTAGACAGACATTGTAGATGTTAGACAGAAATTGTATGTGTTAGACAGAAACTGTATGTGTTAGACAGAAACTGTAGATGTTAGACAGAAACTGTAGATGTTAGACAGAAACTGTATGTGTTAGACAGACATGTGTTAGACAGAAACTGTAGATGTTAGACAGAAACTGTAGATGTTAGACAGAAACTGTAGATGTTAGACAGACATTGTAGATGTTAGACAAAAACTGTAGATGTTAGACAGACATTGTAGATGTTAGACAGAAACTGTAGATGTTAGACAGAAACTGTAGATGTTAGACAGACATTGTAGATGTTAGACAGAAACTGTAGATGTTAGACAGAAACTGTAGATGTTAGACAGAAACTGTAGATGTTAGACAGAAACTGTAGATGCTGGACATAAATTGTAGATGTTAGACAAAAACTAAAGATGTTAGACAAAAAACTGTAGATGTTAGACAGAAACTGTAGATGTTGTTAGAAAGAAACTGTAGATGTTAGGTAGAAACTGTAGATGTTGTTAGACAGAAACTGTAGATGTTAGACAGAAACTGTAGATGTTAGACAGAAACTGTAGATGTTAGACAGAAACTGTAGATGTTAGACAGAAACTGTAGATGTTAGACAAAAACTGTAGATGTTAGACAGAAACTGTAGATGTTGTTAGACAGAAACTGTAGATGTTAGACAGAAACTGTAGATGTTGTTAGACAGAAACTGTAGATGTTAGACAGAAAACTGTAGATGTTAGACAAAAACTGTAGATGTTAGACAGAAACTGTAGATGTTAGACAAAAACTGTAGATGTTAGACAGAAACTGTAGATGTTAGACAGAAACTGTAGATGTTAGACAGAAACTGTAGATGTTAGACAGAAACTGTATGTGTTAGACAGAAACTGTAGATGTTAGACAGAAACTGTAGATGTTGTTAGACAGAAACTGTAGATGTTAGACAGAAACTGTAGATGTTAGACAGAAACTGTATGTGTTAGACAGACATTGTAGATGTTAGACAGAAACTGTATGTGTTAGACAGACATTGTAGATGTTAGACAGAAACTGTAGATGTTAGACAGAAACTGTAGATGTTAGACAGAAACTGTAGATGTTAGACAGAAAACTGTAGATGTTAGACAGAAACTGTAGATGTTAGACAGAAACTGTAGATGTTAGACAGAAACTGTAGATGTTAGACAGAAACTGTAGATGTTAGACAAAAAGTGTAGATGTCAGACAGAAACTGTATGTGTTAGACAGACATTGTAGATGTTAGACAGAAACTGTCTGTGTTAGACAAAAACTGCATGTGTCAGACATACATTGTAGATGTTAGACAGAAACTGTAGGTGTTAGACAGAAACTGTATGTGTTAGACAGACATTGTAGATGTTAGACAGAAACTGTATGTGTTAGACAGAAACTGTATGTGTTAGACGGAAACTGTATGTGTCAGACAGACTTTGTAGATGTTAGACAGAAACTGTATGTGTTAGACAGAAACTGTATGTGTTGGAAAGAAACTGTATGTGTTAGACAGACATTGTAGATGTTAGACAGAAACTGTATATGTGTTAGACAGACATTGTAGATGTTAGACAGAAACTGTGTGTGTTAGACAGACATTGTAGATGTTAGACAGAAAATGTATGTGTTAGACAGACATTGTAGATGTTAGACAGAAACTGTATATGTTAGACAGATATTGTAGATGTTAGACAGAAACTGTATGTGTTAGACAGACATTGTAGATGTTAGACAGAAACTGTATGTGTTAGACAGACATTGTAGATGTTGGACAGAAACTGTATGTGTTAGACAGATATTGTAGATGTTAGACAGAAACTGTAGATGTTGTTATACAGAAACTGTAGATGTTAGACAAAAACTGTAGATGTTAGACAAAAAGTGTAGATGTTAGACAGAAACTGTCGATGTTAGACAAAAAGTGTAGATGTCAGACAGAAACTGTATGTGTTAGACAGACATTGTAGATGTTAGACAGAAACTGTCTGTGTTAGACAGAAACTGTATGTGTCAGACATACATTGTAGATGTTAGACAGAAACTGTATGTGTTAGACAGAAACTGTATGTGTTAGACAGACATTGTAGATGTTAGACAGAAACTGTATGTGTTAGACAGAAACTGTATGTGTTAGACAGAAACTGTATGTGTCAGAGAGACATTGTAGATGTTAGACAGAAACTGTATGTGTTAGACAGAAACTGTATGTGTTAGAAAGAAACTGTATGTGTTAGACAGACATTGTAGATGTTAGACAGAAACTGTATGTTTTAGACAGACATTGTAGAAGCTAGACAGAAACTGTGTGTGTTAGACAGACATTGTAGATGTTAGACAGAAACTGTATGTGTTAGAAAGAAACTTTATGTGTTAGACAGACATTGTAGATGTTAGACAGAAACTGTATGTGTTAGACAGACATTGTAGATGTTAGACAGAAACTGTGTGTGTTAGACAGACATTGTAGATGTTAGACAGAAACTGTATGTGTTAGACAGACATTGTAGATGTTAGACAGAAACTGTATATGTTAGACAGACATGATAGATGTTAGACAGAAACTGTATGTGTTAGAGAGACATTGTAGATGTTAGACAGAAACTGTATGTGTTAGACAGACATTGTAGATGTTAGACAGAAACTATATGTGTTAGACAGACATTGTAGATGTTAGACCGAATCTGTATGTGTTAGACAGAAACTGTATGTGTTAGACAGACATTGTAGATGTTAGACAGAAACTGCATGTGTTAGACAGACTTTGTAGATTTTAGACAGACATTGTAGATGTTAGACTGACGTTGTAGATGTTAGACTGACATTGTAGATGTTAGACTGACATTGTAGATGTTAGACAGAAACTGTATGTGTTAGACAGACATTGTAGATGTTAGACAGAAACTGCATGTGTTAGACAGACATTGTAGATTTTAGACAGACATTGTAGATGTTAGACTGACGTTAAAGATGTTAGACTGACATTGTAGAAGTTAGACTGACATTGTAGATGTTAGACAGACATTGTAGATGTTAGACAGACATTGTAGATGTTAGACAGATATTTTAGATGTTAGACAGATATTGTAGATGTTAGACAGACATTGTATGTGTTAGACAGAAACTGTAGATGTTAGACAGACATTGTTGATATTAGACTGACATTGTAGATGTAAGAATGACATTGTAGATGCTAGGCAGACTTTGTAGATGTTAGACAAAATGTGTAGATGTTAGACACAAACTGTAGATGTTAGACAAAAACTGTAGATGTTAGAGAGGAACTGTAGATGTTAGACAACAAGTATAGATTTTAAACACAAAGTGTAGATGTTAGACAAAATGTGTAGATGTTAGACAGAAACTGTAGATGTTAGACAGAAACTGTTGATGTTGTTAGACAGAAACTGTAGATGTTGGACAAAATGTGTAGATGTTGTTAGAAAGAAACTGTAGATGCTAGATAAAAAGTGTAGATGTTAGACACTGTAGATGTTGTTAGACAAAAACTGTTGATGTTAGACAGTCACGTCTCAAAAATGTAGCTTTGTGTGTGTATGTGCTTGTTTGTGTGTAAGGTTGTACATACATGTGTGTGTACATGTATGTATGTGAATGCCTTATGTGTGTATATACATATGTTCGCACGCGTGTGACCCTGCATCCTAGGCCATATATACCCATTAGGTCAAAGGTCGGGTTCCGCTGGTCTGATGAACGACACAGGGATGTTAAGCTCATGACGGATAACGTGACAGCCACTAGACAAGACCTCTTTCCAGGCTAGTGATATCATGACTGATAACGTGACACCACTAGACACGACCTCTTTCCAGGCTAGTGATATCATGACTGATAACGTGACAGCCACTAGACAAGACCTCTTTCCAGGCTAGTGATACCATGACTAATAACGTGACAGCCACTAGACACGACCTCTTTCCAGGCAAGGCATATCATGACTGATAACGTGACAGCCACTAGACAAGACATCTTTCCAGGCTAGTGATATCATGACTGATAACGTGACAGTCGCTAGACAAGACCTCTTTCCAGGCTATTGATACCATGACTGATAACGTGACAGCCACTAGACACGACCTCTTTCCAGGCTAGGTATATCATGACTGATAACGTGACAGTCACTAGACAAGACCTCTTTCCAGGCTAGTGATATCATGACTGATAACGTGACAGCCACTAGACAAGACCTCTTTCCAGGCTAGTGATATGATGACTGATAGCGTGACAGCCGCTAGACACGACCTCTTTCCAGGCTAGTGATACCATGACTGATAACGTGACAGCCACTAGATACGACCTCTTTCCAGGCTAGGTATATCATGAATGATAACGTGACAGCCACTAGACAAGACCTCTTTCCAGGCTAGTGATATCATGACTGATAACGTGACAGCCACTAGACAAGACCTCTTTCCAGGCTAGTGATATCATGACTGATAACGTGACAGCCACTAGACAAGATCTCTTTCCAGGCTAGTGATACCATGACTGATAACGTGACAGCCACTAGACAAGATCTCTTTCCGGGCAAGTGATTCCATGACTGATAACGTGACAGCCGCTAGACAAGACCTCTATCCAGGCTATTGATACCATGACTTATAACGTGACAGCCGCTAGACACGACCTCTTTCCAGGCTAGTGATATCATGACTGATAACGTAACAGCCACTAGACAAGACATCTTTCCAGGCTAGGTATATCATGACTGATAACGTGACAGCCGCTAGACATAATCTCTTTCCAGGCTATTGATACCATGACTGATAACGTGACAGCCGCTAGACACGACCTCTTTCCAGGCTAGTGATATCATGACTGATAACGTGACAGCCACTATACAAGACATCTTTCCAGGCTAGTGATATCATGACTGATAACGTGACAGCCGCTGGCCGAGATCTCTTTCCAGGCTATTGATACCATGACTGAAAACGTGACAGCCACTAGACACGACCTCTTTCCAGGCTAGGTATATCATGACTGATAACGTGACAGCCACTAGACAAGACCTCTTTCCAGGATAGTGATATCATGACTGATAACGTGACAGCCGCTGGACGAGATCTCTTTCCAGGCTATTGATACCATGACTGATAACGTAACAGCCACTAGACACGACCTCTTTCCAGGCTATGTATATCATGACTGATAACGTGACAGCCACTAGACAAGACCTCTTTCCAGGCTAGTGATATCATGACTGATAACGTGACAGCCACTAGACAAGACCTCTTTCCAGGCTAGTGATATCATGACTGATAACGTGACAGCCACTAGACAAAATCTCTTTCCAGGCTAGTGATACCATGACTGATAACGTGACAGCCACTAGACAAGATCTCTTTTCAGGCTATTGATACCATGACTTATAACGTGACAGCCGCTAGACACGACCTCTTTCCAGGCTAGTGATATCATGACTGATAACGTGACAGCCACTAGACAAGACATCTTTCCAGGCTAGTGATATCATGACTGATAACGTGACAGCCGCTAGACAAGATCTCTTTCTAGGCTATTGATACCATGACTGATAACGTGACAGCTGCTAGACAAGATCTCTTTCCAGGCTATTGATACCATGACTGATAACGTGGCAGCCGCTAGACAAGACCTCTATCCAGGCTATTGATACCATGACTGATAACGTGACAGATACTAGACACGACCTCTTTCCAGGCTAGTGATACTAGTAGACTCTAGCCCTAGCTGCGACCAGCCACAAATGAAACCCCGGCCACACGTTATCAGCCAGCGCCACCTGACTATCAGGTGAAGCCTAACCCGACATGCGACCAGACACAACAACATCAGCCATACGTTGTCAGCGTTGATCTGTACCCTCGCCAGTCACTGATCTATGGCCTCACCAGTCACTGATCTATAGCCTCGCCAGGCACTGATCTATGGCCTCGCCAGTCACTGATCTATGGCCTCGCCAGTCACTGATCTATAGCCTCGCCAGTCACTGATCTATGGCCTCGCCAGTCACTGATCCATGGCCTCGCCAGTCACTGATCCATGGCCTCGTCAGTCACTGATCTGTGGCCTCGTCAGTGGCTGATCTGAGCGGACTATTTTTCCAGAAACGTATAAATGAGTGAGTAAATAGATAAACATATAATTAAGTGAGTCAATAAACTTACGGATGCAGGGTATCGCTGTGTCGAGGCACCGTCGACACTCAGACCGGTGGATTTCATGGGCCGGAATGCGTACCAGTAATCTGTTGTTGGTCGGTTGTGGTAGAGCAAAATAGAACATCACTCAAACAAGAGACAACGTAATTAGCCTGTCTGTCTGTCTATCTGTCTTTCTACCTGTCTCTCTATTTTTCTGTCTACCTGCCTGTGTCTGTTTATCTGTCTTTATCTATCTATCTATCTATCTATCTATCTATCTATCTATCTATCTATCTATCTATCTATCTATCTATCTATCTATCTATCTATCTATCTATCTATCTATCTATCTATCTATCTATCTATCTATCTATCTATCTATCTATCTATCTATCTATCTATCTATCTATCTATCTATCTATCTATCTATCTATCTATCTATCTATCTATCTATCTATCTATCTATCTATCTATCTATCTATCTATCTATCTATCTATCTATCTATCTATCTATCTATCTATCTATCTATCTATCTATCTATCTATCTATCTATCTATCTATCTATCTATCTATCTATCTATCTATCTATCTATCTATCTATCTATCTATCTATCTATCTATCTATCTATCTATCTATCTATCTATCTATCTATCTATCTATCTATCTATCTATCTATCTATCTATCTATCTATCTATCTATCTATCTATCTATCTATCTATCTATCTATCTATCTATCTATCTATCTATCTATCTATCTATCTATCTATCTATCTATCTATCTATCTATCTATCTATCTATCTATCTATCTATCTATCTATCTATCTATCTATCTATCTATCTATCTATCTATCTATCTATCTATCTATCTATCTATCTATCTATCTATCTATCTATCTATCTATCTATCTATCTATCTATCTATCTATCTATCTATCTATCTATCTATCTATCTATCTATCTATCTATCTATCTATCTATCTATCTATCTATCTATCTATCTATCTATCTATCTATCTATACTGAAGCTTATTATTGTTAAAACTGAAGATGTCAGTCGAATGAATTCCAATATTTGGAACTAATATTTTAATTGGTTTTGATGATGTTTATATTATGCAACCGGTAAGACTTACATCCTTTTTTGAATAGGTTTATTATTATACTCTTTCAAACGTTCAAGTAATGTCAGTTTAAATTAGAGTACATTCCAGCATTTGTAATTAACACTTAGATATTGTAATTTTTTTTTCTTCTTCTCTTTTTTGTTCTTTTGTTTCTTTTCAATATTTCTCAAATTTTTAATTGTGCATTCTATATATATATCTATCTATCTATCTATCTATCTATCTATCTATCTATCTATCTATCTATCTATCTATCTATTCGGGCATCTGTCTGTCTGTCTGTCTGTCTGTCTGTCTGTCTGTCTGTCTGTCTGTCTGTCTGTCTGTCTGTCTGTCTGTCTGTCTGTCTGTCTGTCTGTCTGTCTGTCTGTCTGTCTGTCTGTCTGTCTGTCTGTCTGTCTGTCTGTCTGTCTGTCTGTCTGTCTGTCTGTCTGTATATATATATATATATATATATATATATATATATATATATATAAGTATATACGTAGATGAGAGTATGTAAGTATGCATGCAACTATGTATGTGTGTGTGTGTGAATATATGTATGTATACATGCATGTATGTGTGTCTGTGTGTGTGTATGTATGAATGTATTATGAATCTTTGTATATTTACTTGGCTGGACATTGTCTGGAAGAATTGAAAATGTGTCCAGGGCTTTGTCTCCCATGTGCACGTGAATCGCCCCAGGCAAGTGCTCTATCTCGTGCAAAGTCACAGTCTGTGGAGACAGTATCACATCAACTATTTTATCACAGTCTGTAGAGACAGTATCACATCAACTATTTTATCACAGTCTGTAGAGACAGTATCACATCAACTATTATATCACAGTCTGTGGATTGTTATTTAAAAAAAAAGAATAAGAAAAAGAACATTTTAGCATACGACAGAACACACAATATTACCATCATCATCGCCATGCCCACTTATTCATCATCATCATCAGTTCTCGTTTTGCCTAGAGGCACATGAGGCTTCGGAGAGGACTTTCCATGCTTTCCTGTCCTGTGCAGTCTTCAATGCACGTTTTTAAGTTGTAGCTGTTATCTTCCTTTATCTCTTTGTCTATATGTCTCACTACGTTGTAGCTGTTATCTTCATCTATCTCTTTGACTATATGTCTCACTACGTTGTAGCTGTTATCTTCCTTTATCTCTTTGTCTATATGTCTCACTACGTTGTAGCTGTTATCTTCATCTATCTCTTTGTCTATATGTCTCACTACGTTGTAGCTGTTATCTTCCTTTATCTCTTTGTCTATATGTCACACTACGTTGTAGCTGTTATCTTCCTATATCTCTTTGTCTATATGTCACACTACGTTGTAGCTGTTATCTTCATCTATCTCTTTGTCTATATGTCTCACTACGTTGTAGCTGTTATCTTCATCTATCTCTTTGACTATATGTCTCACTACGTTGTAGCTGTTATCTTCCTTTATCTCTTTGTCTATATGTCTCACTACGTTGTAGCTGTTATCTTCATCTATCTCTTTGTCTATATGTCTCACTAAGTTGTAGCTGTTATCTTCCTTTATCTCTTTGTCTATATGTCACACTACGTTGTAGCTGTTATCTTCCTTTATCTCTTTGTCTATATGTCACAGTACGTTGTAGCTGTTATCTTCATCTATCTCTTTGTCTATATGTCTCACTACGTTGTAGCTGTTATCTTCATCTATCTCTGTGTCTATATGTCACAGTACGTTGTAGCTGTTATCTTCGTCTATCTCTTTGTCTATATGTCTCACTACGTTGTAGCTGTTATCTTCATCTATCTCTGTGTCTATATGTAACAGTACGTTGTAGCTGTTATCTTCATCTATCTCTTTGTCTATATGTCTCACTACGTTGTAGCTGTTATCTTCATCTATCTCTGTGCCTATATGTCACAGTACGTTGTAGTTGTTATCTTCGTCTATCTCTTTGTCCATATGTCACAGTACGTTGTAGCTGTTATCTTCATCTATCTCTTTGTCTATATGTCTCACTACGTTGTAGCTGTTATCTTCATCTATCTCTTTGTCTATATGTCACACTGCGTTGTAGATGTTATCTTCGTCTATCTCGGTGTCTATATGTCACACTACGTTGTAGTTGTTATCTTCATCTATCTCTTTGTCTATATGTCACAGTACGTTGTAGTTGTTATCTTCATCTATCTCTTTGTCTATATGTCACAGTATGTTGTAGTTGTTATCTTCATCTATCTCTTTGTCTATATGTCACAGTACGTTGTAGTTGTTATCTTCATCTATCTCTTTGTCTATATGTCACAGTACGTTGTAGCTGTTATCTTCATCTATCTCTTTGTCTATATGTCACAGTACGTTGTAGTTGTTATCTTCATCTATCTCTTTGTCTATATGTCACAGTACGTTGTAGCTGTTATCTTCATCTATCTCTTTGTCTATATGTCTCACTACGTTGTAGCTGTTATCTTCATCTATCTCTGTGTCTATATGTCACAGTACGTTGTAGCTGTTATCTTCGTCTATCTCTGTGTCTATATGTCTCACTACGTTGTAGCTGTTATCTTCATCTATCTCTGTGTCTATATGTAACAGTACGTTGTAGCTGTTATCTTCATCTATCTCTTTGTCTATATGTCTCACTACGTTGTAGCTGTTATCTTCATCTATCTCTGTGCATATATGTCACAGTACGTTGTAGTTGTTATCTTCGTCTATCTCTTTGTCCATATGTCACAGTACGTTGTAGCTGTTATCTTCATCTATCTCTTTGTCTATATGTCTCACTACGTTGTAGCTGTTATCTTCATCTATCTCTTTGTCTATATGTCACACTACGTTGTAGATGTTATCTTCGTCTATCTCGGTGTCTATATGTCACACTACGTTGTAGTTGTTATCTTCATCTATCTCTTTGTCTATATGTCACAGTACGTTGTAGTTGTTATCTTCATCTATCTCTTTGTCTATATGTCACAGTATGTTGTAGTTGTTATCTTCATCTATCTCTTTGTCTATATGTCACAGTACGTTGTAGTTGTTATCTTCCTTAATCTCTTTGTCTATATGTCTCACTAAGTTGTAGCTGTTATCTTCATCTATCTCTGTGTCTATATGTCACACTACGTTGTAGCTGTTATCTTCATCTATCTCTTTGTCTATATTTCTCACTACGTTGTAGCTGTTATCTTCCTCAATCTCTTTGTCTATATGTCTCACTACGTTGTAGCTGTTATCTTCATCTATCTCTGTGTCTATATGTCACACTACGTTGTAGCTGTTATCTTCATCTATCTCTTTGTCTATATGTCTCACTACGTTGTAGCTGTTATCTTCCTTTATCTCTTTGTCTATATGTCTCACTACGTTGTAGCTGTTATCTTCATCTATCTCTTTGTCTATATGTCTCACTACGTTGTAGCTGTTATCTTCCTATATCTCTTTGTCTATATGTTACACTACGTTGTAGCTGTTATCTTCATCTATCTCTTTGACTATATGTCTCACTACGTTGTAGCTGTTATCTTCCTTTATCTCTTTGTCTATATGTCACAGTACGTTGTAGCTGTTATCTTCATCTATCTCTTTGTCTATATGTCTCACTAAGTTGTAGCTGTTATCTTCCTTTATCTCTTTGTCTATATGTCACACTACGTTGTAGCTGTTATCTTCCTTTATCTCTTTGTCTATATGTCACAGTACGTTGTAGCTGTTATCTTCATCTATCTCTTTGTCTATATGTCTCACTACGTTGTAGCTGTTATCTTCATCTATCTCTGTGTCTATATGTCACAGTACGTTGTAGCTGTTATCTTCGTCTATCTCTTTGTCTATATGTCTCACTACGTTGTAGCTGTTATCTTCATCTATCTCTGTGTCTATATGTAACAGTACGTTGTAGCTGTTATCTTCATCTATCTCTTTGTCTATATGTCTCACTACGTTGTAGCTGTTATCTTCATCTATCTCTGTGCCTATATGTCACAGTACGTTGTAGTTGTTATCTTCGTCTATCTCTTTGTCCATATGTCACAGTACGTTGTAGCTGTTATCTTCATCTATCTCTTTGTCTATATGTCTCACTACGTTGTAGCTGTTATCTTCATCTATCTCTTTGTCTATATGTCACACTGCGTTGTAGATGTTATCTTCGTCTATCTCGGTGTCTATATGTCACACTACGTTGTAGTTGTTATCTTCATCTATCTCTTTGTCTATATGTCACAGTACGTTGTAGTTGTTATCTTCATCTATCTCTTTGTCTATATGTCACAGTATGTTGTAGTTGTTATCTTCATCTATCTCTTTGTCTATATGTCACAGTACGTTGTAGTTGTTATCTTCCTTAATCTCTTTGTCTATATGTCTCACTAAGTTGTAGCTGTTATCTTCATCTATCTCTGTGTCTATATGTCACACTACGTTGTAGCTGTTATCTTCATCTATCTCTTTGTCTATATGTCTCACTACGTTGTAGCTGTTATCTTCCTCAATCTCTTTGTCTATATGTCTCACTACGTTGTAGCTGTTATCTTCATCTATCTCTGTGTCTATATGTCACACTACGTTGTAGC